>CM059781.1:553700-1153700 GCA_030435695.1 Brachymystax lenok tsinlingensis | reverse complement strand
TGCTACTGCCACTCTGATGCTACTACCACTCTGAGCTACGACCACTCTGATCTGACTACCACTCTGATCGCTACTGCCACTGCAATGCTACTACCACTCTGTCTACTACCACTGGTGCTACTGCCACTCTGATGCTACTACCACTCTGATGCTAGCTACCACTCTGCTACTGCCCTCGGTCTACTACCACTACAATACTACTACCACTACGATGCTACTACCACTCTGATGCTACTACCACTCTGATGCTACTACCACTCTGATACTACTACCACTCTGATACTAGCTACCACTCTGATACAGCTACCACTCAGTACTACTACCACTACAATACTACTACCACTACAATACTACTACCACTACGATGCTACTACCACTACAATACTACTACCACTCTGCTACTACCACTCTGATGCTACTACCACTCACGTCTACCTCGTCTGCTACCACTCCCTGCAATGCTACTGCCACTCACGATCTACTACCACTCGATGCTACTACCACTGCGATGCTGCACCACTACATACTACCACTCGTGCTACTGCCACTCACTGCTACTACCACTCTGATGCTACTACCACTGCGATGCTACTGCCACTGCAATGCTACTGCCACTACTGCCACTCGATGCTACCACTGCGATTCTCTGCACTCGATACTACACTCTACTACTGCACTGCTGCCACTCTGCTGCCTCTCTGCTACTGCCACTCTGATACTACCACTCTGATTCTGCTACTACCACTCTGATACTACCCTCTGACTACTCTCTGCTACTACCACTCTGATCTACTACTACTGCCACTCGATTCTACTGCCACTCTGATACTACTACCACTCTGATGCTACTACTACACTCTACGATCTCTACCACTCTGAGTACTGCTACACCACTCACGATGCTACTACCACTCACGTGATACTACCACTCACGATGCTACACTACCACTCTGATGCTACTACTGCCACTCTGATGCTACTACCACTCTGATCTCTGCCCTCGGTCTACTACCACTCACGATGCTCTACTACCACTCAATGCTACTACCACTCTGATCTACTACCCTCACAGTGCTACTGCCACCTACCACTCTACTGCTACTACCACTCAATACTACTGCCACTCTGCTACTACCACTCTGATGCTACTACCACTCTGCTACTGCCACTCACGATGCTACTACCACCACTCTGTGCACTACCACTCTGATACTACTGCCACTCACTGCTACTACCACTCTGATGCTACTGCCACTCGTGCTACTACCCTCTGATCTACTGCCACTCTGATGCTACTACCACTCTGATCTGCCACTCAGTCTACTACCACTCGATACTACCACTACAATACTACTGCCACTCTGATGCTACTACCACTCTGCGTGCTACTACCACTCTGATCTACTGCCACTCGATGCTGCTACTGCCACTCGCTACTCTGCTGCCACTCGATCTACTGCCACTCGTGCTACTACCACTCACAATACTACTACCACTCGATGCTACTACCACTCACGATGCTACTACCCACTCTGATGCTCTACCACTCTGATCTACTACCACTCAATGCACTCTGCCACACTGCCACTCTGTGCTACTACCACTCTGCTACTACCACTCATGCTACTACCACTCTGATGCTACTACCACTCTGATTCTACTACCACTCTGCTACTGCCACTGGTCTACTACCACTACAATACTGCTACCACTCAGTGCTACTACCACTCATGCTACCACTCTGATGCTACTACCACTCACGATGCTACTGCCACTCTGGTGCTCTACCCTCGCTACTGCCTACCACTCTGTGCTACTACCACTCTACTACTGCACTACTACCACTACTACCACTCTGGTCTACTCACCACTCTGTGCTACTGCCACTCGGTGCACTGCCGCTCTGGTCTACTACCACTCTACTGCCACTCTGATGCTACTACCACTCTCTACCTGCACCTACTACCACTCTGAATGCTACTACCACTAGTGCTACCACTCACGTCTACCACGCACTGCACTCTGCCACTCACGATGCTACTACCCTTACCTACCACTCTGATGCTACTACCACTATACTACTACCACTCTGTGCTACTGCCACTCTGTGCTACTACCACTCTGCTGCCACACTGCTACTACCGCTCTGACTACTACTGCACCACTCTGATCTACTGCCACTCACTACTGCACCACTCTGCTACTACCACTCTGATCACTGCCACTCATTACTACTGCACTCACTCTGATGCTACTGCCACTACAATGCTACTGCCACTCTGATGCTACTGCCACTCTGATGCTACTGCCACTCACTACTACCACTCGATGCTACCACTCACGATGCTACTACCACTACTACCCTGCTGCTCTCTGCCACTCTGATACTACTACCACTCGTGCTACTGCTACCGTGCTCACTCGATACTACTGTCACTACTGCACTCTGATTGCTACTACCACTGCTTCTACTGCACTACCACTCTGATGCACTCTGCACTCACGATACTACCACTCTACTCGGTCACTTGCTGCCACTCTGTGCTACTGCCGCTCTGTCTACTACTGCCACTCACGATACTACGCTACTACCCTCTGCTACCACCTACTACTGCCATGCTACTACTACTGCTACTGCCACTCTACTACTGCCACTGCTGCACTACCACTCTGCCGCTCTACTACTGTGCACTACCCTCTGATGCTGCACCACTCGTGCTACTACCACTCGCTACTGCCTGCTGCTACTGCCACTCTGATGCTGCTGCCACTCACGTTGCTACTACCACTCACGGTCTGCACTCACGTGCTACTACACTCAGGTGCCTCTGATGCTGCACTCTACCACCTCTGATACTGCCACTCTGATCACTCTGCCACTCGTGCTACTACCCTCGATATTACTACCACTCACTGCACTCTACCACTCTGGTCTACTACTACCACTCTGATCTGCCTCACTCACGATGCTACTACCACTCTGATGCTACTACCACTCAGTGCTACTACCCCTACTCAGTGCTACTGCCACTCTGTGCTACTACCACTCGATCTGCTACCACTCGTTTACTACTGTCACTACTACCACTCTGATGCTACTGCCACTCTGATGCTACCACTGCTCACTGCCACTCACTCGATGCTACTGCCACTCTGATACTACTACCACCACTCACGTCTACTACCACTCACGATTACTGCCACTACCACTACTCTACTACTCACGATGCTACTACCACTCACGATCTGCTACTACCAACACTCTACCACTCTGCCACTACTGCCACTCGATCTACTACCACTCTGATACTACTACCACTCTGTACACTACCACTACTGCCACTCTGCTACTGCACCTGCTACCACTCATGCTACTACCACTCTACTACTGCCACTCTGATGCTACTGCCACTGCTGATGCTGCTACCACTCACTCATGCTACTACCACTCACGATGCTACTGCCACTCACGATGCTACGCCACTGCACTGCAGTGCTACTGCCTACTCACGATGCTACTGCCACTCGATGCTACTACCCACTCTACCACTGCGATTACTACGGTGCTACTACCACTCTGATGCTACTACCACTCACGATGCTACTACCACTCTGATGCTACTACCACTCTGATGCTACTGCCACTCTGATGCTACTGCCACTCTGTGCTGCTGCCACACTCTCTACTACCACTCTAGTGCTACTGCCACTCGTACTACTGCCACTCACGATGCTACTGCCACTCACGGTGCTGCTGCCACTCTGATGCTACTGCCACTCTGATGCTACTACCACTCTGATACTACTGCCACTCTGATGCTACTGCCACTCTGATGCTACTGCCACTCTGATGCTACTGCCACTCGATGCCTGCACTACCCTCTGCTCACTACCACTCTGATGCTCTGCACTACTGCCACTCGATATCTGCCACTCACGGTCTGCCACTCGGTCTACTGCCACTCGATGCTACTACCACTCGATGCTCACTGCCACTCTGATGCTACTGCCACTCGATGCTACTGCCACTCTGGTCTCTGCCACTCTGTGCTACTACCACTACCACTGCCACTCAGTCTACTGCTCTGCTGCACCCTCGATGCTACTACCACTCAATGCTACTGCCACTCTGCTCTACTGCCACTCTGATGCTACTACCACTCTGGTGCTACTGCCACTCACTACTGCCACTGCTACTACCACTCTGATGCACTACTGCCACTCGATCTACTACCACTCACGTGCCACTGCCACTCGGTGCTGCTACTGCCACTCTGATACTACTGCCACTCACGATGCTACTGCCACTCGTGATCACGATGCTACTGCCACTCTGATGCTACCACTCACGATACTACTGCCACTACTACAATACCCACTCGTGCTACTACCACTCTGCTACTACCACTACGTGCTACTGCCACTCACGATACTGACTGCCACTCTGATACTGCTACCACTCATACTACTACCACTCGATGCTACAGCCACTACGATGCTACTACCACTCACGTCTACTACCCTCTACCTGCATCACTACCACTCTGATCTGCCACCACGCTACTACCCTCTGATACTGCTACCCACTGATCTCTACCTCGTGCTACTACCACTCTGATGCTACTACCACTCACGATGCTACTACCACTCTGATGCTACTACCACTCACGATGCTACTACCACTCTGATACTACTGCCACTCGATGCTACTGCCACTCACGTGCTACTGCCACTCACGATGCTACTACCACTCTGATGCTACTGCCACTCACGATGCTACCACTCTGGTCTACTGCCACTCTGATCTACTGCACCTCTGATACTACCCTCAGTCTTTACTGCCCTCTGATTTTCTACTACCCTCTGATACTACTACCACTCTGATACTACTACCACTCACTGCTACCACTCGTGCTACTCCTACCACTCTGATGCACTACCACTCGATGCTACTTACCACTCGATGCACTCACTGCCACTGCCACTCTGTGCCACTGCACCACAGTGCTACTGCCACTCTGATGCTCACTGCCACTCTGAGTGCTACTACCACTCTGATGCACTACTGCCACTCACGGTCACTACTGCCACTGCACTGCTACCACTCTGTGCTACTGCCACTGCACCACTACTGCCACTCTGCTACCACTCTGATTGCTACTGCACCACTCACGATTACTACTACACTACTGCCACTCGATGTCTACTGCCACTCTGGTGCTGCTACCACTGCATTTACTGCACTACTGCTACTACTCGTGCACCACCACTCGATCACTACTACCACTCTGATGCTGCCACTCTGATGCTACTACCACTCGATCTACCACTCTACTACCACTCTGATACTACTGCCACCACTCGATGCTACTACCACTCTGATACTACTACCACTCTGATGCTACTGCCACTCACTATACTGCACCTACCACTACTACCACTCACTACTACCACTCACAGTGCTACTACCACTGCCACTCTGATTACTACTGCCACTCCACGGTCTACTACCACTCTGATGCTACTGCCACTCACGATGCTACTACCACTCTGATGCTACTACCACTCTGATGCTACTACCACTCTGATGCTACTACCACTCTGATGCTACTACCACTCACGGTGCTACTACCACTCTACTACTGCCACTCTGATGCTACTACCACTCACGATCTACTACCACTCTGATGCTACTACCACTCACTACTGCCACTCACTACTACCACTGTGCTACTGCCACTCTGTCTGCCACTCGATGCTACTACCACGTCACTGCCACTACCCGATGCTACTGCCACTCTGTGCTACTGCCACTCTGATGCTACTGCCACTCACTTCTACTACCTCTGTGCTACCACCACTCGTCTACTACCACTGCTGATACTACTACCACTCGATGCTACTGCCACTCACGTGCTACTGCCACTCACGATGCTACTGCCACTCGATCTACTGCCACTCTGATCTCTACCACTGCACCCTCTGATACTACTACCACTCTGATGCTACTACCACTCGATCTGCTGCACCACTGCCACCTCAGTGCTACTACCCTCTGATCTGCTACCACTCACGTGCTACTACCCTCACTACTGCCACTCGATGCTACTACCTACTGCTCTGCTGCCACTCACTACTACTGCCCTCACGATGCTACTGCCACTCACGATGCTACTGCCCTCACTGCCGCTCATCTGATGCTACTGCCACTCGATCTACTACCCTCCTCTGCCGCTCATGCTCTACCCACTGCTACTACCACTCACGATACTACTACCACTCTGATCTCACTGCCCACTCACGGTCACTACTGCCACTCTGATGCTACTACCACTCTGATGCTACTGCCACTCACGATGCTACTGCCACTCGATGCTACTGCCACTACCCACTCGTCACTACTACCACTCTGTGCTACTGCCACTCACAGTGCTACTACCACTCTGATGCTACTACTACTACCACTCACGTGCTGCTGCCACTCTGATGCTACTGCCACTCTGATGCTACTACCACTCTGTGCTACTGCACTCTGATCTACTGCACCACTCTGTGCTACTACCATCTACTGCCTCGTGCTACTACCACTCTGGTCTACTACCACTCTGATGCTACTACCTACTGCCACTCTGCTGTTACTACTGCCACTCTGATGCTACTACCACTACTACTACCACTGCACTACCACTCTGATGCTGCTACCACTACTACTACCACTGATGCTACTGCCACCTCACGTGCTACTGCCACTCTGTACTGCCACTCTGTACTGCCACTCACCACTACTACTGCCACTCGATGCTACTGCCACTCTGATGCTACTGCCACTCTGTCTGCACTGCCACTCTGATCTACTAGCTACTCATACTACCACTCACGGTCTACTGCCACTCTGATGCTACTGCCACTCTGATGCTACTGCCACTCGATGCTGCACTGCCACTCACGGTGCTACTGCCACTCGATGCTACTGCCGCTCTGATGCTACTGCCACTCACGGTCGCTACTGCCACTCTGATTCTACCCTCTGCCATCTACTACCCTCTGATGCTACTACCACTCTGATGCTACTACCACTCACTACTACCACTCTGATCTACTACCACTCTGATACTACTGCTACCACTCACGATCTACTACCACTCTGATGCTACTACCACTCTGATCACTACTACCACTCTGATGCTACTACCACTCTGATCTACTACCACTCTGATGCACTCTGCCACTACCCTCTGCTACTACCTCTGCCACTCTACCTGCCACTCTGATGCTGCTACCACTCTGTCTACTACCACTCTACTACGTGCTACTACTACTGCCACTCTGCTACTGCCACTCACGTGCTACTACCACTCTGATGCTACTGCCACTCTGGTCTACTGCCACTCATGCTACTGCCACTCTGATGCTCTACCCTCGGTCTACCACTCTGATGCTACTACCACTCACGATGCTACTGCCACTCTGATGCTACTACCACTCACGATGCACCTACCACTCTGATGCTACTGCCACTCTGATGCTACTGCCACTCTGATGCTACTACCACTACGATGCTACTGCCACTCTGACTACTACCACTCTGTGCTACTACCACTCTGATACTACTACCACTCGTGCTACTGCCACTCTTGCTACTACCACTCTGCTGCTACCCTCTGCTACTGCCACTCGATGCTACTACCACTCACTACTACCACTCGTGCTACTACCACTCACGATCTACTACCACTCTGATGCTACTGCCACTCACGGTCTACTACCACTCACGATGCTACTGCCACTCGTCTACCACTCGATCTCTACTCACTCACTACTACTACTGCACTACGATGCTACTACCACTCTGATACTACTACCCTCTGACTCTACTACCACTCTGCTACTGCCACTCACGATGTACTACCACTACTACTGCCACTCTGATACTACCACTCTGGTGCACTACTACCACTCACGATCTACTACCACTCTGATGCTACTACCACTCTGATCTACTACCACTGCAGTTCTACTGCCACTCGTGCTACCACTCTGATGTCTACTACCACTCTGATGCTACCACTCTGTGCTACTACCACTCGATGCTACTACCACTCTGATACTACTACCACTCTGATCTACTACCACTCTGATCTACTGCCACTCTGATGCTACTACCACTCTACTACCACTCTGATGCTACCTGCCACTCAGTGCTACTACCACTCGGTCTACTACCTGCACTGCTACTACCACTCTGATGCACCACTACCACTCTGTCTACTGCCACTCTGTACTACTACCCTCGTGCTACTGCCACTCACGATGCTACTACCACTGCTACTGCCACTCTGATGCTACTGCCACTCACGATGCTACTACCACTCGATCTACTACCACCTGATACTACACTCTGATGCTACTACCACTCACGATGCTACTACCACTACAGTACTCTGCACTCTGATGCTCACTACCACTCTACTACCACTACTGCCACTCACGATGCTACTGCCACTCACGTGCTACTACCACTCACGATGCTACTGCCACTCGATGCTACTGCCACTCTGATGCTACTGCCACTCGGTGCTACTGCCACTCGATGCTGCTACTACCACTGCACTACTGCCACTCACGTGCTACTGCCACTCACGTGCTACCACTCTGATACTACTACCACTCTGATGCTACTACCACTCTGATGCTACTGCCACTCTGTGCTACTACCACTCTGATGCTACCTACTACTACCACTCTGATGCTACTACCACTCTGATGCTACTGCCACTCGGTCTACTACCCTCTGATGCTACTACCACTCTGATCACTACTACCACTCTGATCTACTACCACTCTGATGCACCACTACCACTCGATTACTACTACCACTCTGATACTACTACCACTACTACCACTACTACTACTCTGATACTACTGCCACTCACGGTCACTACTGCCACTCACGATGCTACTGCCACTCTGATGCTACTACCACTCACGTGCTACTACCCTCGATCTACTGCCACTCTGATGCTACTACCACTCTGATGCTACTACCACTCACCGATGCACTACCCTGCCACTCTGCTACTACCACTCTGATCACTACTGCCACTCACTACTACCACTCTGATCTACTACCACTCACGTGCTACTGCCACTCTGATGCTACTACCGCCACTCGATACTGCCACTCGCTGCCTGCGTGCTACTGCCACTCACGATGCTACTGCCACTCTGATCTACTGCCACTCTGCTGCCACTCGATGCTACTGCCACTCTGATTACTGCCACTGCTGCTACTGCCTCGATGCTACTGCCACTCTGTGCTACTGCCACTCGATGCTACTGCCACTCACGGTGCTGCCACTCTGATGCTACTGCCACTCACGGTGCTACTGCCACTCACGGTGCTGCTGCACTCTGCTACTGCCACTCTACTGCCACTCTGGTGCTCTACCACTCCACAGTCTACTACCACTCTGATGCTACACCACTCTGATGCTGCTACCGCTCACGTGCTACTGCCACTCTGATGCTGCCACTCACGTCTGCTGCCACTCACGATCTACTACCACTCGGTGCACCTGCCACTCACGGTCCTGCCACTCGATTCTACTACCCTCGGTCACTACCACTACTGCCTCACTACTGCCACTCGATGCTACTACCACTCACGATCTGCTACTGCCACTCTGATCTGCCACTACCACTCGATGCACTACTACCACTCACGATTAACTACTGCCACTCACGATGCTACTGCCACTCGTGCTACCTACCACTCTGATTACTACTGCCACTCGGTGCTGCTGCCACTGCTGCTGCCACTCGATGCTGCCACTCACGATTACTGCTGCCACTCACGATTGCTACCACTCTGATTACTACTGCCACTCGTGCCACTGCCACTCGTGCTGCTGCTGCCCTCACGATGCTACTGCCACTCACGGTGCTACTGCCACTCACGATGCTGCTACTACTGCCACTCTGATGCTACTGCCACTCATCTACTGCTACTGCCACTGCTACTGCCACTCTGATGCTGCCACCACTCTGATGCTACTACCACTCTGATCTACTGCCACTCTGATCTACTGCCACTCTGATCCTACTACCACTCCCGATCCTACACTGCCACTCTGCTGCTGCTGCACTCGATTACTACTGCCACTCACGGTCTGCTGCCACTCTGCTGCCCTGCTGCCACTCGGTCTACTGCCGCTCACTGCTGCCACTCTGACGTGCTACTGCCACTCACGATCTACTGCCACTCTGATGCTGCTGCCACTCAGTGCTACTGCCACTCACGGATTACTGCCACTCTGCTACTACCACTCGGTCTACTGCCACTCGATGCTACTGCCTGCTACTGCCACCACTCACTACTGCCACTCACGATGCTACTACCACTCTGATCACCTGCCACTCGTGCTACTGCCACTCACGATCTACTACCACTCGATTACCACCACCTGCTGCACTCTGCTACTGCCACTCTGATGCACTGCCACCACTCGCTACTGCCACTCTGATCTACTGCCACTCACGGTCTGCACTGCCACTCGATGCTACCTGCCACTCGGTCTACTGCCGCTCTGGTGCTGCTGCCCTCGATGCTGCTACCACTGCTACTGCCACTCTGGCTGCTGCCACTCACGATGCTACTGCCACTACTACTGCCACTCACGATTACTACTACTGCCACTCGATCTGCTACCACTCGACCTACCCTCGTGCTACTGCCACTCTACTGCTACCACTCTGATCTACTGCCACTCTGTCTACTGCCACTCGGTCTGCTACTGCCACTCTGATGCCACTGGTCTACTACCACTCTGATGCTGCTACCACTCGATGCTACTGCCACTCACGATGCTACTGCCCTCACGATACTACTGCCACTCTGATCTACTGCCACTCACGTGCTACCACTCGATTCTACTGCCACTCTGATGCTACTGCCACTCTGACGCTACCACTCTGATGCTACTACCACTCACGATACTGCTACCACTACTACTGCCCTCGATACTACTGCCACTCACGTGCTACTGCCACTCACTGCTGCCACTCGATGCTACTGCCACTACTGACTACTGCCACTCTGATGCTGCTGCCACTCGATGCTGCTGCCACTCTGATGCTACTGCCACTCGATGCTACTGCCACTCACGTCTACTGCCGCTCACGGTGCTACTGCCACTCGGTGCTACTACCCACTCTGGTCTACTACCACTGCTGCTGCTCTGCTACTCTGGTGCTACTGCCCTCACGGTCTCTACTGCCACTACACTCTACTACTGCCACTGCGATGCTACTGCCACTCTGATATTTACTACCCACTACCACCGATGCTACTGCCACTCTGGTCTCTACTGCCACTGCTACTGCCACTCACGGTCTGCTGCCGCTCACGATCTCTGCCACTCTGATCTGCCACTGCCGGTTACTGCTGCCACTCACGATGCTACTGCCACTCGGTGCACTACCACTCGGTCACTACTGCCTCGATGCTACTACTGCCTCTGCTCTGCTACCCGCTGATACCTGCCACTCACGATGCTACTGCCACTCACGATGCTACTGCCACTCACGATGTACTACCACTCACGGTGCTACTGCCACTCCATGCTACTGCCACTGCACGATGCTACTGCCACTCGATGCTACTGCCACTCTGATGCTACTGCCACTCACTGATGCTACTGCCGCTCTGTGCTGCTACCACTGCTACTGCCACTCTGATTACTGCCACTCGATGCTACTGCCACTGCTCACGATGCTACTGCCACGGTCTACTGCCACTCGATGCTGCTGCCACTCTGCTACTGCCACTCTGATGCTCTGCCACTCACGGTGCTACTGCCACTCGATGCTGCTGCCACTCTGATGCTACTGCCACTCTGATGCTACTGCCACTCACGTGCTACTGCCACTCACGATTACTACTGCCACTCACGGTCTGCTGCCACTCATACTGCTGCTACCGCTCGATACTGCTGCCACTCACGGTGCTACCTGCCACTCTGGATGCTACTGCCACTCACGATGCTACTGCCACTCACGGTGCTACTGCCACTCTGATGCCACTGCACGGTGCTACTGCCACTCACGATGCTGCTGCCCTCTGCACTGCTGCCACTGCCACTCGATTACTGCTACCGCTCACGGTGCTCTGCCGCTCTGTACTACTGCCACTCGATGCTACTGCCACTCGTTACTGCTGCCACTCACGGTGCTACTGCCACTGCTGCTGCCACTCACGATGCTACTGCCACTCTGATGCTACTGCCGCTCGTGATACTGCCACACGGTCTGCTACCACTCGTGCTACTGCCACTGCTACTACCACTCGTGCCTACGCTACTGCCACTCTACTGCGATGCTACTGCCACTCACGATGCCACTCACCTCTTCACTACTGCCACTCACGTGCACTACTGCCACTCGATCACTGCTGCCACTCGATGCTCTGCCACTCACGATGCTACTGCCACTCTGATGCTGCACTGCCACTCACGGTGCTACTGCCACTCGTTACTGCTGCCACCACTCTGTGCTACTGCCACTCGTGCTACCACTCGGTGCTACTGCCACTCTGATCTACTCACTGCTACCACTCGATGCTACTGCCACTCGATGCTACTGCCACTCACGTTCTGCTGCCACTCTGATTACTGCTGCCACTCGATGCTGCTGCCACTCTGGTGCTACTGCCACTCAGTGCACTGCCACTGCCACTGATGCTACTGCCACTCACGGTCTACTGCCACTCTACTGCCACTCGATGCTACTGCCGCTCACGTGCTACTGCCACTCACGGTCTACTGCCGCTCACGGTGCTCTGCCACTGCCACTCTGATCTACTGCCACTCACTATTACTGCACTCTGATTCGTGCTGCCACTCTGCTACTGCCGCTCTGATGCTACTACCACTCTGATCTACTACCACTCTGATACTACTGCCCTCTGCTACTGCCACTCACGTGCTACTGCCACTCACGTGACTGCTGCTGCCTCTCGGTGCTACTGCCACTCACGATGCTACTGCCGCTCGATGCTGCCACTCAGTGCTACTGCCACTCTGTGCTACTGCCACTCACGATTCTACTGCCACTCACGATTACTGCTGCCACTCTGATGCTACTGCCACTCGATTACTACTGCCACTCACGATGCTACCACTCACTGTACTGCCACTCACGATTGCTGCCGCCTGCTGCCACTCGATGCTACTGCCACTCTGATGCACTGCCACTCGATGCTACTGCCACTCACGATGCTACTGCCACTCACGATGCTACTGCCACTCGATGCCACTGCCACTCGATGCTGCCACTCACGGTGCTGCTGCCGCTCTGCCACTGCCACTGCTACTGCCACTCGGTGCTGCTGCCACTCGTCTGCTGCCTGCTGCTGCCACTCGATGCTACTGCCGCTCTGATGCTACTGCCACTCGATGCTACTGCCGCTCATTCAGCCGCTACCCTCGCTGCTGCCACTCACGATGCTACTGCCACTCAGTGCTGCTGCCACTCACGATGCACCTGCCACTCACGATTACTGCTGCCACTCTGATGCTACTGCCACTCTGATGCTGCTGCCGCTCTGATGCTACTGCCACTCTGATTACTACTGCCACTCGGTCTGCTGCCACTCACGATGCTGCTACCGCTCGATGCTGCTGCACTACGATCTACTGCCGCTCTGTGCTACTACCACTCGTGCTCTATGCCGCCTCACGTGCTGCTACCACTGCCACTGCCTCTGATCTACTGCCACTGCTGCCACTCTGTGCTACTGCCACTCACGATGCTACCACTCTGCCACTCTCTACTGCCACTCACGATGCACACTGCCACTCTGATCTACTGCCACTCACGTGCTACTACCACTCTGTGCTACTGCCACTCACGATCACTGCTGCCACTCTGATGCTACTACCTGATCTACTGCCACTCGATGCTCTACCACTCTGATGCTCTGCCACTGCCTGCCTACTGCCCACTCTGATGCTACTGCCTACCACGCTGCCATCACTGCCACTCACGTCTGCTACTGCCACTCTACTACCACTCTGATGTACTGCCACTCACGATACTACTGCCACTCACGGTGCTACTGCCACTCGTGCTGCTACCACTCTGATGCCTGCCACTCACGGTGCTACTACCACTCGGTGCTACTGCCACTCACGGTCTGCTACCGCTCTGATGCTACTGCCACTCTGCTGCCACTCTGGTCTGCCACTCTGATGCTACTGCCGCTCTACTGCCACTCACGATGCTGCTGCCACTCTGATCTACTGCCGCTCACGTGCTACTGCCACTCACTGCCACGCTCTACTGCCACTCTGATGCTACTGCCACTCGGTGCTGCTGCCACTCGATGCTACTGCCACTCTGCTACCACTCGATGCCCTGCCACTCGGTCTGCTGCCACTCACGTTGCTGCCACTCGATGCTGCTGCCACTCACGATTACCTGCCACTCGGTGCTGCTGCCACTCACGATTACACTGCCACTCGATTACTGCCTGCACCCTCTGATAATTACTGCCACTCACGTGCCTGCACTCGGTCTACTGCCACTGCACTGCACTACTACCACTCACGGTCTCTGATACTCATGCTCCTACCCTCTGCGTGCCATACCACTGCCACTCACGATCACTGCACCACTCACTGCCTACTGCCACTCTGATCTACTACCACTCTGATACTGCTACCACTCACGGTGCCTACCACTCACGGTCTGCACTGCCACTCGTGCTACTACCACTCTGCTGATTACCTGCCCTCACGATGCTGCTGCCACTCACTGCATCTGGTGCCGCTACCACTGCCACTCTGATTGCTACTGCCCTCTGCCACACTCGATCACTACTGCCACTCTGGTGCTACTGCCACTCTACTCACCGCCTGCCACTCGATGCTACTGCCACTCTGATGCTACTGCCACTCGATGCTACTGCCACTCGTCTACTGCCACTGCTGCTGCCACTCTGTGCACTGCCACTCTGATGCACTACTGCCACTCACGTGCTACTGCCCTCGATTGCTACTACTACTGCCACTCACGTGCTACTGCCTACTCTGGTCTGCTGCCTGCCACTCTGGTCTACTGCCACTCCTGCCTACCATCTACTGCCACTGCCACTCGGTGCTGCTGCCACTCGATTACTGCACTGCCACTCGTGATACCTGCCACTCACGGTCAGTGCCACTGCCACTCACGTGCTACTGCCACTCGATCTACTGCCGCTCACGGTGCTGCTGCCACTGCATGCCATCACTACTGCCACTCACGATTATTACCTACCACTCTGGATGCCACTACTACTGCACACTCGGTCGATGCTACTGCCACTCGATGTTACTGCCACTCGTCTGCCACTACCACACTGCCACGTTACTGCCCTCACGATGTACTACCACTCTGATCTCTACTGCCTCACGATGCTTGCTGCCACTCACGATGCTACTGCCTCTGCTGCTGCCACTCCACTGCCACTCGATGCTACTGCCACTCGGTATACTGCCACTCTGATGCTGCTACCGCTACGATGCTGCTCTACCACTCTGGTCTGCTCCCACTCGATTACTGCTGCCACTCAGTGCTTCTGCCACTCACGGTCTGCTACTGCTCGGTCACGCTGCCACTCACTCACGTGCCACTCCAGATTCTACTGCCACTCTGGTTGCTACTGCCGCTCACGATGCTACTGCCACTCGATTACTGCCTGCCACTCTGGTGCCACTCACGATTACTACTACCCTCTGATTCACTACTACCACTCACGATGCCACTGCCACTGCACCTGCCATCACTGCCACTCACGGTGCTACTGCCCACTGCCATGCACGGTCACTGCTACCACTCCTGATTACTACTGCCGCTCTGATCTACCTGCCACTCACGATGCTACTGCCACTCGATTACTACTGCCACTCACGATTACTACTGCCACTCACGATGCTACTGCCACTCTGTGCTACTGCCACTCTGATGCCACTGCCACTGGTGCTGCTACCACTCACGATGCTACTGCCACCGCTGCTGCCGCTCGATGCTACTGCCACTGCTACTGCCGCTCACGATGCTGCTGCCACTGCTACTGCACTACTACTGCCGCTCTGATCTACTGCCACTCACGGTGCTACTGCCGCTCACGATGCTACTGCCACTCTGACTACTGCCACTCGTGCTACTGCCACTCTGTCTACTGCCTCGGTCTACTGCCACTCTGATTGCTGCTGCCACTCTGATGCTACTGCCACTCTGCTACTGCCACTCGATGTACTGCCACTCTGATGCTACTGCCACTCGATGCACCACTACCCTCTGATGCTACTACCACTCTGTCTACTGCCACTCACGATGCTACTACCACTGCTACTACCACTCACTGCCCATCACTACCACTCACGATGCTACTGCCACTCACGATTACTACTGCCACTCATTGCTACTACCGCTCGATGCTACTGCCACTCACGATGCTGCTGCCACTCTGATGCTACTACTGCTACTACTGCCACTCGATCTACTACCACTCTGATGCTACTACCACTCGATTACTACTACCACTCTGATGCTACTGCCACTCACTGCCACTGCTACTACCACTCGATGCTACTACCCACTCGTGCTACTGCCACCACTACTGCCACTCACGATGCTACTGCCGCTCACGATGCTGCTGCCACTCACGTGCTGCTGCCACTCGATTACTGCACTGCTGCCACTGATCTACTGCCACTCTGATTACTACTGCCACTCACGATTACTGCCACTCGGTGCTGCCACTCGGTGCTACTGCCACTCACGATGCTACTGCCACTCACGATGCACTACTGCCACTCGATCTACTGCCACTCGATTACTACCACTCACGATGCTACTGCACTCTGATCTACTACCACTCTGATGCTACTGCCACTCACGATGCCTGCCACTCTGATCTACTGCCACTCGATGCTACTACCACTCTGATGCTACTGCCACTCTGATGCCACTGCTACTACCACTCGATGCCACTACCACTCGATGCTCTGCCACTACTGATCTACTGCCACTCACGATGCTACTACCACTCTACTACTGCCACTCTGCTCTACCACTCACGATCTGCCACTACTACCCTCTGATGCTACTGCCACTCACGATGCTACTACCACTCGTGCTACTACCACTACGTCTACTACCACTCGATTCTACTGCCACTCTGATGCTACTGCCTCTGATGCTACTACCACTCGATCTACTGCCTCACGATGCTACTGCACAGTCTACTACTGCTACCACTCTGATACTACTACCCACTCTGATGCTACTGCCACTCACGATGCTACTGCCACTCTGATTACCTGCCCGCACTGCTGCCACTCACGGTCTACTGCACTGCACTGCCACTGATGTACTACTGCCACTCGGTGCTACTACCACTCGATTACTACTGCCACTGGCTACCACTGCAGTACTGCCACTCGGATCTACCACTCACGATGCTACTGCCACTCTGATTACTGCTACCACTCACGTGCTACTGCCACTCTGCTACTGCCGCTCTGATGCTACTGCCACTCTGATGCACCACTGCACTACCCTCACGTGCTACTGCCACTCTGCTGCCACTCACGATGCTGCTGCCACTCGAGTGCTACTGCCACTCGTACTGCTACCACTCTGATGCTGCTACCCTCTGATGCTACTACCACTCGATGCTACTGCCACTCTGATGCTACCTACTGCTACTCACGTGCTGCTACCACTCTACTGCCACTACTGCTACTGCCACTCTGATGCTACTGCCACTCACGATGCTACTGCCACTCGATGCTACTGCCACTCGATGCCTACTGCCACTGCAGATTACTACTGCCACTCACGGTACTGCTGCCACTCGATCTACTGCCACTCTGATTGCTACTGCCACTCACGATGCAGCTACCACTGCCACTCGATGCTACTGCCACTCGCTACTGCTGCTACCCACTGATCGATGCTACTGCCACTCGATGCTACTACCACTCGATCTACTGCCACTCGATCTGCTGCCACTCTGATTACTACCACTCGATCTACTACCGCCAGTACTACCTACCACTCTGATGCACCTGCCACTCGATCTACTGCCACTCGATGCTGCTACCACTCACGTTACTACTGCCACTCACGATGCTGCTACCACTCTGATGCTACTACCACTTGCGCTACTCACTGCCACTCGGTGCTACTGCCACTCACTACTGCCACTCTGATGCTACTACCACTCTGCTACTGCCACTCGGTCTGCCACGCTACACTCTGATACTACTGCCACTCTGTTACTGCCACTCTGACTACTGCCACTCTGATGCTACTGCCACTCACGATGCTACTGCCACTCTGATGCTACTACCTCAGTACTGCTACCACTCACGATGCTACTGCCACTCGATACTACTGCCACTCTGTCTACTGCCACTCTGTGCTACTGCCACTCACGGTCTACTGCCACTCGATACCACTGCCACTCACAGTGCTACTACCACTCTGATGCTACTGCCACTCACGATGCTACTGCCACTCTGATTACTACTGCCACTCTGATGCTACTACCACTCACGTGCTACTGCCGCTCACGATGCTGCTGCCACTCACTACTGCCACTCACTGCTACTGCCACTCACGACTACCGCTCGATGCTACTACCACTCGATCTACTGCCACTCACGATGCTACTACCACTCACGATGCTACTGCCACTCTGTGCTACTGCCACTCGATGCTACTACCACTCTGATGCTACTGCCACTCACGATGCTGCCTACCACTACTGCAGCTACCACTGCGATTACTACTGCCACTGCTGCTACTACCACTCACGTACTGCTACCACTCGGTCTACTGCCACTCTGATGCTACTGCCACTCTGATGCACTACTGCCACTGATGCTACTACCGCTCACGTGCTACTGCCACTCGATTAACTACTGCACTCACGATGCTGCTGCACCTGTACTGCCACTCTGTGCTACTGCCACTCGATGCTACTGCCACTCTGATTACTACTGCCACTCACGATGCTACTACCACTCGGTCTACTGCCACTCTGTGCTACTGCCTCACTCACTGCTACCACTGCTACTGCCCTCGGTGCTACTGCCACTCTGATGCTGCTGCCACTCACGTGCTCCTGCCACTCACGGTGCTACTGCCTCGATGCTACTACCACTCACGATTCACTACTGCCACTCGATCTACTACCACTCACGGTTACTGCTACCACTGCCACTGCCACTCACGATGCTACTGCCACTCACGATACTACTGCCACTCACGATGCTCACTACCACTCTGATTACTACTGCCACTCTGCTGCTACCACTCGATTACTGCTCACGATGCCTACTGCCACTCTGATGCTACTACACCCTGCTACCACTCGATGCTACTACTACTGCCACTACCACTCTACTGCACGCTCTGTGCTACTGCCGCTGATGCTACTGCCACTCGGTCTGCTACCACTACCGCTCACGTGCTACTGCCACTCACGATTACGCTACTGCACTCGGTCTACTACCACTCGATGCACCTACCACTCTGATGCTACTGCCACTCACGATCACTGCCACTCGATGCTACCTGCCACTCTGGTGCTGCCACTCGATGTGCTACTGCCACTGCCTACTACCACTCGTCTACTGCCACTCTGGTCTGCTACCACTCGGTGCTCTGCCACTCACGATACTAGCCGCTCACGGTGCTACTGCCACTCTGATGCTACTACGCTCGGTGCTACTCTGCTCACTGCACTCTGCTACCCTCACGAGCTTTCTGCACTCAGTGCTACTGCCACTCACGGTGCTACTACCACTGATGCTACTGCCACTCTGCTGCTGCCACTCTGTGCTACTGCCACTCACGATGCTACTGCCACTCGATGCTACTGCCACTCACGATACTACTACCACTCTGATGCTACTCGATGCTACTGCCACTCTGATGCTACTGCCCACTCGGTGCTACTGCCACTCTGGTGCTACCTACCACTCGATGCTACTGCCACTCTGATGCTACTGCACTGCCCTCTGCTACTACCCTCTGTGCCACTCGATGCTACTGCCACTCACGATGCTACTGCCACTCGGTCTACTACCACTCACGGTGATCTGCTACCACTCGATACTACTGCCACTCACGATGCTGCTACCACTCATGCTACCTGCCACTCGATGCTACTACCCTCTGATCTACTCGTGCTACTGCCACTCTGGTCTCTGCCACTCTCGGTGCTACTGCCACTCACTGCACTACTGCTACCACTCGGTGCTACTGCCACTCTGATGCACTCTACTACCACTCGTGCAGCTACCACTCTGATGCTACTGCCACTCTGATGCTACTGCTACACTCTGACTGCTGCTGCTACTGCCGCTCGATGCTACTGACCACTCGATGCACTACTGCCACTCTGATGCTGCTACCGCTCTAGTGCTACTGCCACTCACGTGCTACTGCTGCCACGGTTCTACTGCCACTCGTGCTACTGCCACTCACGGTGCTACTGCCACTCGATACTACCACTCGATGCTGCTACTGCCACTCTGCAATGCTACTACTGCCACTCACGGTGCCTACCCTCGGTCACTACTGCCACTCTGATGCTACCACTGCCACTCGATGCTACTACCACTCACGATTACACTGCCACTCGATTACCACTCACGGTGCTACTGCCACTCTGTGCTACTGCCACTCGATGCCTACCACTCGGTGCTACTGCCACTCGATGCTCTGCCACTCGTCCCTGCCACTCGATTTTCTACTACCCTCACGGTGCTACTGCCACTGCACGATGCTACTGCCACTCGTGCTACTACACTCGATTACTGCTCACTCGGTGCTACCACTCGATGCACTACCACTCTACTACCACTGCTACTGCTACCTCTGCACTACTGCACTCACGATACTGCCACTCTGCTACTGCCACTCGGTCTACTACCGCTGCGATCTACTGCCACTCTGATCTACTGCCACTCGGTCTACTGCCACTCACGATGCTACTGCCACTCGATGCTACTGCCACTCGATTACCACTGCCACTCAGATGCCACTGCCACTCTGATGCTACTGCCGCTCGATGCTACTGCCACTCACGGTGCTACTGCCACTCACGATGCTGCCACTCGGTCTACTGCCACTCTGCTACTGCCGCTCTGATACTGTGCCACTCTGTGCTGCTGCCACTCGGTCTGCCACCTCTGCTGCTGCCACTCGATGCTACTGCCACTCGATGCTACTGCCACTCTGATGCTACTGCTGCAATTACTGCTGCTACTGCCACTCGGTACTGCCACTCACGATTCTACTGCCACTCGGTCTACTGCCACTCTGATGCTGCTGCCACTCACGATGCTACTGCCACTCTGATGCTACTACCACTCACGTGCTACTGCCACTGCATGTGCTACTGCCACTCGTGCTGCTACCTCTGATGCTACTGCCACTCGTCTACTGCCACTCTGCGATTACTGCTACTGCCACTCTGCAATTACTACTGCCACTCACGATGCTACTGCCACTGCAAGTACTGCTGCCACTCACGATGCTACTGCCACTCGCAATACTGCCCTCTGCTGATCACTACTGCCACTCACGATGCTACTGCCACTCACGATGCTACTGCCACTCACTACTGCCACCGCTCTGCATTACTGCTGCCACTCACGATACTACTGCCACTCACGTGCTGCTGCCACTCGGTCTACTGCCACTCGATGCTACTGCACTCCTGCTGCCACTCATGCTGCTGCTACTGCCACTCAATACTGCTGCCCACTCTGATGCTGCTGCCACTCGGCAGCTACCACTCTGATGCTACTACCACTCTGATGCTCTACCCACTCGATGCTGCTACACCACTCTGATACTACTGCCACTCGATCTACTACCACTGCCACTCTACTACTGCCACTCGGTGCTACTGCCCTCTGATGCTGCTACCACCTGCCACTCGATGCTACTGCCACTCACGTGCTGCTGCCACTCACGGTGCTACTACCACTCTGATGCTACTGCCACTGCAATTACTACTGCCACTCGGTGCTACTACCGCTCTGATGCTACTGCACCTCACGGTCTACTGCCACTCGGTGCTGCTGCCACTCGGTGCTACTGCCACTCACGGTCTACTGCTACCCTCACGATGCTCTGCCACTCGATGCTACTACTACTGCCACTCACGATGTCTACTACCACTGCAAGTACTACTACCACTACACCATTACTGCCACTCGGTGCTACTGCCACTCACGATGTACTACCACTCACTGCTGCCACTCTGATGCTACTGCCACTCACGGTCTACTACCTCGGTGCTGCTGCCACTCGATCACTGCTGCCACTCTGATGCTACTGCCACTCACGATGCTACTGCCACTCTGATTACTACTACCACTCACGATGCTACTGCCACTCTGATGCACTACCACTCTGATGCTACTGCCACTCTGCTACTGCCACTCTGATGCTACTGCCACTCGATCTACTGCCACTCGATGCTACTGCCACTGCGTGCTACTGCCACTCTGATGCTACTGCTACCACTGCAATACTACTGCCACTCACGTGCACTACCACTCGATGTACTGCCACTCTGATACAGCTGCCACTCTGATACTACTGCCACTCGATCTACTCCTACCACTCTGATGCCTACCACTCTGATGCTACTACCACTCGATGCTGCCACTCTGATACTACTGCCACTCACGATTACAGCTACCACTACGATGCTACTGCCACTCGTGCTACTACCACTCACGTGCTACTACCACTCTGATACTACTGCCACTCGATGCTACTGCCACTCTGATTACTACTGCCACTGCCACTCACGATCTACTACTCACTACTGCCACTCACGATCTCTGCTGCTACCACTGCAATGCTACTGCCACTCGGTGCTACTACCACTCTGAGTACTGCCACCCTCGATTACTGCCACTCTGATGCTACTGCCACTCACGATGCACAGCTGCCACTCACGATGCTACTGCCACTCTGGTGCTACTGCCACTCGATGCTACCCACTGCCACTCACGATGCTACTGCCACTCTGATGCTACTGCCACTCACGATGCACTGCCACTCGGTGCTACTGCCGCTCAGCTGCTACTACCACTAGCAATACTGCTACCACTCACGATCTACTGCCTCACGATGCTACTGCCACTCACGATGCTACTACCACTCGATGCTGCCACTCACGATGCTACTGCCACTCACGATACTGCCGCTCTGTGCTACTACTGCCGCTCTGTGCTACTGCCGCTCACGATTGCTGCTGCCACTCGATGCTGCCACTGCAATACTACTACCGCACTGCCTACCACTCTGATGCCACTCTCTACTGCCACTCACGATTACCCTACCGCTCACGGTGCTACTGCCACTCACGGTGCTACTACCACTCACTGCTACCACTGCTGCTACCACTGCCACTCACGATGCTACTGCCACTGCAAATGCTACTGCCACTCTGATGCTGCACTGCCACTCGGTGCTGCCACTCACGGTGCTACTGCCACTCACTGCCACTGATGCTACTGCCACTCGGTCACTGCTGCCACTCACGATGCACCTACCACTCTGATGCTACTGCCACTCTGATGCTACTGCCACCTGCTACCTACTGCCACTCTGATCACTACTGCCACTGCAATCACTACTGCACTCGATGCTACTACCACTCTGCTACTGCCACTCGATGCTACTACCACTCTACTGCCACTCACGATGCTACTGCCACTCACGATGCTGCTACCACTGCTACTGCCACTCACGATGCTACTACCACTCTGCTCACCTACTACTGCCACTCTGCTACTACTATCACTCTACTGCCACTCTGATGCTACTGCCCACTGCACTCAATGCTACTGCCACTCGATTACTACTGCCACTCACGGTGCTGCTACCACTCGTGCAGCTGCCACGATGCTACTGCCACTCACGATCTGCTACTACCACTCACGATTACTACTGCCACTCACGATACTGCCGCTGCAATACTACCACTCGGTCTCTACCTACCTGCCACTCACGGTGCTCTGCACTCACGGTGCTGCCCACTCTGTTACTGCCACCCACTCGAGTGCCTGCACCACTCTGGTGCTACTGCCACTCTGATGCTACTGCCACTCTGGTGCCACTGCCACTCTGGTCTGCCTCGATTGCTGCCACTCACGGTCTGCTGCCACTCACGATACTGCTACCTACTGCCATCACTGCCACTGCTGCACTACTCTGATGCTACTACCACTCACGGTACTACTACCACTCACGATACTCTACCCTCACCTGAATGCTGCCACTCATACAGCTACCACTGCAATGCTACTACCACTCTGATGCTACTGCCACTCACGATTACTGCCACTCGATGCTACTGCCACTCTGATGCTACTACCACTCACGATGCCTACTACCACTCGTGATGCACTACCACTGCAATGCACTACCCTCGTGCTACTGCCACTCGATTACTACTGCCACTCGATGCTACTGCCACTCTGCTACTACCACTCGATGCAACTACCTACTCTACCACTCGATGTCTACTACCACTACAATGCTACTACCACTCGATGCTACTACCACTCTGATGCTACTGCCACTCACGATACAGCTACCACTCACTGCCGCTACTACTACTGCCACTGCAGTACTCTACCACTCGATGCTGCCACTGCCACTCTGCCACTGCTACTACTCACGATGCTACTGCCACTCGGTGCACTGCCACTCACTGCCGCTCTGTGCTACTGCCACTCACGATGCTACTGCCACTCACGATGCTGCTGCCACTCGGTCTACTACCACTCGAATGCCACTGCCACTCACGATACTGCTGCCACTCGATGCACTGCCACTCTGATGCTGCTGCCACTCACGGTGCTACTGCCACTCGTGCTGCTGCCGCTGCAGTGCTACTACCGCTGCAATTACTTGCCACTCACGGTGCTCTGCCACTCACGATACTAGCTACCACTCACGATTCTACTACCACTCACGATGCTACTACCACTCACGGTGCTACTGCCACTCACATTCTGCCTCAGCTGCTGCAATACTCTACTGCCACTCGATGCTACTGCCGCTGCAATGCTACTGCCACTCACGGTGTTTGCCACTCGATGCTGCTGCCACTCACGATGCTGCTGCCACTCACGTGCTACTGCCTCGATGCTACTGCCACTACGATGCTACTGCCACTACGATGCTACTGCCACTACGATGCTACTGCCACTCTGATTACACTACCACTCACTGCTGCTGCCACTCACGATGCTACTGCTGCCACTGCCGCCGCTGCCACTCTGATACTACTGCCACTGCAATACTACTACCACTCACGATGCTACTACCACTGCCACTCTGATGCTACTGCCACTCACGATGCTACCACCACTCATACTACTACTACCACTGCTACTGCCACCACTGCAATGCTACTGCCACTCACGATGCTACTGCCACTCGTGCTACTGCCACTGCCACGGTGCTACTGCCACTCACGATCTACTGCTCACTGCTACTGCCACTCGATACTACTGCTACTGCCGCTGCAGTACTCTGCCACTCACGATGCTACTGCCCTCACGTGCAGCTGCCACTCTGATGCTACTGCCACTCACGGTGCTACTGCCACTCACGATGCACTACTGCCCCTCACTGCTGTGCTGCCACTCACGATGCTACTGCCCTCACGGCTACCACTACTGCTACTCTGATCTCTGCCACTCTGATGCTACTGCCGCTCTGCTACCACTACGTGCTACTACCACTCGATGCTACTGCCGCTCGACTGCACTACCGCTCGATGCTACTGCCACTCTGATTACTACTACCACTCACGATGCTACTGCCACTCACGGTGCTGCTACCACTCCGACTGCACTCTGATGCTACTGCCACTCTGATGCTGCTGCCACTACGATTCTACTGCCGCTCGATGATGCTACTACCACTCACGACTGCTACTACCACTCTGGTACCACTGCCACCACTCTGCATCCACTGCCACTCACGGTGCTACTACCTCGATCTACCACCCTACTGATCACTGCCACTCTCGATGCCTACTGCCACTCTGATTGCTGCCACTCGATGCTGCTACCACTCACTACTGCCACTACGATACTGCTGCCACTCTGATGCTACTGCCACTCTGATCTGCCACTCACGATGCTACTGCCACTCTGATGCTACTACCACTCTGCCATCACTGCCACTCGATGCTACTGCCACTCTGATATTACTGCCACTCGTGCTGCTGCCACTCGGTCTACCTCTGCTACTGCCACTTCGGTCTGCACCTCGGTTTTCTGCCTCACGATTACTACTGCCACTCTGATGCTGCTGCCACTCGATGCTATCTGCCCTCACGATGCTGCTGCCGCACTCGATGCTGCCGCTACCACTGCTGCCACTCGATGGTCTACTGCCACTCGATCTACTGCTACCACTCACGGTACGCTGCACTGCTCAATGCCTGCCACTCGATTCTACTGCACTGCAATGCTGCTGCCACTCACGATGCTGGTCTGCCGCTGCCACTCACGGTGCTGCCACTCGATGCTGCCACTCACGGTGCTGCTGCCACTCGATGCTGCACCACCACCTTGCCCTCGTGCTACTGCCACTCACGGTACTCTGCCGCTCACGTTACTGCTGCTGCCAACCTACCACTGCGCTGCCGCCTGCCGCTCGATGCTGCGCTGCCTCGATACACGTATCACGGTGCTGCTTACTGCCCACTCACCTGCCTGCAAGTACTACTGCCACTCGATGCTACTGCCACTCTGCTACTGCCACTCACGATGCAGCTACCACTCACGTGCTACTACCACTCGGTGCTACTGCCGCTCGATTACTACCCTCACGATGTACTGCCACTCACGATGCCTCTGCCACTACTACCTCTCGCACTACTGCCACTCACGATGCTACTACCACTCACGATCTACTACCACCTACCCTCTGATGCTACTACCACTCGGTACTACTACACTCAGTGCTACTACCACTCGATGCCACTACTACCACTGCAATGCTACTACCACTCACGTGCTACTACCACTCTGATGCTACCTACCACTCGATGCACTACTACCACTCTACTGTCTGCTACCACTCTGATCTACTACCACTCGATGCTACTACCACTCACGGTCTACTACCACTCTGATCTACTACCACTCAGTGCTACTGCCACTCACGATGCACTGCTACACTGCCGCTGCAATGCTACTGCCACTGAAATCTACTACCACTCGATGTACTGCCACTCACATTCACTACTACCACTCTGATTACAGCTTATACTCACGGTCTCACACTCTGATCTACTGCCTCTGATACAACTACCACTCTGATACAGCTGCCACTCGATGCTGCCACTCGATGCTGCTACCACTCACGTGCTACTGCCACTCTGATGCTACTGCCACTCGATACAGCTGCCACTCACTGCCACTCACGATGCTACTACCACTCTGCAATGCTACTACCACTCTGATGCTACTGCCACTCACGATGCTCTACCACTCACTCTGATGCTACTGCCTCTGATACTACTGCCACTCACGTGCTACACTACTGCTGCCACTCACTACTGCACCAATTACTGCCACTCGGTCTACTGCCACTCTGATGCTGCTACCACTCGGTCTACTGCCACTCGATCTACTGCCACTCACGATTCTACACTACCACTGCCACTACCACTGCTGCAATGCACTGCCACTGCATTACTACTGCCACTCGGTCTACTGCCACTGCTGATGCTACTGCCACTCACGGTGCTGCTGCCACTCACGGTGCTACTACCACTCTGCTGCTACCACTCACGATGCTGCACTGCCACTCACGATGCTACTGCCACTGCAAATACTGCCTCTGCTACTACCTACTACTGCTACCACTCTGATGCCTACCACTCAGTGCTGCTGCCACTCACGGTGCTACTACCACTCGATGCTACTGCACTCACGATGTCTGCCACTGATTACTGCCACTCTGATCTACTGCCGCTGCAGTACTGCTGCCACTCTGATGCTACTGCCACTGCTACTGCCACTCACGATCTACTGCTACTACCACTGATACTACTGCCACTCACGATCACTACTACCACTGCATTACTACTGCCACTCACGGTGCTACTACCACTGCATCTACTGCCACTCGGTGCTACTGCCACTCGATGCACCACCACCACTCTGATGCTACTGCCACTACTACTACCACTGCAAATGCTACTGCCACTCTGATGCTACTGCCACTCACGGTGCTACTGCCACTCACGGTGCTACTGCACTCGATACTACTATCACTGCTACTGCCACTCGATGCTGCTGCCACTGCCACTGCAATGCTACTGCCACTCTGATGCAACTACCGCTCACGTGCTACTGCCACTGCGATGCTACTACCACTCGGTCTGCTACCTGCCCTCGTTCTACTGCCCCTCGATGTTTACTGCCACTCACGATGCTGCTGCCACTGCACGATACTGCTGCCGCTCACGATGCTACTGCCACTCTGGTGCTCTGCCACCTACCCTCTGCGATTGCTGCTGCCACTCGATGCGTGCTGCCACTCGTGCCCACTGCCACTCACGTGCCACTGCCACTCTGATGCCACTGCCACTGCAATGCTACTGCCGCTCACGTGCTACTGCCACTCGATGCTGCTACCACCTGCCACTCGATGCTACTGCCACTCGATGCTACTGCCACTGCGATGCTACTGCCACCACTCGATGCTACTACCACTGCAATGCTACTACCACTACTGCCATCACTGCCACTCGATGCTACTGCCACTGCGATGCTACTGCCACTCACGATACTACTACCACTCACGGGCGGCAGGGTAGCCTGGGGCGGCAGGTAGCCTAGTGGTTAGAGCGTCGGACTTGTAACCCTTGTAGAGCGTCGGGGTTGCAAGTTCGAATCCCGAGCTGACAAGGAAAAAATCTGTCGTTCTGCCCTTGAACAAGGCAGTTAACCCACTGTTCCCCGGGCGCCGAAGACGTGGATGTTGATTAAGGCAGCCCCCCGCACCTCTCTGATTCAGAGGGGTTGGGTTAAATCACGGAAGACACATTTCGGTTGAAGGCATTTGGTTGTACAACTGACTAATAATGGTGACTTTGACTTACGTAGCTTTTGGGCGGCAGGTAGCCTAGTGGTTAGAGCGTTGGACTTGTAACCGGAGGGCTGCAAGTTCAAATCCCGAGCTGACAAGGTAAAAATCTGTCGTTCTGCCCCTGAACAAGGCAGTTAACCCACTGTTCCCGAGGCGCCGAAGGCGTGGATGTCGATTAAAGGCAGCCCCTGCACCTCTCTGATTCAGAGGGTTGGGTTAAATCACGGAAGACACATTTCGGTTGAAGGCATTCGGTTGTACAACTGACTAATAATGGTGACTTTGACTTTGACTCTCCACTACGATGCTACTACCACTACGATGCTACTACCACTACGATGCTACTGCCACTACGATGCTACTGCCACTACGATGCTACTGCCACTACGATGCTACTGCCACTACGATACTACTGCCACTACGATACTACTGCCACTACGATACTACTACCACTACGATGCTACTACCACTACGATGCTACTGCCACTACGATGCTACTGCCACTACGATACTACTGCCACTACGATACTACTACCACTACGATACTACTACCACTCGATGCTGCCACTCGATGCTGCCACTGCGATTACTACCACTCGATACTACTGCCACTACACGATGCTACTACCACTCACGATGTACTACCACTCGATACTACTACCATTCGATGCTACTGCCACTCGATGCTACTGCCACCACGACACACTGCCACCACGACACTCACTCTGCCACTCACGATACTACTACCACTCACGATGCTACTACCCACCACGATGCTACTGCCACTCACAATACTACTACCACTACGATGATACTACCACTACGATACTACTACCACTACGATACTACTACCATCACTACCACTACGATGCTACTACCACTACGATATTACTACCACTACGATACTACTACCACTACAATGCTACTACCACTACGATACTACTACCACTACTACCATCACTACCACTCACGATCTACTGCCACTCGATGCTACTGCCACTCACGATGCTACTGCCACTGCTACTGCCACTCGGTGCTACTGCCACTCACGATGCTACTGCCACTCGATGCTACTGCCACTCTGATGCTGCTACCACTGCCACTCGGTGCTACTGCCACTCGATGCCACTGCCACTCTAGATGCTACTGCCACTCACATGCTGCCACTCTGATGCTCTGCCACTCTGATGCTCTGCCACTCTGATGCTCTGCCACTCACGATGCTACTGCCACTCGATGCTCTGCCACTCACGATGCTACTACCACTCTGATGCTGCCACTCGTGCTCTGCCACTCACGATACTACTGCCACTCTGATGCTACTGCCACTCTGATGCTGCCACTACTGATACTACTGCTACTCGATGTACTGCCACTCACGTGCTACTGCCACTCTGATGCTACTACCACTCTGATGTACTACCACTCACGATGCTACTACCACTCGATGCTGCCACTCTGATACTACTGCCACTCTGATACTACTGCCACTCGATGTACTGCCACTCTGATGCTACTGCCACTCTGATACTACTGCCACTCTGCTACTGCCACTCGATCTACTGCCACTCTGATGCTACTGCCACTCGATGCTACTGCCATCACTGCCACTCTGATGCTCACTGCCACTCTGATACTACTGCCACTGCTACTGCCACTCACTGCTACTGCCACTACCATCACTGCCACTGCCACTCACGGTGCTACTGCCACTCGATGCTACTACCACTGCTACTGCACTCAGTGCTACTGCCACTCGATCTACTGCCACTCACGATGCTACTGCCACTCTGATACTCACTGCCACTCACGATGCTGCTACTGCCACTCTGATGCTACTACCACTCTGATGCTACTGCCACTCACGATGCTACTGCCACTCTGAGATGCTACTACCACTCTGATACTACTGCCACTCGATGCTACTACCACTCACGATGCTACTGCCACTCACGATGCTACTACTGCCACTGCAATACTGCTGCCACTACTGCCACTCACGACACTACTGCCACTCTGATGCTACTGCCACTACTACTGCCACTCACGATGCTACTGCCACTCGATCTACTGCCACTCACGATACTACTGCCACTCGATGCTACTGCCACTAGATGCTACTGCCACTGCTACTGCCACTCGATGCTACTGCCACTCACGATACTACTACCACTCACGATGCTACTGCCACTCTGATGCTACTACCACTCGATGCTACTGCCACTCACGATACTGCCACTACGATGCTACTACCACTACGATGCTACTACCACTACGATGCTACTACCACTACGATGCTACTACCACTACGATGCTACTACCACTACGATACTACCACTACGATGCTACTACCACTACGATACTACTACCACTACGATGCTTCTACCACTGTCAAGCCTTTTATATAGACTGCTTACAGGGTGAGGAAAACATGTTTGGGTCAACTATCCCTTTAAGGTAGTGATATCTTTATAACATTTTCTGCTTTTAACCTTTACTTTATACATTTGAAAAGTATATTCACCTGAGTTCCTCTATGTCCTGCCCCAACTGGTCTCTCTCTCTCTCCAGTGAGAGGACAGTCTCCGCCACATCCTGGTTCTCTCTTAGTAGTTCCTCACTCTCTCTCTCTGCCCTCCTGTGCTGCTCTGTGGCTTGGCACAGCTCTGCCTGGAGACCTCTCAACTCCCCACACACTGCACCGTGCTGCACAGACAGCTGGAACACACATCAAGAACAATATGCAAAACTAATGAAGTGACTAGAAGCAACACAAAGCATACAGATGAAGACTCAATGCCACTCTACTGTTCTCCTTCACCTCTTCCAGTCGTTTTCCATCCCTTCCTCTCTCCTCCAGCAGAGTGGTGACTTCTCTCTCCTTCTCCACCCGTAGGGTCTCCACCTCTCTCTCCAGCTCCCTCTCTCTGTCCCTCAGCTGCTGCAGGGAGCTCAGCTCTGATCCTCTACGAGTCCTGTACACAGCCAAATACAATGATTGATAAGATATTGATTGACTGTCACACACAGCCTATTACAGAACACTGAGAACACTGATGGAACTATCAGGATCACAAACCATCCCTCACACACAGGCACTGAGGAAAATGAATGTTCATATTTAGTCTTCAAAACAGATGTAATGGACTTATAGGTCTGTCTACTTTGAGGAAGTCACATCATGTCCTACCTTAACTCTGTGCTCTCATTGGCCTGGGTGTTTAGCTCCCTACGAAGGGTCATGACCTTTGACTCTAGTCCCTGTAGCTGGCCCTGGAGGTCAGCCATCTCCATCTCAAGCTTGAGGGGAAGAAGAACAAGGCCATTCTCTGTAGTTCAGAGTATTTGTCTGAGACAGTTCAGCAACATTTATTTTGAAAATGTATTTAAAACATTTATTTAAAACATTTATTTAAAACATTTATTTAAAACATTTATTCAAAACAAATATTTATTTAAAACATTTTTCTATAACATTTATTTAGAACATTGATTTAGAATATTTATTTAAAACAAACATTTATTTAAAACACTTATTTAAAACATTTATCTACAACATTTATCTACAACATTTATTTAGAAAATGTATTTAGAACATTTATTTAAAACATTTAAGAACATTTATTTAGAACATTTATTTAAAACATTTATTTACAAGAACATTTATATGAAAAATCTATTTAGAACATTTATTTAGAACATTTATTTAGAACTTTTATATAAAACATTTATTCAAAACATTTATTCAAAACATTTATATAAAAAACATTTATTTAAAACATTTATTTAAAACATTTCTCTAGAACATTTATTTAGAACATTGATTTAGAATATTTACTTAAAACAAACATTTATTTAAAACATTTATTTAGAACATTTATATAAAACACACATTTAAAACATTTATTTAGAACATTTATTTAGAGCATTTATTTAAAACAAACATTTATTTCGAACATTTATTTAAAGAAACATTTATTTTAAAAAAAATGTAAGAACATTTATTTAAAACATTTATTTAGAACATTTATATAAAACACAAATTTAAAACATTTATTTAAAACACAAATTTAAAACATTTATTTAGAACAATTATTTAAAACATTTATTTACAACCTTTATTTACAACTTTTATATTAAAAATCTATTTAGAACATTTAAAACAAACATTTATTTAGAACCTTTATTTAGAACATTTATTTAAAACATTGATTTAAAACATTTATTAAAAATATTTATTTAAATGTTTTATTTAAAACATTTATATAGAACATTTATTTAGAACATTTATTTAGAAAATGTATTAAGAACATTTATTTAGAACTTTATTTAAAACATTTATTTAGAACATTTATTTAAAACACAAAATTAAAACATTTATTTAAAACATTCATTTAGAACATTTATTTAAAACATTTATTTAAAACATTTATTTAAAGCATTTATTTAAAGCATTTATTTAAAGCATTTATTTAGAGCATTTATTTAGAGCATTTATTTAGAGCATTTATTTAAAGCATTTATTTAAAGCATTTATTTAAAGCATTTATTTAAAGCATTTATTTAAAAAATTTATTTAGAGCATTTATTTAGAGCATTTATTTAAAACATTTATCTAGAACATTTATTTAAAACATTTATTTGTCAATGGACATGTCATGTTCAACATCGATGTAAAAGTGCAACAAAGCACTGGGCGTCAGGGTTAATGTATACCTGTAGTGGCTGGGTGTTAGGGTTAATGTATACCTGTAGTGGCTGGGTGTTAGGGTTAATGTATACCTGTAGTGGCTGGGCGTTAGGGTTAATGTATACCTGTAGTGGCTGGGCGTTAGGGTTAATGTATACCTGTAGTGGCTGGGCGTTAGGGTTAATGTATACCTGTAGTGGCTGGGCGTTAGGGTTAATGTATATCTGTAGTGCCTGGGCGTTAGGGTTAATGTATACATGTAGTGGCTGGGCGTTAGGGTTAATGTATATCTGTAGTGCCTGGGCGTTAGGGTTAATGTATACCTGTAGTGGCTGGGCGTTAGGGTTAATGTATACCTGTAGTGGCTGGGTGTTAGGGTTAATGTATACCTGTAGTGGCTGGGCGTTAGGGTTAATGTATACCTGTAGTGGCTGGGTGTTAGGGTTAATGTATACCTGTAGTGGCTGGGTGTTAGGGTTAATGTATACCTGTAGTGGCTGGGTGTTAGGGTTAATGTATACCTGTAGTGGCTGGGTGTTAGGGTTAATGTATACCTGTAGTGGCTGGGTGTTAGGGTTAATGTATACCTGTAGTGGCTGGGCGTTAGGGTTAATGTATACAGTGGGGCAAAAAACTATTTAGTCAGCCACCAATTGTGCAAGTTCTCCAACTTAAAAAGATGAGAGAGGCCTGTAATTTTCATCATAGGTACACTTCAACTATGACAGACGAAAGGAGAAAAGAAATCCAGAAAATCACATTGTAGGATTTTTTATTTATTTATTTGCAAATTATGGTGGAAAATAAGTATTTGGTCAATAACAAAAGTTTATCTCAATACTTTGTTATATACCCTTTGTTGGCAATGACAGAGGTCAAATGTTTTCTGTAAGTCTTCACAAGGTTTTCACACACTGTTGCTGGTATTTTGGCCCATTCCTCCATGCAGATCTCTTCTAGAGCAGTGATGTTTTGGGGCTGTCGCTGGGCAACACGGACTTTCAACTCCCTCCAAAGATTTTCTATGGGGTTGAGATCTGGAGACTGGCTAGGCCACTCCAGGACCTTGAAATGCTTCTTCTGAAGCCACTCCTTCGTTGCGAGCGGTGTGTTTGGGATCATTGTCATGCTGAAAGACCCAGCCACGTTTCATCTTCAATGCCCTTGCTGATGGAAGGAGGTTTTCACTCAAAATCTCCACGATACATGGCCCCATTCATTCTTTCCTTTACGGATCAGTCGTCCTGGTACCTTTGCAGAAAAACAGCCCCAAAGCATGATGTTTCCACCCCCATGCTTCACAGTAGGTATGGTGTTCTTTGGATGCAACTCAGCATTCTTTGTCCTCCAAACACGACGAGTTGAGTTTTACCAAAAAGTTCTATTTTGGTTTCATCTGACCATATGACATTCTCCCAATCCTCATCTGGATCATCCAAATGCTCTCTAGCAAACTTCAGACGGGCCTGAACATGTACTGGCTTAAGCAGGGGACACGTCTGGCACTGCAGGATTTGAGTCCCTGGCGACGTGGTGTGTTACTGATGGTAGGCTTTGTTACTTTGGTCCCAGCTCTCTGCAGGTCATTCACTAGGTCCCCGTGTGGTTCTGGGATTTTTGCTCACCGTTCTTGTGATCATTTTGACCCCAGGGTGAGATCTTGCGTGGAGCCCCAGATCGAGGAAGATTATCAGTGGTCTTGTATGTCTTCCATTTCCTAATAATTGCTCCCACAGTTGATTTCTTCAAACCAAGCTGCTTACCTATTGCAGATTCAGTCTTCCCAACCTGGTGCAGGTCTACAATTTTGTTTCTGGTGTCCTTTGATAGCTCTTTGGTCTTGGCCATAGTGGAGTTTGGAGTGTGACTGTTTGAGGTTGTGGACAGGTGTCTTTTATACTGATAACAAGTTCAAACAGGTGCCAACGAGTGGAGGACAGAGGAGCCTCTTAAAGAAGAAGTTACAGGTCTGTGAGAGCCAGAAATCTTGCTTGTTTGTATGTGACCAAATACTTATTTTCCACCATAATTTGCAAATAAATTCATTAAAAATCCTACAATGTGATTTTCTGGATTTTTTTTCCTCATTTTGTCTGTCATAGTTGAAGTGTACCTATGATGAAAATTACAGGCCTCTCTCATCTTTTTAAGTGAGAAAACTTGCACAATTGGTGGCTGACTAAATACTTTTTTGCCTCACTGTACCTGTAGTGCCTGGGCGTTGAGCTCTCTCTTGTCCTTGGCTAAAGCTTCGTTTAAGGCAGCCATCTTCTCTAGGGCGTCACGGTGCTCTGACACTTCTCTCTTCAGAAGGGTTTGCCCGGACGACAGGGTTAAGACTGACTCACGGGCCTGGAGAGAATGAAAGGGCGTAGTGAGACAGGAGAGAGGAAGCGGGAGGAGGAAGAAGGAGAGGAAAGATCTCTCTAGAGACAGCAGGAGCGCTAGAGATACTCTGAATGATCGGCTATGAAAAGCCAACTGACATTTACTCCTGAGGTGCTGACCTGTTGCACCCTCTACAACCACTGTGATTATTATTATCTGACCCTGCTGGTCATCTATGAACATTTCAACATCTTGGCCATGTTCTGTTATAATCTCCACCCGGCACAGCCAGAAGAGGACTGGACACCCCTCACAGCCTGGTTCCTCTCTAGGTTTCTTCCTAGGTTCTGGCCTTTCTAGGGAGTTTTTCCTAGCCATCGTGCTTCTACACCTGGATTGCTTGCTGTTTGGGGTTTTAGGCTGGGTTTCTGTACAGCACTCTGTGACATCAGCTGATGTAAGAAGGGGCTTTATAAATACATTTGATTGATTGATTGATTGATGTCTTTACTGAACACACCGTGTAAACATTCACAGTGCAGGGTGGGAAAAGTATGTGAACCCTTGGATTTAATAACTGGTTGACACTACTTTGGCAGCAATAAACTCATCCAAACGTTTCCTGTAGTCCAAACCACGATGCTCCCTCCACCATACTTTACAGTTGGGATGAGGTTTTGATGTTGCTGTGCCTTTTTTTCTCCACACATAGTGTTGTCTGTTCCTTCCAAACAACTCAACTGTAGTTTCATCTGTCCACAGAATATTTTGCCAGTAGCGCTGTGGAACATCCAGGTGCACTTTTGCGAACTTCAGACGTGCAGCAATGTTTTTTTTGGACAGCAGTGGCTTCTTCCGTGGTGTCCTCCCATGAACACCATTCTTGTTTAGTGTTTTACGTATCGTAGACTCGTCAACAGAGATGTTAGCATGTTCCAGAGATTTCTGTAAGTCTTTAGCTGACACTCTAGGATTCTTCTTCACCTCATTGAGCATTCTGCGCTGTGCTCTTGCAGTCATCTTTGCAGGACGGCCAGTCCGAAGGAGAGTAGCAACAGTGCTGAACTTTCTCCATTTAGAGACAATTTGTCTTACCGTGGACTGATGAACATCAAGGCTTTTAGAGATATTTTTGCGAACCTTTTCAGCTTTATGTAAGTCAACAATTCTTAATCTTAGGTCTTCTGAGATCTCTTTTGTTCGAAGCATGGTTCACATCAGGCAATGCTTCTTGTGAATAGCAAACTCAAATTTTGTGAGTGTTTTTTATAGGGCAAGGCAGCTCTAACCAACATCTCCAATCTCGTCTCATTGATTGGACTCCCGGTCAGCTGACTCCTGATTCCAATGAGCTTTTGGAGAAGTCATTAGCCTAGGGGGTTCACATACGTTTTCCAACCTACACTGTGAATGTCTAAATGATGTATTCAATATAGACAAGAAAAATACAACAATTGATGTGTTGTTAGTTTAAGCAGACTGTTTGTCTGTTGTGACTTAGATGAAGATCAAATGTTATGACCATTTGATGCAGAAATCCAGGTAATTCCAAAGGGTTCACATACTTGTTCTTGCCACTGTATGTAGTTCGCAGGCTTTAACGGGTGAGCGATCACCATCATTTTTAATATATATATATATATATTATTTTCTTTAACCTTTATTTAAAGGCAAGTCAGTTAAGAACAAACTTATTTACAATGATGGCCTGGGATCAGTGGGTTAACTGCCTTGTTCAGGGGCAGAACGACAGATTTTTACCTTGTCAGCTCGGGGATTCGATCCAGCAACCTTTCGGTTACTGGCACAACGCTCTAACCACTAAGCTACCTGCCGCCCCTGAAGGAATATTCCCTGACCGGGAATTGAACCCGGGCCGCGGTGGTGAGAGCGCCGAATCCTAACCAATCGTGTAAACAAAGGCTGACAGCGAGCATGTGTCAGATTCAATCTAAGACTCAAAAGGTTAGAGGTCAGACGGTGATAGTTGTACCTTGCTTAGAGCATCCTTAGCATCAGCAGCTTCCTCCTCTGCCCTCTCCCTGTCTAGCTGTTCTCTCTGCAGCGCTCCCTGTAGTACATGCAGCTCCATGCGGATACCAGCCTCACGCTCACTGAGATGGGCACTCTCTACCAGGTCAGCCTCCAACCTGTCAATCAAATGGTTTATAAAGCCCTTGTTACATCAACAGTTGTCACAAAGTGCTTTACAGTAACCTGGACTAGGTACCGTCTCTGCCTCTCGCTCTCCAGCTCGTTCCTCTGCGCCTCCTCCCTTTCTCTCTCCAGTCTCAGTCGTTCGTTCTCCTTCCTCCTCTCCTCACTCTGTCTCTCTTCTTCCTCCAGCTGACTCCTCAGGGAGCCCACCATCTCTCTCTCACTGACACACAAACAACATCAACAACAAACATCAACAACAGCATCAACAGAAACAACAGCATCATCAACAGCATCAACAGAAACAACAGCATCATCAACAGCATCAACAGAAACAACAACATCAACATCAGTATCATCAACAACATCATCAACATCATCAACATCGACAACAACAACACAAACAACAACATCATCAACATCGACAACAACAACACAAACAACAACATCATCAACATCATCAACAACAACAACACAAACAACAACATCATCAACAACATCAACATGTCCTGTATCTTACCTGAGTAACATGTCCTGTGTCTTACCTGAGTAACATGTCCTGTATGTCTTACCTGAGTAACATGTCCTGTATGTCTTACCTGAGTAACATGTCCTGTATATCTTACCTGAGTAACATGTCCTGTATATCTTACCTGAGTAACATGTCCTGTATATCTTACCTGAGTAACATGTCCTGTATGTCTTACCTGAGTAACATGTCCTGTATATCTTACCTGAGTAACATGTCCTGTGTCTTACCTGAGTAACATGTCCTGTATATCTTACCTGAGTAACATGTCCTGTATATCTTACCTGAGTAACATGTCCTGTGTCTTACCTGAGTAACATGTCCTGTATATCTTACCTGAGTAACATGTCCTGTGTCTTACCTGAGTAACATGTCCTGTATATCTTACCTGAGTAACATGTCCTGTGTCTTACCTGAGTAACATGTCCTGTATGTCTTACCTGAGTAACATGTCCTGTGTCTTACCTGAGTAACATGTCCTGTATCTTACCTGAGTAACATGTCCTGTATCTTACCTGAGTAACATGTCCTGTGTCTTACCTGAGTAACATGTCCTGTATATCTTACCTGAGTAACATGTCCTGTATGTCTTACCTGAGTAACATGTCCTGTATCTTACCTGAGTAACATGTCCTGTGTCTTACCTGAGTAACATGTCCTGTATGTGCGTGAGCTCCTGTCCTTCATGCAGGCTCTGTTTCTGCCTCTCCTCTGTGTCTGTCTCCAGCTGTCTGACTCTCTGTTCCAGCCCTGCTCTCTCCTCACCCAGCCTCTGCAGGCTAGCCGCCGCCTCCTGAAGGGAGGGGGGATGAGACATGGACACTGGTTGGTTGGTTGAACTTAACTAGCTCATGGTGAAACAGGAAGAGATATCTTTGCTACCCAGGAGGGAAAAAAGGGGTTGAAATGACATCAGTAGAACACGCTTGGCCTGCTGGGTGTTGTCTTCAAACAGCCAATTGGAACAGTGGGACAGATACATGTCTTCAACAGACCTGTACTTCCTGGTGCCGCCACAGCAGGTCGGTCTCAGCCTGGGCCAATACACCCAGAACCTGGGTTAGCCCTCTAGTCAGCAGGTCCGCTCCTAACCAATCACTGGACAGAGACAGAGTAGGGCTACTGCTACTCTGTCCATCCAGACTCTGGGAACTCAGCACCTTGGACTGGACAAGGGAAACAACGACAGAATACATTTACAACAGGCTGTTCTAATGGACCAATACAGTGGGCTGGGGGATGTGTTCATTTATAACATTAAACAGGCTGTTCTAATGGACCAATACAGTGGGCTGGGGGATGTGTTCATTTATAACATTAAACAGGCTGTTCTAATGGACCAATACAGAGGGCTGGGGGATGTGTTCATTTATAACATTAAACAGGCTGTTCTAATGGACCAATACAGCGGGCTGGGGATGTGTTCATTTATAACATTAAACAGGCTGTTCTAATGGACCAATACAGTGGGCTGGGGATGTGTTCATTTATAACATTAAACAGGCTGTTCTAATGGACCAATACAGCGGGCTGGGGATGTGTTCATTTATAACATTAAACAGGCTGTTCTAATGGACCAATACAGCGGGCTGGGGGATGTGTTCATTTATAACATTAAACAGGCTGTTCTAATGGACCAATACAGCGGGCTGGGGGATGTGTTCATTTATAACATTAAACAGGCTGTTCTAATGGACCAATACAGCGGGCTGGGGATGTGTTCATTTATAACATTAAACAGGCTGTTCTAATGGACCAATACAGTGGGCTGGGGATGTGTTCATTTATAACATTAAACAGGCTGTTCTAATGGACCAATACAGCGGGCTGGGGGATGTGTTCATTTATAACATTAAACAGGCTGTTCTAATGGACCAATACAGCGGGCTGGGGGATGTGTTCATTCATATGTAGGGTTTTAACTACTGTACAATGGATTTGGAAAGTATTTAAACCCCTTGAATTTTTCCTCATTTTGTTACGTTACAGCCTTATTCAAAAATTGATTAAATATTTTCTTGTTTATTAAATTAAAAAAATTACAGACAATATCCCATGACAAAGCAAATTTATAAAAATTAAAAACAGAAATACCTTATTTACATAAGTATTCAGACCCTTTGCTATGAGACTTGAAATTGAGCTCAGGTGCATCCTGTTTCCATTGATCATCCTTGAGATGTTTCTACAACTTGATTGGAGTCCACCTGTAGTAAATTCATTTGATTGGACATGATTTGGAAAGCACACACCTGTTTATATAAGGTCCCACAGTTGACAGTGCATGTCAGAGCAGAAACCAAGCCATGAGGTCGAAGGAATTGTTCATAGAGCGCCGAGACAGGATTCTGTTGAGGCACAGATCTGGGGAAGGGTACCAATAAATGTCTGCAGCATTGAAGGTCCCCAAGAACACAGTGGCCTCCATCATTCTTACATGGAAGAAGTTCGGAACCAGCAAGACTCTTCCTAGAGCTGGCCGCCTGGCCAAACTGAGCAATCTGGGGAGAAGGGCCTTGGTCAGGGAGGTGACCAAGAACCCAATGGTCATTCTGACAGAGCTCTAGAGTTCCTCTGTGGAGATGAGAGAACCTTCTAGAAGGACAACCATCTCTGCAGCACTCCACCAATCAGGCCTTTATGACGGAAGCCACTCCTCAGTAAAAGGCACATGACAGACCACTTGGAGTTTGCCAAAAGGCACCTAAAGACTCTCAGACCATGAGAAACAAGATTCTCTGGTCTGATGAAACCAAGATTGAACTCTTTGGCCTGAATGCCAAGCGTCACGTCTGGAGGAAACCTGGCACCATCCTTATGGTGAAGCATGGTGGTGCCAGCATCATGCTGTGGGGATGTTTTTCAGTGGCAGGGAGACTAGTCAGGATCAAGGGAAAGATGAATGGAGCAAAGTACAAAGAGATCCTTGATGAAAACCTGCTCCAGAGCGCTCAGGACCTCAGACTGGGGTGAAGGTTCACCTTCCAACGACCCAAAGCACACAGCCAAGACAACGCAGGAGTGGCTTCGGGAAAAGTCTCTGAATGTCCTAGAGTGGCCCAGCCAGAGCCCGGCCAGAGCCCGATCCAACATCTCTGGAGAGACCTGAAAATAGCTGTGCAGCGACGCTCCACATCCAACCTGACAGAGCTTGAGAGGATCTGCAGAGAAGAATGGGAGAAATTCCTCAAATACAGGTGTGCCAAGCTTGTAGTGTCATACCCAAAAGAAGACTCGAGGCTGTAATCGCTGCCAAAGGTGCTTCAACAAAGTACTGAGTAAAGGGTCTGAGTACTTATGGAAATGTGATATTTCGTTTTTTGTATTTTTATAAATTAGCAAAAATGTGTAAAACCCCTGTTTTTCGCTTTGTCTTTATGGGGTATTGTGATGTCATTATGGGGTATTGTGATGTCATTATGGGGTATTGTGATGTCATTATGGGGTATTGTGATGTCATTATGGGGTATTGTGTGTAGACTGATGAGGGAAAAAAACTATTTAATTAATTTTAGAATAAGTCTGTAACGTAACAAAATGTTAAAAGTCAAGGGGTCTGAATACTTTCCCTGTATATTCTGATCTGAGCGGTCAGTCTTACCAGTTTTAGAACGGCCTGATAGACACACTCTAGAGTTCTCTCTGTGTTTCTCTGTCTCTCCTTTTCTCTGTCCTCTTTCTTCTCCAAAGCCATCCCTCGCTCCATCTTCCTCTCCTCCTCCTGTCGTTCTTTCTTTTGATCCTGAATGGTACGAGATAACTCTGAGATCCTGTGGAAGAAGAGTGAGAGGCCGACAGTTAGAGGAGTGCAGAAACAACCCTGTCTACCTCTAGACAATGACAAACAGGACTTATCATGTCTGAGGCAGAGACAAAGCCTGCGTCCCAAATGCCACCCTGTTCCCTATGTAGTACCCAGGGAGTGCCCCCCTGGTCAAAGGGAGAGCCCCCTGGTCAAAGGGAGTGCCCCCCTGGTCAAAGGGAGTGCCCCCCTGGTCAAAGGGAGAGCCCCCTGGTCAAAGGGAGTGCCCCCCTGGTCAAAGGGAGAGCCCCCCTGGTCAAAGGGAGTGCACTATACAGGGAATAATGTGCCATTTGGGACACAACCAAAGCCGTGAGTATTGTTTTCAGATGGTGGTGAATGCAGGAAAGGCAGGACAGGGTGCCCCCTACAGGGCTGGAGTAACCTTTTAGTCTGACCTGTTATTCAGATGCAGGGTCTCAGCTTCATAGAGGGATCTGAGCTCTGTCAGCTCCCTCTCCGTCTCCTCTCTCTCCCTCTCTCTCTCCTTCTGGTCATGGTCCAGATCCTGCAAGAAGAGAGGGCCTAGGGTGGAGGAGAGAAGAGGTGGGCCCGGGGTGGAGGAGTGGGGTGGGGCGGAGGCAGAGCGGGGAGCAGGATGGAGGCTGGTTGTAGGGTCACTGGGCCGTAGAGATAGAGACACCACTGAACCACAGTGGGAGAGGAGAGAGGATGACAGACGAGAGAACTCAGCTCTAAGCTCCCAAAGGTCCCTGTGGGTGGGACAAACAACAATCATTATCAACTGGACTATTAATCAGAAGCACGTCCAGAACAGCACTCTAATCCCTATACAGTGCACTACTTTAGACCACAGCCATAGGGCTCTTTTAACCAGACCCATAGGGCTCTGGTCTAAAGTAGTGGACTATATAGGGAATAGGGTGCCATAGGGCTCTGGTCTAAAGTAGTGGACTATATAGGGAATAGGGTGCCATAGGGCTCTGGTCTAAAGTAGTGCACTATATAGGGAATAGGGTGCCATAGGGCTCTGGTCTAAAGTAGTGCACTATATAGGGAGTAGGGTGCCATAGGGCTCTGGTCTAAAGTAGTGCACTATATAGGGAATAGGGTCCCATAGGGCTCTGGTCTAAAGTAGTGCACTATATAGGGAATAGGGTGCCATAGGGCTCTGGTCTAAAGTAGTGCACTATATAGGGAATAGGGTGCCATAGGGCTCTGGTCTAAAGTAGTGGACTATATAGGGAGTAGGGTGCCATAGGGCTCTGGTCTAAAGTAGTGGACTATATAGGGAGTAGGGTGCCACTTCAGACACAACCGTAGAGATAGAGTTTAAGATACTGGTTTGAATTGTTTTCCAGGCATCAGTTTACCTCACCTGTCAGTGGCAGTCTTCACAGTGTGACAGTGCCGTCTCAGAGTGACCACATCTCCCCATATGGACATCAGGCGACTCTGCCCCCGGGCTACATGACCGGTCAGTTGCTGAAGAAAGAAAGACGGAAAGAATGATGAAACAGCTCCAGTAATTTAGGAAACATGAAACAAGAATGAAAGACATCTCCTATTCCGTCTTTGTCAAATCAGTCTACCTCTTTCTCTGTCTGCCACTCCATCTCCCTCAGTCCCGCCTCCTCCACTGCTTTGGACCAATCAGTAGTCAGTTTGCAAAGGTCCTCTCTCAGTGCTTCATTTACCTGGTCTGATTGGCTGAGCTGGCCACGAAGGAGAGAGTTCAGCTCTGCCAGCCCTACACTCCTGCTCACACCCAAACACACCCAGACATACCCAGACACACACAAACACACCCAGACACACCCAGACACACCCAGACGGCATTAAGCATCACCATCTTGTCATGGTACCTTATTATATTGATTGAGTGTCTAAAAATTTAATAAAATATTTTGTTGTTTTTTCATGGGTGGGGGTTACAGGTACAATATACAAATTCCTATAATTGAATAGGCAGTTCATATCATATTTACCTGTGAGCTGCCACTCAAAAAGAAACAAAAACATTTAGAAAAAAGTACATGAATACAAGTATTGATCATATAAAAGTTGTAAAAGTTATAACACAGTCAGTAAATAAAGATAAAGAAACCTAATGAGATGAGCCACCCCACATCCTGTTCGCCCAACCATCCAACACGTCTCCATCCAACCTCTCTTCCTGTTCCCCCAACCCCACGTCCTCATCCAAACTCTCTTCCTGTTCGCCCAACCCCACGTCTCCATCCAACCTCTCTTCCTGTTCCCCCAACCCCACGTCTCCATCCAACCTCTCTTCCTGTTCGCCCAACCCCACGTCCCCATTCAAACTCTCTTCCTGTTCCCCCAACCCCACGTCTCCATCCAACCTCTCTTCCTGTTCGCCCAACCCCACGTCCCCATCCAAACTCTCTTCCTGTTCGCCCAACACCACGTCCCCATTCAAACTCTCTTCCTGTTCCCCCAACCCCATGTCTCCATCCAACCTCTCTTCCTGTTCCCCCAACCCCACGTCTCCATCCAACCTCTCTTCCTGTTCGCCCAACCCAACGTCCCCATCCAAACTCTCTTCCTGTTCCCCCAACCCCACGTCTCCATCCAACCTCTCATCCTGTTCGCCCAACCATCCAACACGTCTCCATCCAACCTCTCTTCCTGTTCCCCCAAACCCACCCATCCAACGTCTCCATCCAACCACCCACATCTTGCCCCCCACCCTGAAACCATGTTTTCCACCCCTTCCCACCCCCCTAACAACTAGGGTTTCTTGTCAGTCACTCCTCCACCCCACACATCTCTATCTGCCCCAGCCAGAAAACCCTCCCCATACCACCTCTTCCACGTGGACCTGAAAGCAAAGAAAGTATATCTACTCACAAATATTTAAAAGTAGAGATCCATCGGGGTCTTGAGAGGCAGTAGGGCCGATTAACTTTATAACTTGAGATGAAGCTGAATTGATCTGTGATTTTCAATGTGTTTGGGAGTGATTGAGATACATGGTCTAGATATAGTAAAATATAATCTGCGTATAATGAGATGAAGTGATCAGTAGATTTGAGGGAAATTGGTGTTATTTCTTTTGATTTAGGAATTGCCTGGGCCAGGTGTTCCATGTATAACAAAAATGTCAAAAGGAGAAATTGGATCGCCTTGTCTGCTGCTTCTAGTGATTTTTCACATCTCTCCCAAATGAAGAAGCAGGAGAATATTCATTGATTAATTTGGGTTCTGATTGTAATTCCCCAGTTTCAGATTCAATAGTCGCTATATCAGTTAATTGATCATTACTGCGTAGCTTGCTGGCCAGTAAACGACTGGGCCGACTGCCATGAAAGTAATGGTTAAGTCTAACTCCATGGACGGCACATTCTGCTCTCGGTCTTTTCAATAAATGCAGTTGTGTCTTGACTTTGGAAAGACTAATAGCTACCAGGTCTGAGTGTTCGTTGACAACGTTCTAACGCAGTTAACAACATTTCCAACTCTGACATCTTCTTTAACTGGGATTTATTCAACCCAGACACAGTTAGAGCTTGTTAACACAAACGGTCAGACATGATGTGTCCCACCCACCTCTGCTGTTCTTCCTCCAGCCTGATGAGGGCGCTCTCTAAGGAGTCACTGTGCTCATCCCTGATCCTCCTCTGTACAACAACACAACAGAAGAAGACATACTTCACTGATATCACAGATGATCCATTATATTGACTTGATAAACTCATTAAAAAAAATAGAAGGCAGATGGGAGGAGGCAAGATAAGGTGGGACCATTCTAGCCAATAAGAGAGCAGATATGCGAATATGTGATATGTGAACAACAGGCACTACGGTTTCCCCTAGTTACCACAGCCACAAATTCAAAATGGCTATATGATAAAACTTCATGAAAACAAACATTTGCTTGTAGGTCTTTAAGTTCGGCGTAAGGTTAGCAGTGTGGTTAGGGTTAGGTTTAAAATCACATTTTAAGAAAATTAATTGTAGAAATAGCATGGGTTTATGACTTTGTGTCTGTGGTAGCCAATTCCTACTTATATCAGTACACTCGTAACAACCTAATCATTACGAAACTTCTATTCGATCAAATAAGCCACACATAGCAAATAAGCTTTAAAAAAAAATTGTAAACAAACTAGGCACTCTCTCATCTCATCGCTTGGTGAGCGAAAAAATGCCACCTGCTGGAGAAGACAGATTTTTTTATCCCACTCGTGTCGCCTCTTCCTGTCTGCTGATATGCAGATTCAATAAACTACAGCATTGAAAAACACACTTCTTCAAGAGCTACCTTGAAAAACACACTACCTTGAAAAAGAGATTCATATCTTAATGGGTTTGACCTGGTTAAATAAAGTATTCATCAAAAGATAGATTTCCCCCTAACCTCACGTTTCAGGAGCTCTCTTTCTTCAATCTTCACCTGGTATTCCAATCCCTGACAGCGATCCCGGTATTCCAGCACCTGAGAACAGACCATATGATCACAGTGTAAAACAAGAGAGCAACAATTATTTTCATGGCCATGTTTAAGAGCGTCAATTCTGCTCAGTCGGTGGTCATTGACTGATGACTTTATGCCCTGAAAACATTGCCATATACAAGTCCATTACAGCCCCACAGTGCCAACCCTTTAAACCCGGACCTTGTTCTGCAGCTTGTGGATGAGTAGGGCCTGCCTGGCCTCCCTCTCTCTGCCATCTCGCATCTTCCTTCTCAACTCACTGTCCAGACGCAGAGGCACACACAGGGACGGGTCCAGTGACTGGGACAGCTAACCAGGGGGATAGAGACAGAGAGTGAGTTACACCGTTCAACCGTTCAAAAGGTTTGGGGTCACTTAGAAATGTCCTTGTTTTTTAAATAAAAGCACATGTTTTGTTCATTTAATTAACATCAAATTGATCAGAAATACAGTGTAGACATTTCACTATTGTAGCTGCAAACGGCTGAGTTTTAATGGAATATCTACATAGGCGTACAGAGGCCCATTATCAGCAACCATCACTCCTGTGTTCCAGTGGCACGTTGTGTTAGCTAATCCAAGTTTATCATTTTAAAAGGCTAATTGATCATTAGAAAACCCTTTTGCAATTATGTTAGCACAGCTGAAAACTGTTGTTCTGATTAAAGAAGCAATAAAACTGGCCTTCTTTAGACTAGTTGAGTATCTGGAGCATCAGCATTTGTGGGTTCGATTACAGGCTCAGAATGGCCAGAAACAAAGACCTTTCTTCTGAAACTCGTCAGTCTATTCTTGTTCTGAGAAATGGCGAGAGATTTCCATGAAACTGAAGATCTCGTACAACGCTGTGTCCTACTCCCTTCACAGAACAGCGCAAACTGTCTCTAACCAGAATAGAAAGAGGAGTGGGAGGCCCTGGTGCACAACTGAGCAAGAGGACAAGTACATTAGAGTGTCTAGTTTGAGAAACAGATGCCTCACAAGTCCTCAACTGGCAGCTTCATTAAATAGTACCCACAAAACACCAGTCTCAACGTCAACAGTGAAGAGGCGACACCATCTGTCAAGCATGGTGGAGGCAATGTGATAGTCTGGGGGTGTGGGAGATTTGTACTGGGTAAATGGGATCTTGAAGAAGGAAGGCTATCACTCCATTTTGCAACACCATGCCATACCCTGTGGACGGCGCCTAATTGGAGCCAATTTCCTCCTACAACAGGACAATGACCCAAAGCACAGCTCCAAACTATGCAATAACTATTTAGGTAAGAAGCAGTCAGCTGGTATTCTGTCTATAATGGAGTGGCCAGCACAGTCACCGGATCTCAACCCTATTGAGCTGTGTGTGGGAGCAGCTTGACCGTATGGTACAGAAGAAGTGCCCATCAATCCAACTTGTGGGAGGTGCTTCAGGAAGCATGGGGGGGAAATCTCTTCAGATTACCTCAACAAATTGACAACTGGAACGCCAAAGGTCTGCAAGGCTGTAATTGCTGCAAATGGAGGATTCTTTGACGAAAGCAAAGTTTGAAGGCACAATTATTTCAATTAAAAATCATTATTTATAACCTTGTCAACGTCTTGACTATATTTCCTATTCATTTTGTAACTCATTTCATGTATGTTTTCATGGAAAACAAGGACATTTCTAAGTGACCCCAAACGTTTGAACAGTACTGTATATGAGGCTGTTGTGTATTGGTAAATGGATTGAAAGAAAGTAGGGCTGTCCCTAAGTAAAACAAATCTTGGTCGACCGAAAGTTGTCTGTTCAAAATGTTTAAACGTGTATTTTTCCATATGTAGACACACCCTATGTGTTTTTAATAAAATAAACTACATGCATTGAGCTTGTCTGATGCGTTAAGCTTACGGTTTGATGAAATAGGACAAATGCCTCAAGAGGACGCCAGAGATCTAGATAACCAGAAGAGAACATCCTTAACCTGCCCCAACTATTCTCCCTTAACCTGCCCCAAACCAGCCTCCATCCTGCTCCCCGCTCTGCCTCCACCCCTGGCTTTCTCAGATTCTGCCATTTCTTAGATTCTGCCATCTCAGATTCTTCCATTTCTCAGATTCTGCCATTTCTCAGATTCTGCCATCTCAGATTCTGCCATTTCTCAGATTCTGCCATCTCAGATTCTTCCATTTCTCAGATTTTGCCATTTCTCAGATTCTGCCAACTCTTGAAGTTGCCAGTACAGTGCCTTGCAAAAGTATTCATCCCCCTTGGCATTTTTCCTATTTTGTTGCATTACAACCTGTAATTTAAATAGATTTTTATTTGGATTTCATGTAATGGACATACACAAAATAGTCCAAATTGGTGAAGTGAAATGAACAAAATTACTTGTTTCAAAAAATACAAAAAAAAGAAAAATGGAAAAGTGGAGCGTGCATACATATGTATTCACCCCCTCTGCTATGAAGACCCTAAATAAGATCTGGTGCAACCAGTTACCTTCAGAACTCACATCATTAGTTAAATAAAGTCCACCTGTGTGCAATCTAACTGTCACATGATCTCAGTATATATACACCTGTTCTGAAAGGCCCCAGAGTCTGCAACACCACTAAGCAAGGGGCACCACCAAGCAAGCAGCACCATGAAGACCAAGGAGATCTCCAAACAGCTCAGGGACAAAGTTCTGGAGAAGTACAGATCAGGGTTGGGTTAAAAAAAATATCAGAAACTTTGAACATCCCGCGGAGCACCATTAAATCCATTAATAAAAAACTGAAAGAATATGGCACCACAACAAACCTGCCAAGTGAGGGCCGCCCACCAAAGCTCACTGACCAGGCAAGAAGGGCATTAATCAGAGAGGCAACAAAGAGACCAAAGACAACCCTGAAGGAGCTGCAAGTGTCCATAGGACCACTTTAAGCTGTACACTCCACAGAGCTGGGCTTTATGGAAGAGTGGCCAGAAAAAAAGCCATTGCTTAAAGAATAAAATAAGCAAACACTTTTGGTGTTTACCAACAGGCATGTAGGAGACTCTCCAAACATTGAGCTTTTTTCAAACATTGAAACTAAAATTGAGCTTTTTGGCCATCAAGAAAAACACTATGTCTGGCGCAAACCCAACACCTCTCATCACCCCGAGAACACCATCCCCACAGTGAAGCATGGTGGTGGCAGCATCATGCTGTGGGGATGTTTTTCATCAGGAGGTGAATGAGCTTTGACGTCATTTTCTGGAATGTATATACAGTTGAAGTCGGAAGTTTACATACACTTAGGTTGGAGTCATTAAAACTCGTTTTTCAACCACTCCACAAATTTCTTGTTAACACACTATAGTTTTGGCAAGTCGGTTAGGACATCTACTTTGTGCATGACACAAGTAATTTTTCCAACAATTGTTTACAGACAGATTATTTCACTTATAATTCACTGTATCACAATTCCAGTGGGTCAGAAGTTTACATCCACTAAGTTGACTGTGCCTTTAAACAGCTTGGAAAATTCCAGAAAATTATGTCATGGCTTTAGAATCTTCTGATAGGCTAATTGACATAATTTGAGTCAATTGGAGGTGTACCTGTGGATTTATTTCAAGACCTACCTTCAAACTCAGTGCCTTTTTGCTTGACATCATGGGAAAATCAAAAGACATCAGCCAAGACCTCAGAAAAAAATTGTAGACCTTCACAAGTCTGGTTCATCCTTGGGAGCAATTTCCAAATGCCTGAAGGTACCACGTTCATCTGTACAAACAATAGTATGCAAATATAAACACCATGGGACCACGCAGCCGTCATACCGCTCAGGAAGGAGACGCGTTCTGTCTCCTAGAGATAAAGTCAAAGTCACCATTATTAGTCAGTTGTACAACCGAATGCCTTCAACCGAAATGTGTCTTCCTCATTTAACCCAACCTTTCTGAATCAGAGAGGTGCGGGGGGCTGCCTTAATCGACATCCACGTCTTCGGCGCCCGGGGAACAGTGGGTTAACTGCCTTGTTCAGGGGCAGAACGACAGATTTTTACCTTGTCAGCTCGGGGATTCGAACTTGCAACCCTCCGGTTACAAGTCCAACGCTCTAACCACTAGGCTACCTGCCGCCCCGGATGAACGTACTTTGGTGCAAAAAGTGCAAATCAATCCCAGAACAACAGCAAAGGACCTTGTGAAGATGCTGGAGGAAACGGGTACAAAAGTATTTATATCCACAGTAAAACGAGTTCTATAGCGACATAACCTGAAAGGCCGCTCAGCAAGGAAGAAGCCACTGCTCCAAAACCGCCATAAAAAATCCAGACTACGGTTTGCAACTGCAAATGGGGACAAAGATCGTACTTTTTGGAGAAATGTCCTCTGGTCTGATGAAACAAAAATAGAACTGTTTGGCCATAATGACCATCATTATGTTTGGAGGAAAAAGGGGGAGGCTTGCAAGCCGAAGAACACCATCCCAACCGTGAAGCACGGGGGTGGCAGCATCATGTTGTGGGGGTGCTTTGCTGCAGGAGGGACTGGTGCACTTCACAAAATAGATGGCATCACAAGGCAGGACAATTATGTGGATATATTGAAGCAACATCTCAAGACATCAGTCAGGAAGTTAAAGCTTGGTCGCAAATTGGTCTTCCAAATGGACAATGACCCCAAGCACACTTCCAAAGTTGTGGCAAAATGGCTTAAGGACAACAAAGTCAAGGTATTGGAGTGGCCATCACAAAGCCCTGACCTCAATCCTATATACATTTTGTGGGCAGAACTGAAAAAGCGTGTGCGAGCAAGGAGGCCTACAAACCTGACTCAGTTACACCAGCTCTGTCAGGAGGAATGGGCCAAAATTCACCCAATTTATTGTGGGAAGCTTGTGGAAGGCTACCCGAAACGTTTGACCTAAGTTCAACGATTTAAAGGCAATGCTACCAAATACTAATTGAGTGTATGTAAACTTCTGACCCACTGGGAATGTGATGAAAGAAATAAAAGCTGAAATAAATAATTCTCTCTACTATTATTCTGACATTTCACATTCTTAAAATAAAGTGGTGATCCTAACTGACCTAAAACAGGGAATCTTTACTAGGATTAAATGTCAGGAATTGTGGAGGTGGGGACTCACCCTGTCTGTGAGGGTCTGGGGAGGTGGGGACTCACCCTGTCTGTGAGGGTCTGGGGAGGTGGGGACTCACCCTGTCTGTGAGGGCCTGGGGAGGTGGGGACTCACCCTGTCTGTGAGGGCCTGGGGAGGTGGGGACTCACCCTGTCTGTGAGGGCCTGGGGAGGTGGGGACTCACCCTGTCTGTGAGGGCCTGGGGAGGTGGGGACTCACCCTGTCTGTGAGGGCCTGGGGGAGGTGGGGACTCACCCTGTCTGTGAGGGCCTGGGAGGTGGGGACTCACCCTGTCTGTGAGGGCCTGGGGAGGTGGGGACTCACCCTGTCTGTGGGCCTGGGGAGGTGGGGACTCACCCTGTCTGTGAGGGCCTGGGGAGGTGGGGACTCACCCTGTCTGTGAGGGCCTGGGGAGGTGGGGACTCACCCTGTCTGTGAGGGCCTGGGGAAGTGGGGACTCACCCTGTCTGTGAGGGCCTGGGAGGTGGGGACTCACCCTGTCTGTGGGCCTGGGAGGTGGGGACTCACCCTGTCTGTGAGGGCCTGTGGAAGTGGGGACTCACCCTGTCTGTGAGGGCCTGGGGAGGTGGGGACTCACCCTGTCTGTGAGGGCCTGGGGAGGTGGGGACTCACCCTGTCTGTGAGGGTCTGGGGAGGTGGGGACTCACCCTGTCTGTGAGGGTCTGGGGAGGTGGGGACTCACCCTGTCTGTGAGGGCCTGGGGAGGTGGGGACTCACCCTGTCTGTGAGGGCCTGGGGAGGTGGGGACTCACCCTGTCTGTGAGGGCCTGGGGAGGTGGGGACTCACCCTGTCTGTGAGGGCCTGGGAGGTGGGGACTCACCCTGTCTGTGAGGGCCTGGGGAGGTGGGGACTCACCCTGTCTGTGAGGGCCTGGGGAGGTGGGGACTCACCCTGTCTGTGGGCCTGGGGAGGTGGGGACTCACCCTGTCTGTGAGGGCCTGGGGAGGTGGGGACTCACCCTGTCTGTGAGGGCCTGGGGAGGTGGGGACTCACCCTGTCTGTGAGGGCCTGGGGAAGTGGGGACTCACCCTGTCTGTGAGGGCCTGGGGAGGTGGGGACTCACCCTGTCTGTGGGCCTGGGGAGGTGGGGACTCACCCTGTCTGTGAGGGCCTGTGGAAGTGGGGACTCACCCTGTCTGTGAGGGCCTGGGGAGGTGGGGACTCACCCTGTCTGTGAGGGCCTGGGGAGGTGGGGACTCACCCTGTCTGTGAGGGCCTGGGGAGGTGGGGACTCACCCTGTCTGTGAGGGCCTGGGGAGGTGGGGACTCACCCTGTCTGTGAGGGCCTGGGGAGGTGGGGACTCACCCTGTCTGTGAGGGTCTTGGAAGGTGGGGACTCACCCTGTCTGTGAGGGCCTGGGGAGGTGGGGACTCACCCTGTCTGTGAGGGCCTGGGGAAGGTGGGGACTCACCCTGTCTGTGAGGGTCTTGGAAGGTGGGGACTCACCCTGTCTGTGAGGGTCTTGGAAGGTGGGGACTCACCCTGTCTGTGAGGGCCTGGGGAGGTGGGGACTCACCCTGTCTGTGAGGGCCTGGGGAGGTGGGGACTCACCCTGTCTGTGGGCCTGGGGAGGTGGGGACTCACCCTGTCTGTGAGGGCCTGGGGAGGTGGGGACTCACCCTGTCTGTGAGGGCCTGGGGAGGTGGGGACTCACCCTGTCTGTGGGCCTGGGGAGGTGGGGACTCACCCTGTCTGTGGGCCTGGGAGGTGGGGACTCACCCTGTCTGTGGGCCTGGGGAGGTGGGGACTCACCCTGTCTGTGAGGGCCTGGGGAGGTGGGGACTCACCCTGTCTGTGAGGGCCTGGGGAGGTGGGGACTCACCCTGTCTGTGAGGGCCTGGGGAGGTGGGGACTCACCCTGTCTGTGAGGGTCTGGGGAGGTGGGGACTCACCCTGTCTGTGAGGGTCTGGGGAGGTGGGGACTCACCCTGTCTGTGAGGGCCTGGGGAGGTGGGGACTCACCCTGTCTGTGAGGGTCTGGGGAGGTGGGGACTCACCCTGTCTGTGAGGGTCTGGGGAGGTGGGGACTCACCCTGTCTGTGAGGGCCTGGGGAGGTGGGGACTCACCCTGTCTGTGAGGGCCTGGGGAGGTGGGGACTCACCCTGTCTGTGAGGGCCTGGGGAGGTGGGGACTCACCCTGTCTGTGGGCCTGGGGAGGTGGGGACTCACCCTGTCTGTGAGGGCCTGGGGAGGTGGGGACTCACCCTGTCTGTGGGCCTGGGGAGGTGGGGACTCACCCTGTCTGTGAGGGCCTGGGGAGGTGGGGACTCACCCTGTCTGTGAGGGCCTGGGGAGGTGGGGACTCACCCTGTCTGTGAGGGCCTGGGCACGTGACTCCAGCTCCTCTCTCTCAGCGTGACTCTCAGCAAGCTCATTCTGCAGGCGAGACACCTCCGCCCTCAGCTCCGCCCTCTCCTCCTTCCAGCCATCCAACAGCGCCGACTCCATCCTGGTCCTGGACACTCAACCCGCCCCAGAGACTCAGGAAGCTGGGGAGGAATTACAAGTCAAACCCATAGGGTGAAACAAGTCCCACCCCCCTCACATCACTTAGGATCTATCATGGACCCACACACACCAACACAGTCATAAAGGTGGCTAGCAGTACCGATGCACCAAGTCTGGAACCAGCAGGTACCCCGTGTATATAGCCTAGTTATCATTACTCATTGACTCAGTACTGGTACTCCGTGTATATAGCCTAGTAATCATTACTCATTGACTCAGTACTGGTACCCTGTGTATATAGCCTAGTTATCATTACTCATTGACTCAGTACTGGTACCCCGTGTATATAGCCTAGTTATCATTACTCATTGACTCAGTACTGGTACCCCGTGTATATAGCCTAGTAATCATTACTCATTGACTCAGTACTGGTACCCTGTGTATATAGCCTAGTTATCATTACTCATTGACTCAGTACTGGTACCCCGTGTATATAGCCTAGTAATCATTACTCATTGACTCAGTACTGGTACCCTGTGTATATAGCCTAGTTATCATTACTCATTGACTCAGTACTGGTACCCCGTGTATATAGCCTAGTAATCATTACTCATTGACTCAGTACTGGTACCCTGTGTATATAGCCTAGTTATCATTACTCATTGACTCAGTACTGGTACCCCGTGTATATAGCCTAGTAATCATTACTCATTGACTCAGTACTGGTACCCTGTGTATATAGCCTAGTAATCATTACTCATTGACTCAGTACTGGTACCCCGTGTATATAGCCTAGTTATCATTACTCATTGACTCAGTACTGGTACCCTGTGTATATAGCCTAGTTATCATTACTCATTGACTCAGTACTGGTACCCCGTGTATATAGCCTAGTTATCATTACTCATTGACTCAGTACTGGTACCCTGTGTATATAGCCTAGTAATCATTACTCATTGACTCAGTACTGGTACCCCGTGTATATAGCCTAGTAATCATTACTCATTGACTCAGTACTGGTACCCCGTGTATATAGCCTAGTTATCATTACTCATTGACTCAGTACTGGTACCCTGTGTATATAGCCTAGTTATCATTACTCATTGACTCAGTACTGGTACCCTGTGTATATAGCCTAGTTATCATTACTCATTGACTCAGTACTGGTACCCCGTGTATATAGCCTAGTAATCATTACTCATTGACTCAGTACTGGTACCCCGTGTATATAGCCTAGTTATCATTACTCATTGACTCAGTACTGGTACCCTGTGTATATAGCCTAGTTATCATTACTCATTGACTCAGTACTGGTACCCTGTGTATATAGCCTAGTTATCATTACTCATTGACTCAGTACTGGTACCCCGTGTATATAGCCTAGTAATCATTACTCATTGACTCAGTACTGGTACCCCGTGTATATAGCCTAGTTATCATTACTCATTACACACAATACCCCATAATGACAAAGCGAAAACAGGTTTATAGAAATTTTTGCAAATGTACTAAAAATTTAAAACAGAAATACCTTATTTACAAAAGTATTCAGACCCTTTGCTATGAGACTCGAAATTGAGCTCAGGTGCATCGGGGGGGAAGGGCAATCGGGGGAGAAGGGCATTGGTCAGGGAGGTGACCAAGAACCCAATGGTCATTCTGACAGAGCTCCAGAGTTCCTCTGTGGAGATGGGAGAACCTTCCAGAAGGACAACCATCTCTGCAGCACTCCACCAATCAGGCCTTTATGGTAGAGTTGGCAGACAGAAGCCACTCCTCAGTAAAAGGCACGATGGCCTGCTTGGAGTTTGCCAAAAGGCACCTAAAGACTCTCAGACCATGAGAAAGAAGATTCTCTGGTCTGATGAAACCAAGATTGAACTCTTTGGCCTGAATGCCAAGCGTCACGTCTGGAGGAAACCCTACGGTAAAGCATGGTGGTGGCAGCATCATGATGTGGGGATGTCTTTCAGCTGCAGGGACTGGGAGACTAGTCAGGATCAAGGGAAAGATGAACGGAGCAAAGTACAGAGAGATCCTTGATGAAAGCCCGCTCCAGAGCACTCAGGACCTCAGACTGGGGCGAAGCTTCACCTTCCAACAGGAAAACGACCCTAAGCACACGGCCAAGACAACGCAGGAGTGGCTTTGAGACAATGACTCTGAATGTCCTTGAGTGGCCCAGCCAGAGCCCGGACTTGAACCCGATCGAACATCTCTGGAGAGAACTGAAAATAGCTGTGCAGCGACGCTCCCCATCCAACCTGACAGAGCTTGAGAGGATCTGCAGAGAAGAATGGGAGGAACTCCCCAAATACAGGTGTGCCAAGCTTGTAGTGTCATACCCAAGAAGACTCAAGACTGTAATATCTGCCAAAGGGACTGTACACGCTAAGCAAGAATATGTTAACTACATGAAGTAGCTAAGTGAAAACATTCAATGTAGCCAAAGATTATAGGGTCCCCTAGGAAACACTTGTCAACACTGTGGTTCCTACCCTGTCACAATAACTCCTCCCTGGCATTTTCATTCGTTGTCATGTCAAATTCTATTCAAAGTGCCCACGATTATATTCTAACTATTGAATTAAAATAATCATTATTTTCCAGGATTCCAACAGTTCACCCAACTGTTTTGCTCTAAATCACAAATCATTGCATCATTCCAACATGTGTTTAAGAATAAACCCTAGGTTGTTTTGCCCATATTGTGCAGCCCTACGTGGCAGTGTGGGAAATGATCTCAAATGAGTGCAGGAAATACAGAAATGGATTTAAATGCTGAAAATAATTTTGTGTTGAAGTTTAACTGAACGGTATCTAACAATAAGAGTGGAAAAAGACCCAATGAAATCACTTAGAATGTACAGTCAGTATGTGTTGCGACCCTGGGGTCAAGCACTACTCATAAAGAACATTTTTAACTTTTATTATTCAAAAACCATAAAATACCGTCGAACCGTTCAATAAAAAAACACATATGATATGTTGGCCATATCGTCCAAGCCCCAATTTAATTTGAAGTGGGTCAGGTCAGATCATGTTGACAGTGAGTAAAACTCCCGATACATTTGTGAGCCTTTTTTATTCAGCAATTCATAATGTTTTAGATAAGATCCTGTTACAGATATCAATCAGTCAATCAGTGATCAAATGGGAAAGCTTGAAGCAGGCAGAGCCCCGTAGACCCAGAGGTGGTTACTAGCTAAGACGCAGTAGATGGCTTTGACCCGCATGAGAAGATCAGGAGTTAGTAACATAGCCAGGGTTTCGGAGAGATTTGCTCCTCACGGTTAGTTGACTAGCCAGCTAGAGCTGGTTTACAGTGAGATGAATCATACTTAGCATCATCTAAGCAAAGTAGACAGCTTTCCTACCTTTAAAAGCAGATCCTTCGAAACATACTGTCAATGGAAACAAACGCTTTCTGTAACCTTTAACAACAAAAAAAAAACACTAATGAAACATATGCATGATACTTTTAAATTCCCTTTGATGATGCTAAACCACTTCCTCACAACAGGATTCAAAACTGTAAACTTTACCTCTAACACGCTGCTATGAAAACAGAACATCCCTTCATCGGCAGACAGCGCCACCGGGTGGCCGGAGGACGAGTCTCCTCTGGGTTTTGTGGATGGTGAGCGTGTCCAGCAGGTGCCACAGTTCTACCACAGAGTTGACTGTTTTTAGTTCGACCACAGGAGCCAGTTCTACCACAGAGTTGACTGTTTTTGGTTCGACCACAGGAGCCAGTTCTACCACAGAGTTGACTGTTTTTGGTTCGACCACAGGAGCCAGATAATTCTCAGAATAAAAACATATTGCAGTCAGAGTGCAGTATACCTGCAGATAAAGAATGCAGTATAACTGCAGTATGCGGCAAATACTGCATCCAAAATAACATTAGTTTTTTTTACTGCAGTAATTTTACAGTGTAACTGCAGTTATTCTGCAATTACTGCGTCCAAAAATACCACAATCGACTGCAGTTACTGATCTTTTACTGCAGTTTCAAAACTGCTATCTTTTTTTGTAAGCGTTCCATTCCCCACCAAATATGGCACGTGTCGGTAGCTGCATCCCGAACTGGTCTCGGAGTAGGTGGGGTGTATCAAAAGCTCACTGCTATAGGCTAGACACTCTTGTATTGAACGGTGTTGTGTATGACATTAAAGGTGTTCCCAATGGTCAATTCCAGACCGTTCTTTACCTGATGTTGCGGACATTTCTGACATGATGCGTTGCTGTGTAGCTAATACATGAACGATCAATAGATAGACAGAATAACATAATTATATATAGGTAATAACGAACACAGAAATCAGACATATAAGTCTGAAAGTGCTTACGTCCATTAGTACCATCAGAAAGATTAGTGGTTTGGTTTATCAATTACACATCAGTCAAAATAAATTTGCAAGACCAGCCACCTACTCTAACTACAATTGGCTCCATCTGGCCCTCTATTTATTTATATTTTCAATATCATGTCCGTCTACAACATGAATATGCTCCAATGAACAACCTTCATTTACACATTTACATGCTTTACATTTACTATATGTGGACATCCCTTCAAATTAGTGGATTCTATTTCAGCCACACCTGTTGCTGACAGGTGTATGAAATCAAACACACAGCCATGCAATCTCCATAGACAAACACTGCCAGTAGAATGGTCCGTACTGTAGAGCTCAGTGACTTTCAACGTGGCGCCGTCATAGGATGCCACCTTTCCAACAAGTCAGTTCGTCAAATTTCTGCCCTGCTAGAGCTGCCCCGGTCAACTGTAAGTGCTGTTATTGTGAAGTGGAAATGTCTAGGAGCAACAACGGCTCAGCCGCTAAGTGGTAGGCCACACAAGCTCACAGAATGGGACTCGGTTGCAACACTCACTACCGAGTTCCAAACTGCCTCTTCAAGTAACGTCAGCACAAGAACTGTTCGTCGGGAGCTTCATGAAATGGGTTTCCATTGCCGAGAAGCCGCACACAAGCCTAAGATCACCATGCACAATGCCAAATGTCGGCTGGGGTGGTGTACTGCACCTCACATAGTTAATTCTCAATTCTCTAGCAGATATAGAGGTTCCATACTCTAGAATGATTATCTTCACATTGCCAGAACATCAACAAACATCAACATCCCTCAATAACTTCAAGCATAGACTAGGGGTCAGCCTGATGAACCAAACTACCCAGTAGTAGACTAGGGGTCAGGGGTCAGCCTGACGAACCAAACTACCCAGTAGTAGACTAGGGGTCAGAGGTCAGCCTGACGAACCAAACTACCCAGTAGTAGACTAGGGGTCAGAATGATGAACCAAACTACCCAGTAGTAGACTAGGGGTCAGCCTGATGAACCAAACTACCCAGTAGTAGACTAGGGGTCAGCCTGACGAACCAAACTACCCAGTAGTAGACTAGGGGTCAGGGGTCATAATGATGAACCAAACTACCCAGTAGTAGACTAGGGGTCAGGGGTCATAATGATGAACCAAACTACCCAGTAGTAGACTAGGGGTCAGGGGTCATAATGGTTAACCAAACTACCAGTAGTTCCAAGGTTCCTGAATAGCACAAACCATCCCCCATCTTTCTCTCCTCTTGTATAGATGCAGTACTGGGCCTTTACTGGTATAGATGTCTGCAGTACTGGGCCTTTACTGGTATAGATGTCTGCAGTACTGGGCCTTTACTGGTATAGATGTCTGTAGTGCTGGGCCTTTACTGGTATAGATGTCTGCAGTACTGGGCCTTTACTGGTATAGATGTCTGTAGTGCTGGGCCTTTACTGGTATAGATGTCTGCAGTACTGGGCCTTTACTGGTATAGATGTCTGTAGTGCTGGGCCTTTACTGGTATAGATGTCTGCAGTACTGGGCCTTTACTGGTATAGATGTCTGCAGTACTGGGCCTTTACTGGTATAGATGTCTGTAGTGCTGGGCCTTTACTGGTATAGATGTCTGCAGTACTGGGCCTTTACTGGTATAGATGTCTGTAGTGCTGGGCCTTTACTGGTATAGATGTCTGTAGTACTGGGCCTTTACTGGTATAGATGTCTGTAGTGCTGGGCCTTTACTGGTATAGATGTCTGTCACGACTTCCGACGAAGTCGGTCCCTCTCCTTGTTCGTTTGGCGGTCGACGTCACCGGTCTTCTAGCTACCGCCGATCCACTTTTCAATTTCTGTTTGTTGTCTTCATTATACACACCTGGTTTCTATTCCCATAATTACATGTTCCTTATTTAAACCCTCTGTTTCCCCCATGGTTTTGTGCGTGTTTGTTTTATGCAAGATGGTCTGTTTGTGAGCGTGTATTTTACTACTATTTGGTAGTTTGATTTTTGAGTAAAATTATTACGTGATTACTCATCTCTGTTGTCCTGCGCCTGACTCTGCTACCTGCTACACTGAGACCCTTGACAATGTCTGTAGTGCTGGGCCTTTACTGGTATAGATGTCTGCAGTACTGGGCCTTTACTGGTATAGATGTCTGTAGTACTGGACCTTTACTGGTATAGATGTCTGTAGTACTGGACCTTTACTGGTATAGATGTCTGCAGTACTGGGCCTTTACTGGTATAGATGTCTGTAGTGCTGGGCCTTTACTGGTATAGATGTCTGCAGTACTGGGCCTTTACTGGTATAGATGTCTGTAGTGCTGGGCCTTTACTGGTATAGATGTCTGTAGTACTGGGCCTTTACTGGCATAGATGTCTGTAGTGCTGGGCCTTTACTGGTATAGATGTCTGTAGTACTGGGCCTTTACTGGCATAGATGTCTGTAGTGCTGGGCCTTTACTGGTATAGATGTCTGCAGTACTGGGCCTTTACTGGTATAGATGTCTGTAGTGCTGGGCCTTTACTGGTATAGATGTCTGCAGTACTGGGCCTTTACTGGTATAGATGTCTGTAGTGCTGGGCCTTTACTGGTATAGATGTCTGTAGTACTGGGCCTTTACTGGCATAGATGTCTGTAGTGCTGGGCCTTTACTGGTATAGATGTCTGCAGTACTGGGCCTTTACTGGTACAGATGTCTGTAGTACTGGGCATTTACTGGTATAGATGTCTGCAGTACTGGGCCTTTACTGGCATAGATGTCTGTAGTGCTGGGCCTTTACTGGTATAGATGTCTGCAGTACTGGGCCTTTACTGGTACAGATGTCTGTAGTACTGGACCTTTACTGGTATAGATGTCTGCAGTACTGGGCCTTTACTGGTATAGATGTCTGCAGTACTGGGCCTTTACTGGTATAGATGTCTGTAGTGCTGGGCCTTTACTGGTATAGATGTCTGCAGTACTGGGCCTTTACTGGCATAGATGTCTGTAGTGCTGGGCCTTTACTGGTATAGATGTCTGTAGTACTGGGCCTTTACTGGTATAGATGTCTGTAGTGCTGGGCCTTTACTGGTATAGATGTCTGTAGTGCTGGGCCTTTACTGGTATAGATAGCAGGCAAAGTATTTTTTGCAGCATCTCAGCTTTGGCGAAGGTGAACAGGTGGTCACGGGTCAGGTGACAGAGGAATGGATGAGACTGAGGCAGGAATTCCTTTAATCATAAAATGGTATATTTACTGGGTAGTCTGTGCTGCATAACAAAGGAAACGGAATAACATGTATCCAATCAAATTCATAACTAAGGAAACAGAATGACATGTATCCAATCAAACTCATAATCACAAAGATCAAATCATAACAATCATTCATTATTAACATAATTAGGTAATTCAGCGATTCAGTTCAATGAGAAGTCAATAGGAATCATCCTTGAGTCATTTAGGCTTGTAACTATTCATCATAATCACGAGAGGAATAATACAAATAGTTAAATCAGTGATCTGTTATATAATCTATAATCCCCATCAGTTTGATATCAGAATTGATCAGTTCAGCAAACAATTACGTTTCATATTTCACCCTTTCAAGTTTGTCTTCATATGTACATGTAATTTCATTACGTATTAACCACATATCGAAGGCATAATTGCCCTGTGTGGATCTGTAGGGCCGTGATCATTGACCATTTACGTTACACAATAGGTTTGAAGCGTGCGCTCCAAGCCGCGCTCCGCGGAAGAGAAAGCAGCGAGATCGGGCGATGGCGATTTCCTCCTTTTAATGAGTGGACATTTCCACCTGACCTAATTGAAGCGCCCCTGGCCCAGCTGAACAAGTGGCCGTGAATTAAAGGATTCTTCCACTACCTTCTTTTCCTTCGCCTTTTCTACAGTAGTTGTATAATTATGAACAGTGTCTTGTAGGATTCAATAGTTTGAATTGTAAAAGTTCTTGGCCTGTCTCTTTCTCTGTGACGTCATTCTAATGGAATCCAGAAAGAACAAAACCCTGTCTCTTTCTCTGTGATGTCATTCTAATGGAATCCAGAAAGAACAAAACCCTGTCTCTTTCTCAGTGATGTCATTATAATGGAATCCAGAAAGAACAAAACCCTGTCTCTTTCTCCGTGATGTCATTCTAATGGAATCCAGAAAGAACAAAACCCTGTCTCTTTCTCTGTGATGTCATTCTAATGGAATCCAGAAAGAACAAAACCCTGTCTCTTTCTCAGTGATGTCATTATAATGGAATCCAGAAAGAACAAAACCCTGTCTCTTTCTCCGTGATGTCATTCTAATGGAATCCAGAAAGAACAAAACCCTGTCTCTTTCTCCGTGATGTCATTATAATGGAATCCAGAAAGAACAAAACCCTGTCTCTTTCTCTGTGATGTCATTCTAATGGAATCCAGAAAGAACAAAACCCTGTCTCTTTCTCTGTGATGTCATTCTAATGGAATCCAGAAAGAACAAAACCCTGTCTCTTTCTCTGTGATGTCATTCTAATGGAATCCAGAAAGAACAAAACCCTGTCTCTTTCTCAGTGATGTCATTATAATGGAATCCAGAAAGAACAAAACCCTGTCTCTTTCTCTGTGATGTCATTCTAATGGAATCCAGAAAGAACAAAACCCTGTCTCTTTCTCTGTGATGTCATTCTAATGGAATCCAGAAAGAACAAAACCCTGTCTCTTTCTCTGTGATGTCATTCTAATGGAATCCAGAAAGAACAAAACCCTGTCTCTTTCTCTGTGATGTCATTCTAATGGAATCCAGAAAGAACAAAACCCTGTCTCTTTCTCTGTGATGTCATTCTAATGGAATCCAGAAAGAACAAAACCCTGTCTCTTTCTCAGTGATGTCATTCTAATGGAATCCAGAAAGAACAAAACCCTGTCTCTTTCTCTGTGATGTCATTCTAATGGAATCCAGAAAGAACAAAACCCTGTCTCTTTCTCAGTGATGTCATTCTAATGGAATCCAGAAAGAACAAAACCCTGTCTCTTTCTCTGTGATGTCATTCTAATGGAATCCAGAAAGAACAAAACCCTGTCTCTTTCTCTGTGATGTCATTCTAATGGAATCCAGAAAGAACAAAACCCTGTCCTCAAACATTTACATCAGAAGGTGTAAAGCTATGGACAAGGACACAAGATATCCACATCAAATATTTTTCTTCATCAAATAACATGGAAAAACAACCACTTTTTGTGCAGTATTAATTTACCATCCTTACAAACCACTTACTGTATTTGTACATGACTGTATTGCACACAGGCTAGTCATCTTGGGTTGTACCTGTAGACTTTCCATCACCATGAAGAGAGACAAAGACAATCCAGTAATTGAGTACATTGAGAGGGTGGGGCTTAAGCTGCATCCCTGTCTCACCCCACGGCCCTGTGGAAAGAAATGTGTGTTTTATAATGTCGTATGTTATTCGCCCAACACTTCCTCCTCCCTCCCAAACCACATCAAGTGGTGTGTGATGATGTGATGTGATGACGTGGCTCAGTTGGTCGAGCATGGTGCCAGCGTGGTGGGTTCAAATCCCACTGGGGACCAGTATGAATATGTCTGCATTCACTACTGTAAGTTGCTCTGTATAAGAGTGTCTACTGAAAAGGAATGAATAGACCGTTTCAGTTTTCACATAGAAATAAGTTGCATTTTCAAAGTATTTCAAGAAACTGGAAAACATACAGTACCAGTCAAAGGTTTGGACACACCTACTCAATCAAAGGTGTTTCTTTATTTTTACTATTTTCTACATTGTAGAATAATAGTGAAGACATCAAAACTATGAAATAACACATATGGGAACATGTAGTAACCAAAAAAGTGTTAAACAAATCAAAATATATTTTATATTTGAGATTCTTAAAAGTAGCCACCCTTTGCCTTGATGACAGCTTTGGACACTCTTGGCATTCTCTCAACCAGCTTCATAAGGTAGTCACCTGGAATGCATTTCAATTAACAGGCGTGCCTTAATTTGCTTTGGACATTTCTGTGTCTTACCAGAAAGTTTAGCTTACCGTGAAACTGCTAAGAGGAGAATGGTTGGTGGGACATAGAGATGCATAACTTTTTTAATGTTTCACTATTTAGATTTTTATGAAATTCACTGCAGTCCTGGAAAATAAACTAGCCAAAATATGTGCTCAAACAGGACTTACCTTGGTAGACACTCTCCCTATAGCACTGTTTTCGATGTGTTCTGCCACAGCTAGGAAAACTGGATTTAGCCCACACAAGGTTCTCATGGAAAGGCCTATGAGAACACCAGCATCTCCTCCGTGTGCTATCCCAGACCTGGTTAGATGATACTATGATAAAGTATTGTGCAGCCTTTAAACCTGTTAGGGCTAGAGGGCAGTGTTCGGATGTTCGGAGAGTCTGGCGTGCCCAAAGTAAACTGCCTGTTACTCAGGCCCAGAAGCTAGGATATGCATATGTAGATGTAGATTTGGATAGAAAACACTCTGACGTTTCTAAAACTGTTAAAATAATGTCTGTGAGTATAACAGAACTGATATAGCAGGCGAAAACCAGAGGAAAATCCATCCAGGAAATGGCTTTTTTCAGATCCCTGACTTTTCCCATGCTTTGCTATAGAACATTGAAAGGAATACCTGTGGCTTCCACTAGATGTCAACAGGCTTTAGACAAGGTTATAGGCTTGCTTTTTTTTAAATGACCAAGAAGTAGTAGTTTTTCATGGGGTACTTCCTGGGGTCTGTAGTTCTGTGGCGCGCGTGACTGAGAGCGCGCTCTTCGTTATTTATCTCCGGTATTGAACAAAGTACATTCCGTCAGAAATTTTATCGGTTATTTACATATTAGGGTACCTGAGGATTGATTGGAAACGTTGTTTTACTTGTTTCGACAAAATTTACCGGTACTTTTGGGATTTATTTGTCTGCATGTTTGAACTCCTTTGAACAGGTGGATGACTGAACAAAATGCGCCAACCAAGCAGAGTTTTTGGGATATAAAGAGGGACTTTATCGAACAAAACAAACATTTATTGTGTAGCTGGGACCCTTGGGATTGCCAACAGAGGAAGATCTTCAATTATGTTAATTGAGGAAGTATGCGGGGCGCTGTCCTCAGACAATCAAATGCTGTGCTTTTGCCATAAAGCCTTTTTGAAATCTGACAATGCTGTTAGATTACCAAGATTCTAAGCTTTTGAATCATGTATGACACTTGTATTTCCATGAATGTTTAATATTAAGATTTTTTATTTTGAATTTGGCGCTCTGCAATTTCACCGGATGCGCTAGCGCCCCACCGATCCCTAAGAAGTTTTAACTGACTGCATCCGAGCTGTTCACTCACAGGTCTCCACAGCACAGGTACCACCTGACGAGAAACTGCACCACCAGCTCCAGCCAGGGGACTGGGTAATGGTGAGACGACACAATCGAGGGAAAGATCTATTGAAACTCCAGTGGAAAGGGAAGTTTCAGATCGTCCTGGTCATCCAGTCTGCAGTTAAGTGCCTCGGATGAGACACATGGATCCACACCTCCCACTGCAAGGTGGCCGAACTGGAAGATGTTGCTCTTGCAGCCAAGTAGGGGTACTCTGTTTGTCCTGGGAATCTCAGTAGCTCTGGGACTCCTTTGGGTGTTAGTAGACAACGGGCCGGAAGCAGGTGTACTGGTAACCTCTCCTTGTCTTCTCTGCCCCAGTACGGGGGACCCAGAAGCCCAGAACCACATGAGACGAGAAAAGCAAGAACATTATCAACACAATGTGTTTCTGAACCTCACTGTACATGTGGCCCATGGAATGAGTCTGTCAGCAGTCTCCAAGCTCAAGGCATATGTGGACCATGGAATGAGTCTGTCAGGAGTCTCCAAGCTCACTGCATATGTGGACCATGGAATGAGTCTGTCAGGAGTCTCCAAGCTCACTGCATATGTGGACCATGGAATGAGTCTGTCAGCAGTCTCCAAGCTCACTGCATATGTGGACCATGGAATGAGTCTGTCAGCAGTCTCCAAGCTCACTGTACATGTGGACCATGGAATGAGTCTGTCAGGAGTCTCCAAGCTCACTGCATATGTGGCCCATGGAATGAGTCTGTCAGGAGTCTCCAAGCTCACTGCATATGTGGACCATGGAATGAGTCTGTCAGGAGTCTCCAAGCTCACTGCATATGTGGACCATGGAATGAGTCTGTCAGGAGTCTCCAAGCTCACTGCATATGTGGACCATGGAATGAGTCTGTCAGGAGTCTCCAAGCTCACTGCATATGTGGACCATGGAATGAGTCTGTCAGGAGTCTCCAAGCTCACTGTACATGTGGACCATGGAATGAGTCTGTCAGGAGTCTCCAAGCTCACTGCATATGTGGACCATGGAATGAGTCTGTCAGGAGTCTCCAAGCTCACTGCATATGTGGACCATGGAATGAGTCTGTCAGGAGTCTCCAAGCTCACTGCATATGTGGACCATGGAATGAGTCTGTCAGGAGTCTCCAAGCTCACTGCATATGTGGACCATGGAATGAGTCTGTCAGGAGTCTCCAAGCTCACTGCATATGTGGACCATGGAATGAGTCTGTCAGGAGTCTCCAAGCTCACTGCATATGTGGACCATGGAATGAGTCTGTCAGGAGTCTCCAAGCTCACTGCATATGTGGACCATGGAATGAGTCTGTCAGAGTCTCCAAGCTCACTGTACATGTGGACCATGGAATGAGTCTGTCAGGAGTCTCCAAGCTCACTGCATATGTGGACCATGGAATGAGTCTGTCAGGAGTCTCCAAGCTCACTGCACATGTGGACCATGGAATGAGTCTGTCAGGAGTCTCCAAGCTCACTGCATATGTGGACCATGGAATGAGTCTGTCAGGAGTCTCCAAGCTCACTGCATATGTGGACCATGGAATGAGTCTGTCAGGCATCAGGCTACAATCATGTTCAAGATGAATGAAACAAGTAAATTCAACTCTGAGAATTTGGGAAGCATTGACTATAGAGTAGTTTCTAATCTGCCCTCATTCAACCCCCTCTACCCCACCGATCTGCCCTCATTCAACCCCCTCTACCCCACCGATCTGCCCTCATTCAACCCCCTCTACCCCACCAATCTGCCCTCATTCAACCCCCTCTACCCCACCGAAACTGCTGGTCATCGCTAGGCGATTTGGCTGTGTGTCTAACCTCAGATAGGAACTATGAAAGTGGTAACAAGTAACTGAGACTGCTAGGTGACTTGGCTGTGTGTCTAACCTCTGAGATAGGAACTATGAAAGTGGGAACAAGTAACTGAAACTGCTAGGCGACTTGGCTATGTCTAACCTCTGAGATAGGAACTATGAAAGTGGGAACAAGTAACTGAAACTGATAGGCGACTTGGCTGTGTGTCTAACCTCTGAGATAGGAACTATGAAAATGGGAACAAGTAACTGCGATTTCTCAGATAGAGTTCAGTGTGTCAAATCGGAGGGCCTGTTGTCCAGACCTCTGGCAGTCTCTATGGGGGTGCCACAGGGTTCAATCCTCGGGCCGACTCTTTTCTCTGTATACGTCAATGATGTCGCTCTTGCTGCTGGTGATTCCCTGATCCACCTCTACGCAGACGAAACCATTCTGTATACTTCTGGCCGTTCTTTGAACACTGTGTTAACAAACCTCCAGATGATCTCCAATGCCATACAACACTCTTTCTGTGGCCTCCAACTGCTCTTAAATGCAAGTAAAACTAAATGCTCTTCAACCGATGTGGACAACTACAAATACCTAGGTGTCTGGTTAGACTGTAAACTCTCCTTCCAGACTCACATTAAGCATCTCCAATCCAAAATTAAATCTAGAATCGGCTTCCTATTTCGCATCAAAGCATGCTTCACTCATGCTGCCAAACATACCCTCGTAAAACAGACTATCCTACCGATCCTCGACTTTGGCGATGTAATTTACAAAATAGCCTCCAACACTCTACTCAGCAAATTGGATGTAGTCTATCACAGTGCCATCCGTTTTGTCACCAAAGCCCCATATACTACCCACCACTGCGACCTGTGTGCTCTCGATGGCTGGCCCTCGCTTCATATTTGTCGCCAAACCCACTGGCTCCAGGTCATCTAAGTCTTTGCTAGGTAAAGCCCCGCCTTATCACAGCTCACTGGTCACCATAGCAGCACCCACCCGTAGCACGGGCTCCAGCAGGTATATCTCACTGGTCATCCCCAAAGCCAACACCTCCTTTGGCTGCCTTTCCTTCCAGTTCTCTGCTGCCAATGACTGGAACGATATGCAAAAATCGCTGAAGCTGGAGACATATCTCCCTTACTAACGTTAAACACCAGTTATCTGAGCAGCTAACCGATCGCTGCAGCTGTACACAGCCCATCTGTAAATAGCCCATCCAATCTACCTACCTCATCCCCATATTGTTTTTATTTACTTTTCTGCTCTTTTGCACACCAGTATTTCTACTTGCACATCATCATCTGCTCATCTATCTCTCCAGTGTTAATTTGCTAAATTGTAATTACTTTGCTACTATGGCCTATTTATTGCCTTACCTCCTCACGCCATTTCCACACACTGTATATAGACTTTCTTCTATAGTGTTATCGACTGTACGTTGTGTAACTGTTGTTTGTGTCGAACTGCTTTGCTTTATCTTGGCCAAATAAAGGAGAAATAAATAAAATATCTCCTCCAGAAAAAACACTACCAGCTCACAAGTGGCGACAGCACCCCCTGCTGGAAGTACTGTAGCTTCACAAACACTATTGAATAAGATGCGCGGTTTGAAATGTCCCAACGTGGCCTCTTTCAGCACGCCTCACACAAACAGCCAAAGGAAAAGCACGCAAACAAAGGTAGCTGAGTACCAAACTAGATTTATTGTATACAGTAGTAAAAGACAAATGTACAAATCATTTGGGCAACAGAAGGATTAGTGGACCTGTGCTACCTGTTCAAGTCCAGAGTGTAGAACACCACAACCGTCTGAAGGCAAGGGGGGGAAAAGAGTCATGAAGTCTGATTATAGATACAGGCTAAACAAAAAAGGTCATTGAAGTCAGGGTGGATTCCCTTTAATTTGTCGTAAAATAGTGATTCAGTTGGATGGGTTAAAAGCAACAAAAACGACTTCCCTTAAATCTGTGTGGAAAGGAAGGGGGGGGTAGAAATCAAACAGACAGGTGAAAGGTAAGCTGCATTTTTTTTTTTTCAAGCGATGTTGGAAATAGAAAAGGGTCAGGTTTCAGGGTCTATCATAGACATTTCTGTTCCCTTCAGTAAGCCTTTGTTCCAGAGAGACACAGCAATTCAAGCTAAGGGCACCAGCAGTAGAGCACCCCCATTCACCAACATTCCTTCAACACATTGTACAGGTTTAAAAATGACAATTGATCACTTGGACTGTATATTTTGCAAAATGTACTTCAAAAAAACAGCAGACCAAAAAAAAAAAAAAAAAAAAATAGTATTTTGCATATTAAGAGACCTGTTCAACACTAAGTCCCTCGACCTATGTTAGATTTAATGTGTGGCCCCCAAATGGCACCCTATTCACCATATAGTGCACTACTTTGCTTAGAGTAGTGCACTATAAAAGGAATAGGGTGCCGTTTGGGACAAAGCCTGAATGAGTTGAACCCCTCCAGGTCATCATTGTCCCATGTGTGAAACAAATACATATTCTTCAAAATATGACTCCAAGCAGTTTATAGTCCATCCTCAATAGGAATATAAAACAAGACGTGTGTGGACTGGTGCCATGAAATCCAGCTCGATCATGAAAAGGATAAGACCATACGGCTACGAGCAGATCGGTCACAAAATAAAATTAAAATAAAGTGGAACAATTATTTAATGATAAAAAAAAAGTTGCTGCTCTTCAGTTTTTTTTCTGTCATCAGAGGGGGAGGAGCCTCAGAGGGGTCCAAACACCTTTAAGAGAAGCCTCGGAGAGGACGGAGCCTCCTCCGGTCTGCTGTTGAAATACATCAATAGTATCCTCGTCTTCCATCTCAAGCTGCCAACCACAAATACATAGAACGGTCAGTAAGTCACAAAATAAGGCTACTTGCAGCTCTCTCTCTGCATGTTGTCGTTTCTTTTGATTCCTTACATTATAGAGAGGACTACGTCGAAAGTCAGTCACCTACCTGCGCAGGTGTGTCGGTCTCGTTGATTGGCTGTCCGTCAAACCTAAACCGTATCTGTCTAATTGACAAACCCTGAAATAAAGACGAGGGTTATAACATAGAAAGAAAACACTGTCAGGCTCATCTAGCAGGTTACTGTGGTCAGGAGTTGCCATGTAAGGTTGGTAAAACCAGACTCAAAGCGTAACATTATGTTACGTGAGCAGAAAAGCAGTCAGATGAACGTAACCTTTAAGGACAGCCTCACCTGTCTTTCGCAGTACGCCTTCATCAGCTTGCTGAGCGGAGTGTGCCTTTTAATTTTGAACTGGACGACTGACCCATCTTGACCTGCGACCTTTAGGTTGATGTGGTCGTTTTCAGTCTTCACTCCTTCCTGAAACACAGTGGGGAACGGGTGCATTTCAGAGACGATGCCTACATTGTTTATCAGATGTTAATGAGAGTGTAGCGAAATGCTTGTGCTTCTAGTTCCGACCATGCAGTAGTATCTAACAAGTAATCTTAAATTCACAACAACTACCTTATACACACACAAGAGTAAAGGAATGAATACGAGTATGTACATATAAATATATGGATGAGCGATGGCTGACCGGCATAGGCAAGATGCAGTAGATATTATGGAGTACAGTATATACACATATATATGAGATGAGTAATGTAGGATATGTAAACATTATTAAAGTGGCATTGTTTAAAGTGACCAGTGATCGGGTCTCAATGTAGGCAGCAGCTGTGCAGCAGTCTGATGGCCTTGAGATAGAAGCGGTTTCTTAATGTCTCGGGTCCCAGCTTTATAGCTACAGTCTAACAGCTGGTGCTATGCATTAGACACAGCAAACATTTTGTCTAAAATTAAAAAGCCCTGCATCTCACAATTACACAGCATTTTCACAGAAACAACAGTGTAGGACGAGCATAACAGGACTGGTAGGTAGTCTGACGCTGAGTAATATCTTTGCTTGGATCAAACATGTGTTTATCTTTTTAGGTAGCAATAGGTGAGCTATCTAGGTCATCCAACCAGAGCCATGCTAACCTGGACAGCTAACTGGGCAGCTCCAGCAGGAGGCTCCCTCTAACGGTAGCATGCTAACCTGGACAGCTAACTGGGCAGCTCCAGCTGGAGGCTCCCTCTAACGGTAGCATGCTAACCTGGACAGCTAACTGGGCAGCTCCAGCAGGAGGCTCCCTCTAACGGTAGCATGCTAACCTGGACAGCTAACTGGGCAGCTCCAGCGGGAGGCTCCCTCTAACGGTAGCATGCTAACCTGGACAGCTAACTGGGCAGCTCCAGCGGGAGGCTCCTCTAACGGTAGCATGCTAACCTGGACAGCTAACTGGGCAGCTCCAGCAGGAGGCTCCCTCTAACGGTAGCATGCTAACCTGGACAGCTAACTGGGCAGCTCCAGCAGGAGGCTCCCTCTAACGGTAGCATGCTAACCTGGACAGCTAACTGGGCAGCTCCAGCTGGAGGCTCCCTCTAACGGTAGCATGCTAACCTGGACAGCTAACTGGGCAGCTCCAGCGGAGGCTCCCTCTAACGGTAGCATGCCAACCTGGACAGCTAACTGGGCAGCTCCAGCAGGAGGCTCCCTCTAACGGTAGCATGCTAACCTGGACAGCTAACTGGGCAGCTCCAGCAGGAGGCTCCCTCTAACGGTAGCATGCTAACCTGGACAGCTAACTGGGCAGCTCCAGCTGGAGGCTCCCTCTAACGGTAGCATGCTAACCTGGACAGCTAACTGGGCAGCTCCAGCGGGAGGCTCCCTCTAACGGTAGCATGCTAACCTGGACAGCTAACTGGGCAGCTCCAGCAGGAGGCTCCCTCTAACGGTAGCATGCTAACCTGGACAGCTAACTGGGCAGCTCCAGCAGGAGGCTCCCTCTAACGGTAGCATGCTAACCTGGACAGCGCAAAGAGACAACGACGTTGGTCCCTATTCCAATGGTCTGTTTCACTGAAAACCATCGCCTTACCTTACACAACACGACTAGATAATAGTCCAGTCCGTCTAGGCATACATCTATCAGATAACTGGCTAGCTAGCCACTTTAATACACGGCCAAATGTCCACCAACAGAACAACCTTTGTTTTGTCTTTTTACCCGCTCAAATCTAACGTTATCACCAATATAACGGCTCGACAAGCACAACGCGAGGAAACATGGAACATATTCAATCACACAACATGTCTTACCTTTGGCTTTTCCTCAGACATAGTGTGGCTAGTGAATGCTCTGAGATGTACTAATTTACAGACAGATTGCTAAATGTTTGCGCTTTTTCTTAAACTCTCTCCGTCTTCTGTTTGTCGACCAGGAGCGCGCATAGAGTTTTAAACTCTAATTGGCTCACGGGGTCACGTGTCTATTTTTTTTTTATCGGGACCGTGCACACACGAGCGCGCAAATCGGTTTAATGCGCGCTCCCGTGAATTAAGCAAAATTGGACAGCTATTTCTCTGTATGAAGTGTGTAAAGATACATGTTCATTAATCAATGAAGCCTCTCAAAGATGTTTGAGCGTGGCAATCATAGACTAATGTACACTGAACAAAAAATAGAAACACAACATCAAATCACATGTTTATAAAGACCTTTTTAACATCAGCAGATGTCACAAAGTGCTTACACAGAAACCCAGACTAAAACCCCAAAGCACGGCTAGTAGCTAACCAGAACAGCACATATTAAAGAGACTGGGTCGCATTCAAGTAGGCAAGAAACAGGAGACATTTTTTGAAACGGAGTGTTGAAATGTAGTGCTGTTCTATACATTCTACCTGAATGTGTACAGTTGAATGTTTGCTGGAAGTCATTTAAAAAACATTTTCTGCCATTTGTGCCTTCTTAACGCAACCCTGGTGTTCTTCTCTCAGTAACTCTTTTTTTGTCTTGCACCCAAATGAAAATAGGAGGGAATCTTACGAAATATCTTTCAGTAAAACATTGATGTATTATTAATACACTGCAAAGAAAACCCTCTACACTTTTCCAGAATGAATATATATGGACAGTTCCAGTCAAGAAATCAAACGGAGGAAAATAAATAAAATTGAGTTTCCAAATAAATAAGCAGTATACTAACCGGTGTCTGTATGTAGCCTCTCTACTGTATATAGCCTCTCTACTGTATATAGCCTCTCTACTGTATATAGCCTCTCTACTGTATATAGCCTCTCTACTGTATATAGCCCCTCTACTGTATATAGCCCCTCTACTGCATATAGCCCCTCTACTGTATATAGCCTCTCCACTGTATATAGCCCCTCTACTGTATATAACCTCACTACTGTATATAGCCTCTCTACTGTATATAGCCTCTCTACTGTATATAGCCCCTCTACTGTATATAGCCCCTCTACTGTATATAGCCTCTCTACTGTATATAGCCCTTCTACTGCATATAGCCCCTCTACTGCATATAGCCTCTCCACTGTATATAGCCCCTCTACTGTATATAGCCTCTCTACTGTATATAGCCCCTCTACTGTATATAGCCTCTCTACTGTATATATATCCACTCTACTGTTATAGCCTCTCTACTGTATATAGCCCCTCTACTGTACATAACCTCTCTACTGTATATAGCCCCTCTACTGTATATAGCCCCTCTACTGTATATAGCCTCTACTGTATATCGCCTCGCCACTGTTATATCCTCTCTACTGTATATAGCCCCTCTACTGTATATAACCTCTCTACTGTATATAGCCCCTCTACTGTATATAGCCTCTCTACTGTATATAGCCTCTCTACTGTATATAGCCCCTCTACTGTATATAGCCCTCTACTGCATATAGCCCTCTACTGTATATAGCCTCTCCACTGTATATAGCCCTCTACTGTATATAGCCTCTCTACTGTATATAGCCCTCTACTGTATATAGCCTCTCTACTGTATATAGCCTCTCTACTGTATATAGCCCCTCTACTGTATATAGCCCCTCTACTGTATATAGCCTCTCTACTGTATATAGCCCTTCTACTGCATATAGCCCCTCTACTGTATATAGCCTCTCCACTGTATATAGCCCCTCTACTGTATATAGCCTCTCTACTGTATATAGTCTCTCTACTGTATATAGTCTCTCTACTGTATATAGCCCTCTACTGTATATAGCCTCTCTACTGTATATAGCCCTCTACTGTATATAGCCTCTCTACTGTATATAGCCCTCTACTGTATATAGCCTCTCTACTGTATATAGCTCTCTACTGTATATAGCTCTCTCTACTGTATATAGCCTCTCTACTGTATATAGCCCTCTACTGTATATAGCCTCTCTACTGTATATAGCCCTCTACTGTATATAGCCTCTCTACTGTATATAGCCCCTCTACTGTATATAGCCTCTCTACTGTATATAGCCTCTCTACTGTATATAGCCCTCTCTACTGTATATAGCCTCTCTACTGTATATAGCCCTCTACTGTATATAGCCTCTCTACTGTATATAGCCTCTCTACTGTATATAGCCTCTCTACTGTATATAGCCCTCTACTGTATATAGCCCTCTCTACTGTATATAGCCTCTCTACTGTATATAGCCCCTCTACTGTATATAGCCTCTCTACTGTATATAGCCACTCTACTGTATATAGCCTCTCTACTGTATATAGCCTCTCTACTGTATATAGCCTCTCTACTGTATATAGCCCTCTACTGTATATAGCCTCTCTACTGTATATAGCCTCTCTACTGTATATAGCCTCTCTACTGTATATAGCCTCTCTACTGTATATAGCCCCTCTACTGTATATAGCCCCTCTCTACTGTATATAGCCTCTCTACTGTATATAGCCACTCTACTGTATATAGCCCTCTACTGTATATAGAACCTCTCTACTGTATATAGCCTCTCTACTGTATATAACCCCTCTACTGTATATAGCCACTCTACTGTATATAGCCCCGCTACTGTATATAGCCTCTCTACTGTATATAACCCCTCTACTGTATATAGCCTCTACTGTATATAGCCCCTCTACTGTATATAGCCCCTCTACTGTATATAGCCTCTCTACTGTATATAGCCTCTCTACTGTATATAGTCTCTCTACTGTATATAGCCCTCTACTGTATATAGCCTCTCTACTGTATATAGCCTCTCTACTGTATATAGCCCTCTACTGTATATAGCCTCTCTACTGTATATAGCCTCTACTGTATATAGCCCTCTACTGTATATAACCCCTCTACTGTATATAGCCTCTCTACTGTATATAGCCACTCTACTGTATATAGCCTCTCTACTGTATATAGCCTCTCTACTGTATATAGCCTCTCTACTGTATATAGCATCTCTACTGTATATAGCCCTCTACTGTATATAGCCTCTCTACTGTATATAGCCTCTCTACTGTATATAGCCTCTACTGTATATAGCCCTCTACTGTATATAGCCTCTCTACTGTATATAGCCTCTCTACTGTATATAGCCCTCTACTGTATATAGCCTCTCTACTGTATATAGCCTCTCTACTGTATATAGCCTCTCTACTGTATATAGCCACTCTACTGTATATAGCCTCTCTACTGTATATAGCCCTCTCTACTGTATATAGCCCTCTACTGTATATAACCCCTCTACTGTATATAGCCTCTCTACTGTATATAGCCACTCTACTGTATATAGCCACTCTACTGTATATAGCCTCTCTACTGTATATAGCCCCTCTACTGTATATAGCCCCTCTACTGTATATAGCATCTCTACTGTATATAGCCCCTCTACTGTATATAGCCTCTCCACTGTATATAGCCTCTCTACTGTATATAGCCCCTCTACTGTATATAGCCCCTCTACTGTATATAACCTCTCTACTGTATATAGCCTCTCTACTGTATATAGCCCCTCTACTGTATATAGCCTCTCTACTGTATATATCCCCTCTACTGTATATAGTCTCTCTACTGTATATATCCCCTCTACTGTATATAGCCTCTCTACTGTATATAGCCTCTCTACTGTATATAGCCTCTACTGTATATAGCCTCTCTACTGTATATAGCCCCTCTACTGTATATAGTCCCTCTACTGTATATAGCCTCTCTACTGTATATAGCCCCTCCACTGTATATAGCCCCTCTACTGTATATAGCCTCTCTACTGTATATAGCCTCTCTACTGTATATAGTCTCTCTACTGTATATAGCCTCTCTACTGTATATAGCCTCTCTACTGTATATAGCCCCTCTACTGTATATAGCCTCTCTACTGTATATAGCCCTCTACTGTATATAGCCTCTCTACTGTATATAGCCTCTCTACTGTATATAGCCCTCTACTGTATATAGCCCTCTACTGTATATAGCCCTCTACTGTATATAGCCTCTCTACTGTATATAGCCCTCTACTGTATATAGCCCTCTCTACTGTATATAGCCTCTACTGTATATAGCCTCTCTACTGTATATAGCCTCTCTACTGTATATAGCCTCTCTACTGTATATAGCCCTCTACTGTTTATAGCCTCTCTACTGTATATAGCCCCTCTACTGTATATAGCCCCTCTACTGTTATAGCCTCTCTACTGTATATAGCCACTCTACTGTATATAGCCCCTCTACTGTATATAGCATCTCTACTGTATATAGCCTCTCTACTGTATATAGCCTCTCTACTGTATATAGCCCCTCTACTGTATATAGCCTCTCTACTGTATATAACCTCTCTACTGTATATAACCTCTCTACTGTATATATCCCCTCTACTGTATATAGCCTCTCTACTGTATATAGCCCCTCTACTGTATATAGCCTCTCTACTGTATATAACCTCTCTACTGTATATAGCCCCGCTACTGTATATAACCTCTCTACTGTTATTTTCCACTGTCTTTTAACTGGTGTTTTTATTTCTTTACTTACCTATTGTTCACAAATTACATTTTTTGCACTGTTGGTTAGAGCCTGTAAGTCAGCATTTCACTGTAAGGTCCTGTTGTATTCAGCATTTCACTGTGAGGTCTACACCTGTTGTATTCAGCATTTCACTGTGAGGTCTACACCTGTTGTATTCAGCATTTCACTGTGAGGTCTACACCTGTTGTATTCAGCATTTCACTGTAAGGTCTACACCTGTTTTATTCAGCATTTCACTGTAAGGTCTACACCTGTTGTATTCAGCATTTCACTGTAAGGTCTACACCTGTTGTATTCAGCATTTCACTGTAAGGTCTACACCTGTTGTATTCAGCATTTCACTGTAAGGTCTACACCTGTTGTATTCAGCATTTCACTGTAAGGTCTACACCTGTTGTATTCAGCATTTCACTGTATGGTCTACACCTGTTGTATTCAGCATTTCACTGTAAGGTCTACACCTGTTGTATTCAGCATTTCACTGTGAGGACTACACCTGTTGTATTCAGCATTTCACTGTAAGGTCTACACCTGTTGTATTCAGCATTTCACTGTGAGGTCTACACCTGTTGTATTCAGCATTTCACTGTGAGGTCTACACCTGTTGTATTCAGCATTTCACTGTGAGGACTACACCTGTTGTATTCAGCATTTCACTGTAAGGTCTACACCTGTTGTATTCAGCATTTCACTGTGAGGTCTACACCTGTTGTATTCAGCATTTCACTGTGAGGTCTACACCTGTTGTATTCAGCATTTCACTGTGAGGTCTACACCTGTTGTATTCGGCGCACGTGACAAATAAACTTTGATTTGATTTAATTATCTTGACATCTGGCATAAGGGTTCTCCTTGGCCAGACCTGAAACAGAAACAGCTGTCAATATATATACATACTGGTCCTTTCATTCAAGAACCTAGTCCAGCGGTCACCAACCGGTCCATCTCCTAGTCCAGCGGTCCCCAACCGGTCCATCTCCTAGTCCAGCGGTCACCAACCGGTCCATCTCCTAGTCCAGCAGTCAGCAACCGGTCCATCTCCTCGTCCAGCGGTCACCAACCGGTCCATCTCCTAGTCCAGCAGTCAGCAACCGGTCCATCTCCTGGCCTTTGTACATAAGCCATAAAAAGTGTGTTTTCCTTACTTCCACTCGTGCTACAACCAGCACTGCGGCTTGTCTTTTTTAATATCAAGGAATATTTCACTTTCTCTGGTCATCGGAGTAACAACATGAATTGGTTCATGAGCAGTGATGATTTTAGCATGTACATCTTGGTGGGGCAAACATGTTTTTTTTTTTACGCATGCAATCAAAGCCACTACACAACACAACACTGAACAATACATTAATTGCACTATAACGATGCCCACAAACTGTTAGGGCCAACATAAAGCTGTCCCAACAGCAGAGTCCCAACAGCAGTCCCAACACCTTACCACTGCTACACCTAGCTATCAGCGGAGCCTTGTCTGGCAGTGAAACAGTTCATTCAGCCTCATATACTGCCTTTTTAAAAAGCATAGCTGACATGGCTGACTTGCTTAAACAAATGTGGTTTCTACTGACAATCGAGATGTACAAACTATGGCATAAGGGAACAATGAGCGGATAAGAGGCAATCCGTAATTTCGATTAAGACATTAATGAGCGAGCTAAAACTGACGTAGTCAATATAACTATTTGTTCAGCACTTTTGAAATGTACAGCGACAGAATTCAGAACATGGGCCGTTCTTACAGTATTCTCCCTGTACACCAAGTCAGAACCGTAGGATAAATAAAGGGGGGCATATAAGCCGACAATGAAAGCTCTTACAATATTTGATAATGACATTTCTCTAAAACAAGCTATAGGCTACATGTGCACCACCAAGTCAGAACAGGAGGCTAAGTTATGAGGGAGGAAAGGGACCAAATTATTAGGGTGAGGCACATGGGCTACTAACAGCTTACTACACAACATACACTTAGTATTACTTTCTTAGCGTCAGTATATATATCTCCCTGGCATAATTCATAATTTATGCATCAGCATTTTTGGACTCAGCTTGTTGTGCTGTGCTCACTTGAACAGGAAGGTGGTGCGGCGGTCCTTCTTGTGGGCTCTAGAAAGAGGCCCGAAATCCCGACTTGGAATTCCAAGTTGGATGACCGTTCAAAATTATTTTCCGTATTTTCCCAGTCGGAGCTAGTTTCATCAGAGTTCCCAGTTGTCTTTAACTCACTGAAGTCTGAGATTTCCCAGTTCCAAGTTTCCAGTTGTTTTGAACGTGGCAGAAGTCATGCTGGATTGACAGCAAGGCCAATGTATTCAAACCTTTCTGGCCCATGGCGTTACCCACTTTTTTTGTGATATCCAATCGGTAGTTACGATCTTGTCTCATCGCTGAAACTCCCCTACGGACTGTTTTGCATGTTATTTTGGCATTAATACGTGTCACATATCAGTTTGCAAACAAGGTAAAAAATAAAAAGAATCATTGAGCTGCATACAAACACAGTGTCTTTTTTTAAAGCTAAACAGGTGAGGCTCTGAATGGGTGGGACTCTGAACGGGTGGGACTCTGAACGGGTGGGACTCAGCAGTTGCCATACAAGGCAGTGATGCAACCAGTCAGGATGCTTGCAGTGGTGCAGCTGTAGAGAGTCCCACTTTTTGAGGATCTGAGGACCCATGACAAATCTTTTCAGTCTCCTGAGGGGGAATAGTCTTTGACGTGCCCTCTTCACGACTGTCTTGGTGTGTTTAGACTAGGTGGGTATGTTGGTGATGTGGACACCAAGGAACTTGAAGTTCTCAACCTGCTCCACTGCAGCCCCGTAGATGAGAATGGGGGCGTGCTCGGTCCTCCTTTTCCTGTAGTCCACAATTATCTCCTTTGTCTTGATCACGTTGAGGGAGAGGTTGTTGTCCTGGCACCACACGACCAGGTCTCTGACCTCCTCCCTATAGGCTCATCGGTGATCAGGCCTACCACTGTTGTGTCATCGTAAAACTTAATGATGGTGTTGGAGTCGTGCCTGGCCATACAGTCATGGGTGAACAGGGAGTACAGGAGGGGACTGAGCACGCACCCCTGAGGGGCCCCCGAGTTCAGGATCAGCATGACAGATGTGTTGTTACCTACCCTTACCACCTGGGGGGGCGGCCCGTAAGGAAGTCCAGGAGCCAGTTGCAGAGGGAGGTGTTTAGTCCCAGGGTCCTTAGCTTAGTGATGAGCTTGGAGGGCACTACGGTGTTGAACGCTGAGCTGTAGTCAATGAATAGCATTCTCACATAGGTGTTCCTTTTGTCCAGGTGGGAAAGGGCAGTGTGGAGTGCAATAGAGATTGCATCATCTGTGGATCTGTTTGGGCGGTATGCAAATTGTGTTGGGTCTAGGGTTTCTGGGATGATGGTGTTGATGTGAGCCATGACCAGCCTTTCAAAGCACTTCATGGCTACCGACGTGAGTGCTACGGGTTGGTAGTCATTTAGGCAGGTTACCTTGGTGGTCTATGGTGGTCTGCTTAAAACATGTTGGTATTACAGACTCAGACAGGGAGAGGTTGAAAATGTCAGTGAAGCCACTTGCCAGTTGGTCAGCGCATGCACGCAGTACACGTCCTGGTAATCAGTCTGGCCCTGCGGCCTTGTGAATGTTGACCTGTTTAAAGGTCTTACTCACATTGGCTACGGGGAGCGTGATCACACAGTTATCCGGAACAGCTGATGCTCTCATGCATGCAAACCCTAACCTAACCTAACCCAAACCCAAACCCAAACCCTAACCCTAAGGCTGAGGCAGTATGGATTACATTCTGACAGCAGAGTGCTACTTCCGGAAACCCCCCCACAAAACCACACAGAGAACAAACCTAAAAGAGTAAGTAGTCGTGTACTGAACTGTTGGATGTATTACACCTTGATTACTAAGACCAAGGACCAACTAGCGTTTCATTGTCGCTCCATTTCCTGTCAAGCTATGAGAGGGAAGGCTGTAACACGGTATTATACTGACTGAATAATGTGCCGTTATATTCAGACTTACATGCTAAAGAAGGGGGCCATTTCAGTCCCTCACATCTCAGCATGTGACTGATCATTAGCGCGTAGCCTGTTATAACGCGTCATATGTACCATACAGTTTTGCACCGATAAGGAATTGTCTTAAAGAGAATCTGATGAATAATTGATGGCCAGGGTAGCCTAGTACCCACCCCTGTTGAGTAGCTCATTTAGTAGCTTGTTCGTAGCTTGTTTGTCATTACTAAGACTCTGCAACACTTTAGTAACTGATAAACCAAAAAGGTTGTAGGCTAGGTCCTTTGTAACTCAACACCAGACATCTGTTTCTTCTCTCTGCTACACCACCACTCCTCTGGGCCTTCGATGTTGTTGTTTTGATATCTGATTACCTTTGAAGTTGTAGATGTTGTTGTTTTGATATCTGATTACCTTTGAAGTTGTAGATGTTGTTGTTTTGATATCTGATTACCTTTGAAGTTGTAGATGTTGTTGTTTTGATATCTGATTACCTTTGAAGTTGTAGATGTTGTTGTTTTGATATCTGATTACCTTTGAAGTTGTAGATGTTATTGTTTTCATTCTATAGGGAGAGGGCTCCTGATATCTCCAGGAGTACAATTGTTGTTGTCTAGTACTGTCTTTTTGCTAGCTAGGGCCATCTACTTTAAGTGCTGCCTGTCTTCCCAGTGGTCTACTTGCTGTGTGAACTGCTGCCTGTCTTCCCAGTGGACTACTTGGTGTGTGAACTGCTGCCTGTCTTCCCAGTGCCCTACCTGCTGTGTGAACTGCTGCCTGTCTTCCCAGTGGTCTACTTGCTGTGTGAACTGCTGCCTGTCTTCCCAGTGGACTACTTGGTGTGTGAACTGCTGCCTGTCTTCCCAGTGCCCTACTTGCTGTGTGAACTGCTGCCTGTCTTCCCAGTGCCCTACTTGCTGTGTGAACTGCTGCCTGTCTTCCCAGTGGACTACTTGGTGTGTGAACTGCTGCCTGTCTTCCCAGTGCCCTACTTGCTGTGTGAACTGCTGCCTGTCTTCCCAGTGCCCTACTTGCTGTGTGAACTGCTGCCTGTCTTCCCAGTGGACTACTTGGTGTGTGAACTGCTGCCTGTCTTCCCAGTGCCCTACCTGCTGTGTGAACTGCTGCCTGTCTTCCCAGTGGTCTACTTGCTGTGTGAACTGCTGCCTGTCTTCCCAGTGGACTACTTGGTGTGTGAACTGCTGCCTGTCTTCCCAGTGCCCTACCTGCTGTGTGAACTGCTGCCTGTCTTCCCAGTGGTCTACTTGCTGTGTGAACTGCTGCCTGTCTTCCCAGTGGCCTACTTGGTGTGTGAACTGCTGCCTGTCTTCCCAGTGGTCTACTTGCTGTGTGAACTGCTGCCTGTCTTCCCAGTGGACTACTTGGTGTGTGAACTGCTGCCTGTCTTCCCAGTGGACTACTTGGTGTGTGAACTGCTGCCTGTCTTCCCAGTGCCCTACCTGCTGTGTGAACTGCTGCCTGTCTTCCCAGTGGTCTACTTGGTGTGTGAACTGCTGCCTGTCTTCCCAGTGCCCTACCTGCTGTGTGAACTGCTGCCTGTCTTCCCAGTGCCCTACCTGCTGTGTGAACTGCTGCCTGTCTTCCCAGTGGCCTACTTAGTGTGTGAACTGCTGCCTGTCGTCCCAGTGGCCTACTTAGTGTGTGAACTGCTGCCTGTCTTCCCAGTGGCCTACTTAGTGTGAACTGCTGCCTGTCTTCCCAGTGGCCTACTTAGTGTGTGAACTGCTGCCTGTCTTCCCAGTGGCCTACTTAGTGTGTGAACTGCTGCCTGTCTTCCCAGTGGCCTACTTAGTGTGAACTGCTGCCTGTCGTCCCAGTGGCCTACTTAGTGTGAACTGCTGCCTGTCTTCCCAGTGGCCTACTTAGTGTGAACTGCTGCCTGTCTTCCCAGTGGCCTACTTAGTGTGAACTGCTGCCTGTCTTCCCAGTGGTCTACTTAGTGTGTGAACTGCTGCCTGTCTTCCCAGTGGCCTACTTAGTGTGAACTGCTGCCTGTCTTCCCAGTGGCCTACTTAGTGTGAACTGCTGCCTGTCTTCCCAGTGGACTACTTAGTGTGAACTGCTGCCTGTCTTCCCAGTGGTCTACTTAGTGTGAACTGCTGCCTGTCTTCCCAGTGGTCTACTTAGTGTGAACTGCTGCCTGTCTTCCCAGTGGTCTACTTAGTGTGAACTGCTGCCTGTCTTCCCAGTGGTCTACTTAGTGTGAACTGCTGCCTGTCTTCCCAGTGGCCTACTTAGTGTGAACTGCTGCCTGTCTTCCCAGTGGTCTACTTAGTGTGAACTGCTGCCTGTCTTCCCAGTGGTCTACTTAGTGTGAACTGCTGCCTGTCTTCCCAGTGGTCTACTTAGTGTGATCTGCTGCCTGTCTTCCCAGTGGTCTACTTAGTGTGAACTGCTGCCTGTCTTCCCAGTGGTCTACTTAGTGTGAACTGCTGCCTGTCTTCCCAGTGGTCTACTTAGTGTGAACTGCTGCCTGTCTTCCCAGTGGTCTACTTAGTGTGAACTGCTGCCTGTCTTCCCAGTGGTCTACTTAGTGTGAACTGCTGCCTGTCTTCCCAGTGGTCTACTTAGTGTGAACTGCTGCCTGTCTTCCCAGTGGTCTACTTAGTGTGAACTGCTGCCTGTCTTCCCAGTGGTCTACTTAGTGTGAACTGCTGCCTGTCTTCCCAGTGGACTACTTGGTGTGTGAACTGCTGCCTGTCTTCCCAGTGCCCTACCTGCTGTGTGAACTGCTGCCTGTCTTCCCAGTGGTCTACTTGCTGTGTGAACTGCTGCCTGTCTTCCCAGTGGACTACTTGGTGTGTGAACTGCTGCCTGTCTTCCCAGTGCCCTACCTGCTGTGTGAACTGCTGCCTGTCTTCCCAGTGGTCTACTTGCTGTGTGAACTGCTGCCTGTCTTCCCAGTGGCCTACTTGGTGTGTGAACTGCTGCCTGTCTTCCCAGTGGTCTACTTGCTGTGTGAACTGCTGCCTGTCTTCCCAGTGGACTACTTGGTGTGTGAACTGCTGCCTGTCTTCCCAGTGCCCTACCTGCTGTGTGAACTGCTGCCTGTCTTCCCAGTGGTCTACTTGGTGTGTGAACTGCTGCCTGTCTTCCCAGTGCCCTACCTGCTGTGTGAACTGCTGCCTGTCTTCCCAGTGCCCTACCTGCTGTGTGAACTGCTGCCTGTCTTCCCAGTGGCCTACTTAGTGTGTGAACTGCTGCCTGTCGTCCCAGTGGCCTACTTAGTGTGTGAACTGCTGCCTGTCTTCCCAGTGGCCTACTTAGTGTGAACTGCTGCCTGTCTTCCCAGTGGCCTACTTAGTGTGTGAACTGCTGCCTGTCTTCCCAGTGGCCTACTTAGTGTGTGAACTGCTGCCTGTCTTCCCAGTGGCCTACTTAGTGTGAACTGCTGCCTGTCGTCCCAGTGGCCTACTTAGTGTGAACTGCTGCCTGTCTTCCCAGTGGCCTACTTAGTGTGAACTGCTGCCTGTCTTCCCAGTGGCCTACTTAGTGTGAACTGCTGCCTGTCTTCCCAGTGGTCTACTTAGTGTGTGAACTGCTGCCTGTCTTCCCAGTGGACTACTTAGTGTGAACTGCTGCCTGTCTTCCCAGTGGTCTACTTAGTGTGAACTGCTGCCTGTCTTCCCAGTGGTCTACTTAGTGTGAACTGCTGCCTGTCTTCCCAGTGGTCTACTTAGTGTGAACTGCTGCCTGTCTTCCCAGTGGTCTACTTAGTGTGAACTGCTGCCTGTCTTCCCAGTGGTCTACTTAGTGTGAACTGCTGCCTGTCTTCCCAGTGGTCTACTTAGTGTGAACTGCTGCCTGTCTTCCCAGTGGCCTACTTAGTGTGAACTGCTGCCTGTCTTCCCAGTGGTCTACTTAGTGTGTGAACTGCTGCCTGTCTTCCCAGTGGCCTACTTAGTGTGAACTGCTGCCTGTCTTCCCAGTGGCCTACTTAGTGTGAACTGCTGCCTGTCTTCCCAGTGGACTACTTAGTGTGAACTGCTGCCTGTCTTCCCAGTGGTCTACTTAGTGTGAACTGCTGCCTGTCTTCCCAGTGGACTACTTAGTGTGAACTGCTGCCTGTCTTCCCAGTGGTCTACTTAGTGTGAACTGCTGCCTGTCTTCCCAGTGGTCTACTTAGTGTGAACTGCTGCCGGTCTTCCCAGTGGTCTACTTAGTGTGTGAACTGCTGCCTGTCTTCCCAGTGGTCTACTTAGTGTGAACTGCTGCCTGTCTTCCCAGTGGTCTACTTAGTGTGTGAACTGCTGCCTGTCTTCCCAGTGGTCTACTTAGTGTGAACTGCTGCCTGTCTTCCCAGTGGTCTACTTAGTGTGAACTGCTGCCTGTCTTCCCAGTGGTCTACTTAGTGTGTGAACTGCTGCCTGTCTTCCCAGTGGTCTACTTAGTGTGAACTGCTGCCGGTCTTCCCAGTGGTCTACTTAGTGTGTGAACTGCTGCCTGTCTTCCCAGTGGTCTACTTAGTGTGAACTGCTGCCTGTCTTCCCAGTGGTCTACTTAGTGTGTGAACTGCTGCCTGTCTTCCCAGTGGTCTACTTAGTGTGTGAACTGCTGCCTGTCTTCCCAGTGGTCTACTTAGTGTGAACTGCTGCCTGTCTTCCCAGTGGCCTACTTAGTGTGTGAACTGCTGCCTGTCTTCCCAGTGGTCTACTTAGTGTGAACTGCTGCCTGTCTTCCCAGTGGTCTACTTAGTGTGTGAACTGGTGCCTGTCTTCCCAGTGGTCTACTTAGTGTGAACTGCTGCCTGCTATTAACTGGCAGATGATTGTTGACACATCAACCAGGATCAAAGGGCAATTTGTGACTTGTGGTTTTGGTAATCAGTGTTAGCGTCGGTTTCCTCGTCAAAACTAAGACAGTCACCAAAACAAAGACGGTTCTGCTGAGTCAGTTCTGCCGAGGAAGGATCCACTCTCTCACCTGAGTATTTTACCTAGTTATTTACAGATTAACTCATTGTAGCTTTGGCGATCTACGGTCAAGAACACCGAATTCATCTCAGCCTAGGCTGCCCTTCAGTCCCTAGACTTTTTTGGCCCTGACGGAGACATGGATCACCCCAGAGAACACTGCTACTCCAGCTGCTCTCTCTTCATCTGACTACGTTTCCTCTCATAGTCCGAGAGCATCTGGTCGTCGTGGTACAGGTCTACTCATTTCTCCTAACTGGAGATCTTCTCTCTCTCTCTCTCTCTCTCTCTCTCTCTCTGTCTCTGTCTCTGTCTCTCTCTCTCTCTCTCTCTCTCTCTCTCTCTCTATCTCCTCATTTGAATTTCATGCTGTCACTTGTCCACTTTAACACTGTTGTCGTTATCGCCACCAGGTGCCCTTAAAGAGAGTTCCTCAAAGTGCTTGATACATTGACAAACTCATTCCCTGATTATGGCTCCCCTCTCTTTGTACTGGGCGACTTCAACTTACCGACATCTGCCTTCAATTAATGTCTTTTTACCCTTTTCTCATTGACCTCACCCTTCCCCAGTCCCCTCCCACTCACAATGTGGACCGCGTTGACTTTCAATGTAGCAACTGCTTGCTTGCGGAGGACTACAGGAGCGAAGTAGCTACTCTTAGCAAGCCAGTAGCAAACCTACATAAGCTACTGGGGAACCGACGCCCACCTACTTTTTATTTTTTTCTTCCACCCCAGTAGCTTGACGCTGCTCTGGTCTGGTGGAATTTTCTCAGCCGTGCCGTCTCTCCACAGCAGACTGCCCGGTGGTAGGCAGGGTTCATTCCCCGAACCGGTCTCCCACTTCCCTGGAAAACGGAGCTGATCTCGACTCAACCAACCAGCCATGGAGATACGTCACTCGCCGTGGAAGTCGAAGAAGGCGTCCTCTGGCAACGGGGGTCTCCATGGAGATGTTGAGCCCGGAACTGACACAGACCAGAAACAGCTTTGTCGCCCTGGATCACCAGACCGGGAGGCTGCCTGAGAGACCGGCCCATTCAACATCACCAGCTGTCATCATAGGCAGCTCTATGGTGAGAAACATCTCGGTCCCCAAGGCAAAAACCCTGTGCTACCCAGGAGCACGAGTACAGGACATATGCCGGGAGCTGACACTGTCTTAGTCCATGTGGGGTCAAACGACATCAGGAGGACTAGCTCGGAACATTTGAAAATGTATTTTAAAGAACTGACTTTAGCATTAAAAGACTAAAGAAAACGGCCAATAATTTCAGGTTCAGTACCATCGTTGGGCCTCGGGTGTGAAAGATTCAGCAGACTGCTGGCGTTACACATCTGGCTAAAAGACTACTGTAGCTCTGCTGGAGCCACTTCTATTGATAACTTTGACACCTTCTGGAAACAGAAGATGCTCTACAGGACGTACGGAGTCCATCCAAATCATCTGGGCTCCTGGACTCTTTCCACACATTTCAAGGCTGCAATGAGACAATGACTTATCAATGACCCACGACCAGCTCAGTTAATCCCTACCATTGTGACAATGAGTCGTCATAGTGCTGCATCAAATGATCCTAAGGGCATTGGCAAACACAATGTAAGTAATAAAATGTATGTGCTTCTAATTGCACCGAATACATCTGTTTATCCTACAGCTATTGTAAGCAGTAATCTATAAACCAGAGTTACACTGTTAGCACTGAGGTGGTGTGCCCTAGTAGGAAGAACACTTTATGCAGCTCACCCTGCACTATCAGCTCCAATGTAAATAACATGAGCATGTCTACTTCTGATAAGCTTCCCAGTAAACCATTAAAAACAATCAAGCAACCCAGAAAAGTGCTAAAAATAGCCCATATTAACATATGAAGCCTGAGAAACAAGGCCCATGAAGTCAATAACTTTCTTGTAACAGATGACTTTCATATTCTGACTCTCTCTGAAACTCACTTAGATAATACCTTTGATGATACAGTGGTTGCAATACATGGTTATAACATCTACAGAAAAGACAGAAATGCCAACAGAGGCGGTGTTGCGGTCTATATTCAGAACCACATTCCTGTAAAGCTTAGAGACGATCTCATGTTAAATACTGTTGAATTAATATGGCTACAGGTTCATCTGCCTCACCCAAAGCCCATTCTGGTGGGAAGCTGCTATAGACCACCAAGGGCTAACAGTTAGTATCTGGATAACATGTGTGAAATGCTTGATAATGTATGTGATACCAACAGAGAGGTATATTTTCTGGGTGATTTAAATATTGACTGGCTTTCATCAAGCTGCCCACTTAGGAAAAAACTTCAAACTGTAACCAGTGCCTTCAACCTGGATCAGGTTATCAGTCAACCTACCAGGGTAGTTACAAACAGCACAGGAATGAAATCATCAACATGTATTGATCACATCTTTACTAACGCTGCAGAAATCTGCTTTAAACCAGAATCCAGATCCATCGGATGTAGTGATCACAATATAGTAGCCATATCTAGGGAAACCAAAGTTCCAAAGGCTGGGCCTAATGTAGTGTATAAGAGATCATACAATAAGTTTTGTATGTTGATGATGTAAAGAATATTTGCTGGTCTGTGGTGTGTAATGAGGAGCAACCAGACGCTCCACTTGACACATTTATGAAACTACTTATTCCAGTTACTAATAAGCACGCACCCAATACTAGAATAGTAAAGCCCCCTTTACTGGCTCAAATAGCCGACCAATCAGCCTGTTATCAACCCTTACTAAACTTCTGGAAAAAATTGTTTTTGACCAGATACAATGCTATTGTACAGTAAACAAATTTACAATAGAATTTCAGCATGCTTATAGGGAAGGACACTTAACAAGCACAGCACTTACACAAATGACTGATGATTTGCTGAGAGAAATTGATAATAAAATGGTTGTGAGGGCTGTCTTGTTAGACTTCAGTGCAGCTTTTGACATTATTGATCACAGTCTGCTGTTGGAAAAATGTATGTATTATGGCTTTACAGCCCCTGCTATGATGTGGATAAAGAGTTACCTGACTAACAGAACACAGAGGGTGTTCTTTAATGGAAGCCTCTTAAATATAATCCAGTTAGAATCAGGAATTCTTACTAACGACATGCCACTGACTTTGAGTAAAGCCAGAGTTTCTAAACTCAGCAAAAAAAAGAAACGTCCCTTTTTCAGGACCCTTTCTTTCAAAGATAATTCGTAAAAATCCAATTAACTTCACAGATCTTCATTGTAAAGGGTTTAAACACTGTTTCCCATGTTTGTTCAATGAACCATAAACAATTAATGAACATGCACCTGTGGAACGGTCGTTAAGACACTAACAGTTAACAGACGGTAGGCAATTACGGTCACAGTTATGAAAACTTAGGACACTAAAGAGGCCTTTCTACTGACTCTGAAAAACATCAAAAGAAAGATGCCCAGTGTCCCTGCTCATCTGCGTGAACGTGTCTTAGGCATTCTGCAAGGAGGCATGAGGACTGCAGATGTGGCCAGGGCAATTAATTGCAATGTCCGTACTGTGAGATGCCTAAGACAGTGCTACAAGGAGACAGGACGGAAAAGCTGATCGTCCTCGCAGTGGCAGACCACGTGTAACAACACCTGCACAGGATCGGACCATCTGAACATCACACCTGTGGGACAGGTACAGGATACACCAAGCCGCACAATCCCTCCATCAGTGCTCAGACTGTCCGCAATAGGCTGCGAGAGGCTGGACTGAGGGCTTGTAGGCCTGTTGTAAGGCATCACCGGCAACAACGTCGCCTATGGGCACAAACCCACCGTCGCTGGACCAGACAAGACTGGCAAAAAGTGTTCTTCACTGACGAGTCGAGATTTTGTCTCACCAGGGGTGATGGTCGGATTCACGCTTATCGTTGAAGGAATGAGCGTTACACCGAGGCCTGTACTCTGGAGCGGGATCGATTTGGAGGTGGAGGGTCCATCATGGTCTAGGGCGGTGTGTCACAGCATCATCGGACTGAGCTTGTTTTCACTGCAGGCAATCTCAACACTGTGCGTTACAAAGAAGACATCCTCCTACCTCATGTGGTTCCTGCAGGCTCATCCTGACATGACCCTCCAGCATGACAATGCCACCAGCCATACTGCTCGTTCTGTGCGTGATTTCCTGCAAGACAGGAATGTCAGTGTCTGCCATGGCCAGCGAGAGTTTGGAATCTGATTGATTGATTGCTTCTGTGGACAGGTGTCTTTTCTACAGGTAATAAACTGAGATTAGGAGCACTCCCCTTTAAGAGTGTCCTCCTAATCTCAGCTCTTTACCTGTGTAAAAGACACCTGGGAGCCAGAAATCTTTCTGATTGAGAGGGGGTCAAATACTTATTTCCCTCATTAAAATGCAAATCAATTTATAAAAATTTTCACATGCGTTTTTCTGGATTTTTTTTGTTATTCTGTCTCTCACTGTTCAAATAAACCTACCATTAAAATTATAGACTGATCATTTCTTTGTCAGTGGGCAAACGTACAAAATCAGCAGGGGATCAAATACTTTTTTTCCCCCTCACTGTACCATAGCATGACCTTATTTGGTAAACACTCAGGACAGACAGGGTCTCCTCAGTCTCGTACTCGCCACTGGGTCTGCGTCGCACCAAATGGCGGGCATCACAAACATGGGAATCCTCATTTTCAGTTAATCCACCTCAACACTCAATGCCACCTCAGTTATCACTCCTTTCAGCGGCGCTCTGCTCAGGAGAGAAAAGCAGGACCTCTCGTCCCAACGCACGTAACACATAGGGCCCTCTGGGAAGAATACAAGGCCACTTCTGGATACTTTGACCGAATTGACAGAACCCATCTCCTTCTTCACCCAGTCTGATACCACAAACGGATTGGCCAAAACGATCCAGTCTCTCCACCAATTGTACTCCCACTGAGCCACAGTCATCTCGGGCATTTTCCTGATCCTCAGAAGCCTTCACCTCACCTGTCAGCACAGATTCTTTCTCTTCACTTCCGTCAGGTTTGTTTTCTGAGCTTTCAATACCTGTCGCCTTTTCAGGGTTTTCAGGAGAGGAACAGGTAAGTATCTCTCCTGTAGCTTACTCAAATGAGAAAGTACTCGGCTTGTATTGGGGCAGACGTGGATTTGTACGGTTTGTACCTAACGCTCTTCTTTCTGCCTCGCGTCATCTCGTCATCCACCATTCCAAACTTGTGATGTCCCTATCCGAGCTCCTTTGGGCTGTGTTCCTAGCCGAGCTCCTTTGGGCTGTGTTCCTAGCCGAGCTCCTTTGGGCTGTGTTCCTAGCTGAGCTCCTTTGGGCTGTGTTCCTAGCTGAGCTCCTTTGGGCTGTGTTCCTAGCCGAGCTCCTTTGGGCTGTGTTCCTAGCTGAGCTCCTTTGGGCTGTGTTCCTAGCTGAGCTCCTTTGGGCTGTGTTCCTAGCCGAGCTCCTTTGGGCTGTGTTCCTAGCCGAGCTCCTTTGGGCTGTGTTCCTAGCCGAGCTCCTTTGGGCTGTGTTCCTAGCTGAGCTCCTTTGGGCTGTGTTCCTAACTGAGCTCCTTTGGGCTGTGTTCCTAGCCGAGCTCCTTTGGGCTGTGTTCCTAGCTGAAGTCCTTTGGGCTGTGTTCCTAGCTGAGCTCCTTTGGGCTGTGTTCCTAGCCGAGCTCCTTTGGGCTGTGTTCCTAGCCGAGCTCCTTTGGGCTGTGTTCCTAGCCGAGCTCCTTTGGGCTGTGTTCCTAGCCGAGCTCCTTTGGGCTGTGTTCCTAGCTGAGGTTCTTTGGGCTGTGTTCCTAGCTGAGGTTCTTTGGGCTGTGTTCCTAGCCGAGCTCCTTTGGGCTGTGTTCCTAGCTGAAGTCCTTTGGGCTGTGTTCCTAGCTGAGCTCCTTTGGGCTGTGTTCCTAGCTGAGGTCCTTTGGGCTGTGTTCCTAGCTGAAGTTCTTTTGGGCTGTGTTTGCTTGGTTGCATGAATTTTCTAGTGATGTCAGAGTGGGTTTTTTGCTTCTCTTTTATGAAATATTAGCTACCTGCGAAGTTTGTTTATTATAACTTTTCAGAAGAAGCTACATTTTCTGAAAGACAGGATTTTGTGTAAGATGTAGGTACATTCGTTTCAAAGCTGTTTTTGTTATTCCAATGGCCAGAAACTGCTTTTGTGTCATAGTACTGTAGCTACATGTTGGCATCCAGACAACACTGTACAGACAACGCCAAACAGGTTTTAAATACAATCATTTATTAAAGCATCTTGTAAATCCAGTTACAAAAAAAAATCATTTCCAGATTGTTTCTCTTTTTCCTCTCTCTCCAAATAAACAGAAACATGTCAAAGGTACAGTAATGATCAAGGGGTACCAGTCATAGTAGTTCTGGTGTGGCTGCCGGCAGCTGGCCAGAAAAAACAGACAAGAGGTGGCATCCCTAATGGCACCCTATAGGCCCTGGTCAAAAGTAGTGCACTATATAGGGAATAGGGTGCCAATTCAGACGCACCCGCAGAGAGTTGAGAAACAGCCTGTGTCTGCTTATAGTCCTGACCCTCTCTTCCTGACTAAATACCCCACCCTCCCATTGTCTTACATCAGATAGCGTGTGGATTCCGACCTACACTGATCCATCTTGTATCTCGCAAAGGGTCATGGGATAGATCAAAATGAGTCCGGCTACAATGGGCTGCCGGTAACATCAAAACATATTACCTAGGTGACATCATCTGCTGAACCTCATTCCTGCCTCAGAACTGTCTGAAGTCATCTATGTTAAAACCACAAATACACTATGTCAATAATGTTGATGTTTTTTGGTGAGGAAGTCTTAGTGGCCCCATTTTACATCTAGCAAAGGATTCTTGTGCTTCAATGAGCAGTATTTCTGAAGTTTGACTATGGGCACAAAAAAACATACATTTGTCAAACAGCTGAGCCAGTCCCTGAAATCCTCTTGACTGAAACGACACTGCTAACCAACCAGCTACCTGCTTAGTGCTGCGCACACAATGTTGAATCTTCCAACAAAAGCTAGCTAGCAAGCTACTGTAGCTAGTAGTGCCAACGCTTCCATTATTCCGAGTTTTCATGAAGCAGTAGCCCCTCGGGTCAGCTGCGGTGCTCAGCCGACCCGACAATACGACCCGGAGAAACACGCTGATCTATGGAGTGATTTCTGTTGACAGCCACTTCCTATTCATTGTGAGGCTGCGTGTCTACGGCGTCAGGGTCATTTAAACAGGCCAAGCAAGCTTTTAATGATCAGTGACGGAGGAGCTAGATGACTAGCTAGTTAACTATGTCAGTAAGCCAGCTAGCTACAACACATAGCTGATCAAGTCACTGCCTGGCAACGTCGTCCTGGCAACGTCGTCCTGGCGACCAACCTCCTGGCGACCAACCTCCTGCCACAGAATTTGTGCAGAAGGTAGCCACAATTGCAAACTATTAAATCACTGTCACAACGTTTGTAATAATTTAGCCAGCTAGTTATTCTGCCTATTTCATGGAGAATGATATGAGAGCGCTGTGATGTAAAAAAAAACAAGGGACTATGTTTTCATTTTTTTGAATGGCGGATGCTCAATATAAAAATGTGAATATGAGGTTCCACGTCCTACAAGACCGACCGGTTGAGGTACAAGCATCGCGGAGGAGCCATCTGACGTCAGACAATGTCACCCTCCCTCCCTCCCATAATGAAAACAATACATCCTTCAGTAACAGCAGTACCAAGCAATATCCTGCTTGTCTCATCAAAACATCACGCTCTCATTAAACAACAGCTTCAGTCACAATCTTTACAAACACAAAAACAAATATTTTCAGAATAGAAAATATAACAGTTAAATTATTTAAAATACCGGAGACTAAATTCTATAATCATGGTTTACAGAAATAAGCACGTTTATATTGATCACAGCCTTTAGTGTAAATAGACAACCTACATGTAGTAGTAGGAAGAAGCAACGGACTATATATTGGTTTGTTGTAGTCATATATATATTGGTTTGTTGTAGTCATATATATATTGGTTTGTTCTAGTCATATATAAAAGGCAAGTGTCATTTCACCAGATTTGAAACCATGTGGTTTAAACCCTGCTTCTCAGGCACTGGGTAGAATGGCAGCCTCGACCACCTGTGTTATAACTGGTTATAACTGATTATAACCAAGTTATTAAGTTATTAACCTTGACATACACTTGTTGGGGGATGCCATTCCTGAAAGGCAAAAACTATTACTTACAGTCCAAAGTAGTTGAATAACAACATGGATGGAAGCAGTGAAACTATTTAAGGCATTAAAATGTAAAGAGGAACTCCTTGGGTCTGTGGTCTGAAATTGGACTCATATTGCTCATCAAACCTGAGGGAAAGTCTACAAACCTTATTTCCCTATTCTGTGGCAATAGAGTAACTACTAAACAGAGTATTGTAATGAGTGATGACAGCCCCGAGGATCAACATGGATCACATAGTATATCCTTAGATAGGCAAATCACTTCTTCTCATTATAAATATAAAATGGTATAGTTGTGTGCATCAACAACTCATATGTTAGAATAATAATACCAATAATAATAATAAGACACACGAAGGGAGCTATAGTCAGGGAGGGCTTGACAGTGAGACTTCTCAGTCAATCTGAATCTCAGTCCATTGGAAAGGTATTTGAAATGCTCAAACTTGATGCAAAAGGACATCTTGATGTGACATGTGATACTTGATAAGGTCCATACCATTGATACAGTGATGTAAATAAATTATCCACTCTGTCGACAGCTAGAGGAAAAACTATATGCAATGGTTGAGGAAAGCGGTTAAACATTTTAATTATACACATTCTAGAATGTTCTGTTAGAATAGATGTGGTAAAGAGGTCAATGGAACGCAGACCGTATGGGGGGATAGAAGGACGCTGGATCGGCGCACATTCAACACATCTGCTCTAACTAAGTGGATATTTGTCAAATCCGTCATGATTGATGTATTGCAATAGGCTCACAATGTGGTAATTTAAGTCCGATTTGGATATATTTGTCTGTTTTCACTGCATAACATTTAGAAGTTGTCTCTTTTCAGATTTAGAAGAAGTGACTACTAAATAGTAGCTCCCGTTCCTATAAGCTGGTAGCATAGCTAGCATACAGAAATTGGTGGTGGTAGTCAAAGTAGTTTTCAACTGTAACGCAGTTGATTGGTGACGATGAAATGAAAATGTATTGGGGTCGACATCCATACAAGCATTATCCCCCGCATTTCTACCTCAACACAGTGTGAAACAATAGCCTAAACGTAGGCTAATGTTGCTGGAGGGCAATGAGGAGAATCGGGATCTTTCCCCCACACGTTTCCATGGCATTTCCATTGTTTTGGTCGAGTTCCATTGACCTCTTTACCGCATCTATATGCAATGAGAGACACACTACGGTTCTTAGAATCTTCTAGACGAGATTCCTTGTTGTCAGCGTAGGTGAACAAGTTATTGAGTAGCTGATTAACAGCCTTTAGTTATCCAGACATCTAGGTTGAGGAGAATAGTCCCTCTTCATAGACTTTTTGCCTTGTAGTGTTAGCCTTTTAGCCTGTTAGCCTGGGGCGGTGGGAAACCAGCTGGGCTGTGTCCTGTCCTGTTAGTCTGTTAGCCTGGGGCGGTGGGAAACCAGCTGGGCTGTGTCCTGTCCTGTCCCTAATCACCTGATCCAGTTGGTTCCGTAGCTGGACCCAGATCTGACACTGCATCTCTTCTTCACTATCATGTTGATGTAGGCTTTCATGATCTTGGTGATCTCTCCGACCTGAAACAGCACAGATGATACAGTTTTATCAGCAGAGAAAACATACAACACACCGAACAGATACACTACCGTTTAAAAGTTTGGGGTCACTTAGACATTCTCTTGTCTTTAAGAGAAAAGCTATTTTTTTGTCTATTTAAAATAACATCAAATTGATCAGAAAATACAGTGTAGACATTGTTACTGTTGTAAATGACTATTGTAGCTGGACATTTTTTATGGAATATCTACATAGGCGTACAGAGGCCCATTATCAGCAACCATCACTCCTGTGTTCCAATGGCACGTTGTGTTAGCTAATCCAAGTTTTTCCTTTTAAAAGGCTAATTGATCATTAGAAAACCATTTTGCAATTATGTTAGCACAGCTGAAAACTGTTGTTCTGGTTAAAGAAGCAATAAAACTGTCCTTCTTCATTTGTGGGTTCGATTACAGGCTCAAAATGGCCAGAAACAAAGGATCAGGCTACTACTGGTCATTTATATTACTTCTATAATGTTGTATTATGGTGTAATACTGTACCAGAGGCGTCTCAAAGAACATCTCTCTGTCGTCCACTGTGATTTTATAAGTAGTAGCCTGGGGAGCTCCGAAGAAGATGATGTGTTCGTAGGGGAATGTCTCCAGAGGTTTGGGTTCTCCTCTCTTGTAGATCGACACGTTCTCTGCACTCACACTCAGCCACAGGTCGTGAGGAAAGCCTCCTTCTTTACACTGAGGAGACAGAGACATACAGCAGGTCAGATACAAAGTTAAAGAAATTAATTAATCATATAGTCTAGCCATGTTCACCACAGTATCATCCCTAGCCCTGTTCACCACAGTACCATCCCTAGCCCTATTCACCACAGTATCATCCCTAGCTCTGTTCAACACAGTATCATCCCTAGCTCTATTCACCACAGTATCATCCCTAGCTCTGTTCAACACAGTATCATCCCTAGCTCTATTCACCACAGCATCATCCCTAGCCCTATTCACCACAGTATCATCCCTAGCCCTATTCACCACAGTATCATCCCTAGCTCTGTTCAACACAGTATCATCCATAGCCCTATTCACCACAGTATCATCCCTAGCCCTATTCACCACAGTACCATCCCTAGCTCTGTTCACCACAGTATCATCCATAGCCCTATTCACCACAGTATCATCCCTAGCCCTATTCACCACAGTATCATCCCTAGTCCTATTCACCACAGCATCATCCCTAGTCCTATTCACCACAGTATCATCCCTAGCCCTGTTCACCACAGTATCATCCCTAGCCCTATTCACCACAGTATCATCCCTAGCTCTATTCAACACAGTATCATCCCTAGCCCTGTTCACCACAGTATCATCCCTAGCTCTATTCACCACAGTATCATCCCTAGCCCTGTTCACCACAGTATCATCCCTAGCCCTATTCACCACAGTATCATCCCTAGTCCTATTCACCACAGTATCATCCCTAGTCCTATTCACCACAGTATCATCCCTAGCTCTATTCAACACAGTATCATCCCTAGCCCTGTTCACCACAGTATCATCCCTAGCTCTATTCACCACAGTATCATCCCTAGCCCTATTCACCACAGTATCATCCCTAGCTCTATTCAACACAGTATCATCCCTAGCTCTATTCAACACAGTATCATCCCTAGCCCTGTTCACCACAGTATCATCCCTAGCTCTATTCACCACAGTATCATCCCTAGCCCTATTCACCACAGTATCATCCCTAGCTCTATTCACCACAGTATCATCCCTAGTCCTATTCACCACAGTATCATCCCTAGCCCTATTCACCACAGTATCATCCCTAGCTCTATTCAACACAGTATCATCCCTAGCTCTATTCACCACAGTATCATCCCTAGCCCTGTTCACCACAGTATCATCCCTAGCCCTATTCACCACAGTATCATCCCTAGCCCTATTCACCACAGTATCATCCCTAGCCCTATTCACCACAGTATCATCCCTAGTCCTATTCACCACAGTATCATCCCTAGCCCTATTCACCACAGTATCATCCCTAGCCCTATTCACCACAGTATCATCCCTAGCCCTGTTCACCACAGTATCATCCCTAGCCCTATTCACCACAGTATCATCCCTAGCCCTATTCACCACAGTATCATCCCTAGCTCTATTCAACACAGTATCATCCCTAGCTCTATTCAACACAGTATCATCCCTAGCTCTATTCACCACAGTATCATCCCTAGCCCTATTCACCACAGTATCATCCCTAGCTCTATTCAACACAGTATCATCCCTAGCTCTATTCAACACAGTATCATCCCTAGCTCTATTCACCACAGTATCATCCCTAGCTCTGTTCACCACAGTATCATCCCTAGCCCTGTTCACCACAGTATCATCCCTAGCTCTATTCACCACAGTATCATCCCTAGCCCTATTCACCACAGTATCATCCCTAGCTCTATTCAACACAGTATCATCCCTAGTCCTATTCACCACAGTATCATCCCTAGCTCTATTCAACACAGTATCATCCCTAGCCCTGTTCACCACAGTATCATCCCTAGCTCTATTCACCACAGTATCATCCCTAGCCCTATTCACCACAGTATCATCCCTAGCCCTATTCACCACAGTATCATCCCTAGCCCTATTCACCACAGTATCATCCCTAGCTCTATTCAACACAGTATCATCCCTAGCTCTATTCACCACAGTATCATCCCTAGCCCTATTCACCACAGTATCATCCCTAGCTCTATTCAACACAGTATCATCCCTAGCCCTATTCACCACAGTATCATCCCTAGCTCTATTCAACACAGTATCATCCCTAGCTCTATTCACCACAGTATCATCCCTAGCCCTATTCACCACAGTATCATCCCTAGCTCTATTCAACACAGTATCATCCCTAGTCCTATTCACCACAGTATCATCCCTAGCCCTATTCACCACAGTATCATCCCTAGCCCTATTCACCACAGTATCATCCCTAGCCCTATTCACCACAGTATCATCCCTAGCCCTATTCACCACAGTATCATCCCTAGCCCTATTCACCACAGTACCATCCCTAGCTCTATTCAACACAGTATCATCCCTAGCCCTATTCACCACAGTATCATCCCTAGCCCTATTCACCACAGTACCATCCCTAGCCCTATTCACCACAGTACCATCCCTAGCTCTATTCACCACAGTACCATCCCTAGCCCTATTCAACACAGTATCATCCCTAGCCCTATTCACCACAGTACCATCCCTAGCTCTATTCAACACAGTATCATCCCTAGTCCTATTCACCACAGTATCATCCCTAGCCCTATTCACCACAGTATCATCCCTAGCCCTATTCACCACAGTATCATCCCTAGCTCTATTCAACACAGTATCATCCCTAGCTCTATTCACCACAGTATCATCCCTAGCCCTATTCACCACAGTATCATCCCTAGCTCTATTCAACACAGTATCATCCCTAGTCCTATTCACCACAGTATCATCCCTAGCCCTATTCACCACAGTATCATCCCTAGCCCTATTCACCACAGTATCATCCCTAGCCCTATTCACCACAGTATCATCCCTAGCCCTATTCACCACAGTATCATCCCTAGCCCTATTCACCACAGTATCATCCCTAGCCCTATTCACCACAGTACCATCCCTAGCTCTATTCAACACAGTATCATCCCTAGCCCTATTCACCACAGTATCATCCCTAGCCCTATTCACCACAGTACCATCCCTAGCCCTATTCACCACAGTACCATCCCTAGCTCTATTCACCACAGTACCATCCCTAGCCCTATTCAACACAGTATCATCCCTAGCCCTATTCACCACAGTACCATCCCTAGCTCTATTCAACACAGTATCATCCCTAGTCCTATTCACCACAGTATCATCCCTAGCCCTATTCACCACAGTACCATCCCTAGCAGTGGAACACAGCAACCTGTTTTCTGCCTCTGTGGTATTCCAGTATGATACTTTACATTACATTTGGACCTATACTATCAGTACCTATACTTTGTCAAAAATGTGTATTGTATGTATTTACCTCCACGTCGAACAGTGTGGACCCATATCCGGGCCACTCCTTGATGATGTTCATGTATTTGAGCATGGCTGTGTGCTGGTCCAGTCCCTGGAGATGGGACCACTTCTCTAAGATGGAGGTTCTGGTGGCTGAGGTCTCCTCCTTCACCCACATCTCTAGCATCTGAACCAGAACCAGACTTTATTAGTACCTTGCTCAAGGGCATAACAACAGGCGACAATATCCTGGATGATGCCAGCAACCCTCGGATTTCAATGACTACACCAGATGTTCCCAGTCGGAGCTTCTAACTCTTCTCTAACCGCTAGGCTACCTGTTCCTCCTCTAACCGCTAGGCTACCTGTTCCTCCTCTAACCGCTAGGCTACCCGTTCCTCCTCTAACCGCTAGGCTACCCGTTCCTCCTCTAACCGCTAGACTACCCGTTCCTCCTCCAACCGCTAGGCTACCCGTTCCTCCTCTAACCGCTAGGCTACCCGTTCCTCCTCTAACCGCTAGGCTACCCGTTCCTCCTCTAACCGCTAGGCTACCCGTTCCTCCTCTAACCGCTAGGCTACCCGTTCCTCCTCTAACCGCTAGGCTACCCGTTCCTCCTCCAACCGCTAGACTACCCGCTCCTCCTCTAACCGCCAGGCTACCCGTTCCTCCTCTAACCGCCAGGCTACCCGCTCCTCCTCCAACCGCTAGGCTACCCGCTCCTCCTCTAACCGCTAGGCTACCCGTTCCTCCTCCAACCGCTAGGCTACCCGTTCCTCCTCCAACCGCTAGGCTACCCGTTCCTCCTCCAACCGCTAGGCTACCCGTTCCTCCTCTAACCGCTAGGCTACCCGTTCCTCCTCTAACCGCTAGGCTACCCGTTCCTCCTCTAACCGCTAGGCTACCCGTTCCTCCTCTAACCGCTAGGCTACCCGTTCCTCCTCTAACCGCTAGGCTACCTGTTCCTCCTCTATCCGCTAGGCTACCTGTTCCTCCTCCATCTTCTGTTTCTTCATGGAGCCAGTCTTCAGCCCGCTGCGGCGCAGGGTCCCGTCCAGGAAGCTGGTCCGCCTCCGCTCCAGGGTGTGGCCCCCTGGCCCCGTCCCGCTGGCCACGCCCACCTATACAAAACAATACACTTGTATTAGTTAATTTGTTACAGTGAACACCGGAAATGTGGAACTTCCTCAAATAGCACTCAGACACAGACACGCAATGCACACACACACGCACGCGCACACGCACACACACACACACGCACACACACACGCACACACGCACACAAAGGGTCAAGCCTCAGAGCAGCACCCCCTGGATGGAGCGTTACCCACCTTGGTGAAGTGCAGGATGCGTGCGCGGAGCCTCCCTACCGGGTAGACATTGTCCAGAGACCAGCTTCCCCGGGCCTTGTCCCCGTGGAGGAACTGGAGCCTGAGAGCAGCCAGGTGCTGCAGAGTGTCCTCTGGGGCCGGGAGGTGACCGCTGGTCAGAGACTCATGGGCCTGGAGGAAACATGTATATCACAACATTACATTGATATTATCATTAAAATACATGTACATAACATTACATTGATGTTATCATTAAAATACATTTACATTTAGATCCAGGTATTCTGGCGCTGTACGGCAGGTATTTCTCTATCCAGGTGTTGACACTGTATATCTCTATCCAGGTGTTGACACTGTATTTCTCTATCCAGGTGTTGACACTGTATTTCTCTATCCAGGTGTTGACACTGTATTTCTCTATCCAGGTGTTGACACTGTATTGCTCTATCCAGGTGTTGACACTGTATTTCTCTATCCAGGTGTTGACACTGTATTTCTCTATCCAGGTGTTGACACTGTATTTCTCTATCCAGGTGTTGACACTGTATTTCTCTATCCAGGTGTTGACACTGTATTGCTCTATCCAGGTGTTGACACTGTATTTCTCTATCCAGGTGTTGACACTGTATTTCTCTATCCAGGTACTGTCTAATAGTAGCAAAATGGCAGCCCAGGAAATAACTGACCTGTTCGAACATGAAAGCGAACTCCACCCCTTCCTTGGGCACGCTCTCTACATCCAGGAAACAGTAGAGTTTGAAGTAGAGCCTCCACTGTCCCTCCTCCTCCACCTCCTCACTGCCTGACAGCCTGGAAATCAGTCAATCAAGAAGAAAACAAAACAACCAATTAGTCAGCCAATCAATCAACCAACCAACCAAGCAATGACAAACCTTTATCTCAGCAAATGTACAGAAATACAATCAAGAAGTGTGTGGGTCAGAGAGCTACAGTATTTAATCATGTATGCTGATATCTCTCTGTGGGTAGTCTGGTCCCAGATCTGTTTGAGCTGTCTTGTTATGATGATTGCTGATATCTCTCTGTGGGTAGTCTGGTCCCAGATCTGTTTGAGCTGTCTTGTTATGATGATTGCTGATATCTCTCTGTGGGTAGTCTGGTCCCAGATCTGTTTGAGCTGTCTTGTTATGATGATTGCTGATATCTCTCTGTGGGTAGTCTGGTCCCAGATCTGTTTGAGCTGTCTTGTTATGATGATTGCTGATAAACTCAAACAGGAAGTACCAGTGACGTGCTCAATAGGGAAGGGGTCCGATGAAGCGGATGCTAAACTACAGGACTGTTTCGCTAGAACAGACTGGAATATGTTCCGCGATTCATCCGATAACATTGAGGAGTTTACCACATCAGTCACCAGCTTCATTCATTCTTTAGAGTCTAAGACATTGAGGGGGTGCTAAGCTGGCATATTGTTTTAAGAGGGTCATACTATGGATCATTTAGCTATTTCATTTTGAATTTTAGGACCTCTTTAGGTATAAAAAAATATTAACGATTTTCACAGTGGAGTCCCATTAGTTTGTAGCCCACACGGGTCGGGCGCTACCAAACAGAAGATGGCACATCGACGGTACCGACCTCAGACAAGTCCCCTGCCACTTGAGAGTCTCCCCTTTCCATAGAGTGGTCACAATAGTTTGTCAGCCAAACCGTTCGGACGCTACAGATGTTTTCGTGAGACAACTGGTGTTCGGGATGTGTCACGGTCTGAGAACCATCGCTCTAGATCTGCCACCTTTCACCGCAGATCTGAAAGTGCAACATTGGCGGATGCAGTAGATTGAAACGCATCTAATGCAAAATCTGTATTTCTAGCTTAAACTGATGAAATTTGATGGGGATGTTTTTATTATGGTAATTCAGTTGATGCAACGGTGCATTGATCGACTCTATGGGGTTAATAAGTGCATAGATGCCGTCTTCCCCACAGGGACCGTACGTACGCACATATCCCAATCAGAAGCCATCGATTACAGACAACATTTGCACTGAGCTAAAGGCTAGGAATGTCGCTTTCAAGGAGCGGGACACTAACCCGGACGCGTATAAGAAATCCTGCTATGACGTCCGACGAACCATCAAACAGGCAAAGCATCAATACAGACTGAATCCTACTACGCCGGCTCTGATGCTAGTTGGATGTGGCAGAGCTTGCAAACTATCATGGATTACAAAGGGAAACCCAGCTGCGAGCTGCCCAGTGACTTGAGCCTACCAGACAAGCTAAATGCCTTCTATGCTTGCTTCGAGGCGAGCAACACTGAACCATGAATGAGAACACCAGCTAGTCCGGACGGCTGTGTGATTTCGCTATCTCACTACCATCGGCTACGGTTAACATTCACTGGACTACAAGAAATGGAGGGCTGAGCACACCCCCATCCACATCGATAGGGCTGTAATGGAATGGGTCGAGAGCTTCAAGTTCCTCGGTGTCCACATTACCATGGTCCACATACACCAACACAGTCATGAAGAAGGCACGACCTCTACCCCATCAGGAGGCTGAAAAGATTTGTCATGGGTCCTCAGATCCTCAAACAGTTCTACTGCAGCATTGAGAACATCTTGACTGGCCACTGCTTAGTATAAAAACTGCTTGGCATCCAACCGCAAGGCACTACAGAGGATTGTGCGTACCGCCCAGTACATCACTGGGGCTAGCTCCCTGCCATCCAGGACCTCTATATCAGGCGGTGTGTCAGAGGAAGGCCCTAAAAATGGTCAGACTCCAGCCACGCAAGTCATAGCCTGTTCTCTCTGCTACTGCACGGCAAGCGGTACTGATGCAAGTCTAGAAGGAACAGGACCCTGAAAAGCTTCTACCGCCAAGGCATAAGACTGCTAAATAGTTAACAAAATATTTACCCAGACTATCTGCATTTAACTTTTTTGCACAAGTTTCACTCACCACATACGCTGCTGTTACTGTCTATTATCTATCCTTTATCCCTACCTACAGTATACTGCTGTTACTGTCTATTATCTATCCTTTACCCCTACCTACAGTATACTGCTGTTACTGTCTATTATCTATCCTTTATCCCTACCTACAGTATACTGCTGTTACTGTCTATTATCTATCCTTTACCCCTACCTACAGTATACTGCTGTTACTGTCTATTATCTATCCTTTACCCCTACCTACAGTATACTGCTGTTACTGTCTATTATCTATCCTGTACCCCTACCTACAGTATACTGCTGTTACTGTCTATTATCTATCCTTTACCCCTACCTACAGTATACTGCTGTTACTGTCTATTATCTATCCTTTACCCCTACCTACAGTATACTGCTGTTACTGTCTATTATCTATCCTTTATCCCTACCTACAGTATACTGCTGTTACTGTCTATTATCTATCCTTTACCCCTACCTACAGTATACTGCTGTTACTGTCTATTATCTATCCTTTACCCCTACCTACAGTATACTGTTGTTACTGTCTATTATCTATCCTTTACCCCTACCTACAGTATACTGCTGTTACTGTCTATTATCTATCCTTTACCCCTACCTACAGTATACTGCTGTTACTGTCTATTATCTATCCTTTACTCCCTACCTACAGTATACTGCTGTTACTGTCTATTATCTATCCTTTACCCCTACCTACAGTATACTGCTGTTACTGTCTATTATCTATCCTTTACCCTACCTACAGTATACTGCTGTTACTGTCTATTATCTATCCTGTACCCCTACCTACAGTATACTGCTGCTACTGTCTATTATCTATCCTTTACCCCTACCTACAGTATACTGCTGCTACTGTCTATTATCTATCCTTTACCCCTACCTACAGTATACTGCTGTTACTGTCTATTATCTATCCTTTACCCCTACCTACAGTATACTGCTGTTACTGTCTATTATCTATCCTGTACCCTTACCTACACTATACTGCTGTTACTGTCTATTATCTATCCTTTATCCCTACCTACAGTATACTGCTGTTACTGTCTATTATCTATCCTGTACCCCTACCTACAGTATACTGCTGTTACTGTCTATTATCTATCCTTTACCCCTACCTACAGTATACTGCTGTTACTGTCTATTATCTATCCTGTACCCCTACCTACAGTATACTGCTGTTACTGTCTATTATCTATCCTGTACCCTACCTACAGTATACTGCTGTTACTGTCTATTATCTATCCTTTACCCCTACCTACAGTATACTGCTGTTACTGTCTATTATCTATCCTTTACCCCTACCTACAGTATACTGCTGTTACTGTCTATTATCTATCCTGTACCCCTACCTACAGTATACTGCTGTTACTGTCTATTATCTATCCTTTACCCCTACCTACAGTATACTGCTGTTACTGTCTATTATCTATCCTTTATCCCTACCTACAGTATACTGCTGTTACTGTCTATTATCTATCCTTTACCCCTACCTACAGTATACTGCTGTTACTGTCTATTATCTATCCTGTACCCCTACCTACAGTATACTGCTGTTACTGTCTATTATCTATCCTTTACCCCTACCAACAGTATACTGCTGCTACTGTCTATTATCTATCCTGTACCCCTACCTATATGTAGATATCTACCTCAATTACCTCGTACCCCTGCACATCGTCTTGATACTGGTATCCCGTGTATAAAGTTATTGTTACTCATTGTGGATTTATTCCTTGTGTTATTATCTTTTCTATAATTTTTCTATTGTCTCTGCATTTTCGGGAAGGACCATTAGTAAGCATTTCACTGTTAGTCTAAACTTGTTTTTTTAACCAAGCATGTGACAAATAAAAGATTAGATTTGACAGCAGAAACAGATCAAGGACCAGGCTATTCTACCTGTGTATCTATTCTCTGTGTTCTATTCTCTGTGTTCTATTCTCTGTGTATCTATTCTCTGTGTTTTATTCACCGTGTATCTATTCTCTGTGTATCTATTCTCTGTGTATCTATTCTCCGTGTATCTATTCTCCGTGTATCTATTCTCCGTGTATCTATTCTCCGTGTATCTATTCTCCGTGTATCTAATCTCCGTGTATCTATTCTCCGTGTATCTATTCTCCGTGTATCTATTCTCCGTGTATCTATTCTCCGTGTATCTAATCTCTGTGTTCTATTCTCTGTGTATCTAATCTCTGTGTTCTATTCTCTGTGTATCTATTCTCTGTGTTCTATTCTCCGTGTATCTAATCTCTTTGTTCTATTCTCTGTGTATCTAATCTCTTTGTTCTATTCTCTGTGTATCTATTCTCTGTGTATCTATTCTCTGTGTATCTATTCTCTGTGTATCTATTCTCTGTGTATCTATTCTCTGTGTTCTATTCTCCGTGTATCTAATCTCTGTGTTCTATTCTCTGTGTATCTATTCTCTGTGTATCTATTCTCTGTGTATCTAATCTCTTTGTTCTATTCTCTGTGTTCTATTCTCTGTGTTCTATTCTCTGTGTATCTATTCTCTGTGTATCTATTCTCTGTGTATCTAATCTCTTTGTATCTATTCTTACCTGTGTATCTATTCTACCTGTGTATCTATTCTACCTGTGTATCTATTCTCTGTGTATATATTCTCTGTGTATCTATTTTCTGTCTTCTATTCTGTCTTCTATTCTCTGTAAATCTATCTGACCAGCTGAACTCTCACCTCTCAAACTTGGCGAGTACGTCAGCCACGATGACTCTGCTCTCCACTGCCCGGTCCGAAGTGTTGTTGTGTTCAAACAGGGCAAACATGTTTCTACTGTCCTCCATGGCCAGGCCTCGGATCAACTTCTCCACCACCTGGACACAGGCAGGACGGAGGGACATTAACACACCTGACTAAACATAACCACCTGGACACAGGCAGGACGGAGAGACATTAACACACCTGACTAAACATAACCACCTGGACACAGGCAGGACGGAGAGACATTAACACATCTGACTAAACATAACCACCTGGACACAGGCAGGACGGAGGGACATTAACACACCTGACTAAACATAACCACCTGGACACAGGCAGGACGGAGAGACATTAACACATCTGACTAAACATAACCACCTGGACACAGGCAGGACGGAGGGACATTAACACACCTGACTAAACATAACCACCTGGACACAGGCAGGACGGAGAGACATTAACACATCTGACTAAACATAACCACCTGGACACAGGCAGGACGGAGGGACATTAACACACCTGACTAAACATAACCACCTGGACACAGGCAGGACGGAGGGACATTAACACATCTGACTAAACATAACCACCTGGACACAGGCAGGACAGAGAGACATTAACACATCTGACTAAACATAACCACCTGGACACAGGCAGGACGGAGGGACATTAACACATCTGACTAAACATAACCACCTGGACACAGGCAGGACGGAGAGACATTAACACATCTGACTAAACATAACCACCTGGACACAGGCAGGACGGAGGGACATTAACACATCTGACTAAACATAACCACCTGGACAAAGGCAGGATGGAGAGACATTAACACATCTGACTAAACATAACCACCTGGACACAGGCAGGACGGAGGGACATTAACACATCTGACTAAACATAACCACCTGGACACAGGCAGGACGGAGAGACATTAACACATCTGACTAAACATAACCACCTGGACACAGGCAGGACGGAGGGACATTAACACATCTGACTAAACATAACCACCTGGACACAGGCAGGACGGAGGGACATTAACACATCTGACTAAACATAACCACCTGGACACAGGCAGGACGGAGGGACATTAACACATCTGACTAAACATAACCACCTGGACACAGGCAGGACGGAGGGACATTAACACATCTGACTAAACATAACCACCTGGACACAGCAAAGCACACAGAGATACTTAAAGGAGCAATCTGGGATAAAAAACAACTAAACTGTCACCCCGCCACTAAACAGCTGAGGGATGGGGGAGGAGAAAATGGATGTATGGATTGCCCCTGGCAGACATTACTGTATTCTTCCAGCTACTGGCAGAAATGACTGTATTTTTACAGCTACAGGCAGAAATGACTGTATTTTTACAGCTACTGGCAGAAATGACTGTATTTTTACATCTATTGGCAGAAATTAATGTATTTTTACAGCTACAGGCAGAAATGACTGTATTTTTACATCTATTGGCAGAAATTAATGTATTTTTACATCTACTGGCAGAAATGACTGTATTTTTACAGCTACAGGCAGAAATGACTGTATTTTTACATCTATTGGCAGAAATTAATGTATTTTTACATCTACTGGCAGAAATGACTGTATTTTTACAGCTACTACTCCTTGTGGAAAACAGACTGTTTATAGTATAATCCACAGAACTGGACACACGACAGAACAGCGTAGATGGGGACATGTCAGAGCAGCGCAGCATTGCTCACCTCTCCAGCGGTGGTGTGTGAGTTGATGGAGATCTTGCAGGATCCTCCACCGTGGCAGTAGACCGTAGTAGTCATTTCCTGCCTGGTCAGTAAGGCTACGATCTCCTCCTGAGACGGAACATAGTCCCTGACCTTGGTCCTCTTCAGAGACTCACCAATGAAATGGGCAAACATGTCCACCTCTGTTCCGGGAAACTGATCCTTCACCCTGGAGAAGAACAGACAGAGGGTTACTGAGGGTGTAGAGGATGAGAAAATCAGCGTTACTCATGTCATACTGTCCAGTTCACACATCCATACAAATCAATCACAGAAAATACAGCTATTTTTACTAGAAGCTACAGGGAGGGAACACATTCAGCTTACTAGAAGCTATAGGAAGGGAACACATTCTGCTTACTAGAAGCTATAGGAAGGGAACATATTCTGCTTACTAGAAGCTATAGGGAGGGGAACACATTCTGCTTACTAGAAGCTATAGGAAGGGAACATATTCAGCTTACTAGAAGCTATAGGAAGGGAACACATTCTGCTTACTAGAAGCTATAGGAAGGGAACATATTCTGCTTACTAGAAGCTATAGGGAGGGAAACACATTCTGCTTACTAGAAGCTTTAGGAAGGGAACACATTCTGCTTACTAGAAGCTATAGGAAGGGAACACATTCAGCTTACTAGAAGCTATAGGAAGGGAACACATTCAGCTTACTAGAAGCTATAGGAAGGGAACACATTCTGCTTACTAGAAGCTTTAGGAAGGGAACACATTCTGCTTACTAGAAGCTATAGGAAGGGAACATATTCTGCTTACTATAAACTATAGGAAGGGAACACATTCTACATACATACATACATTTGTTGCAGTGTCATGTACACATTTTAAAGTGGCGTTTAAATACAAAACAAATGGACAATACAACATTCATAACAGTTACATACCATAAAAATATATGTTAATAATAAAAGAAGATAGAACATTAACCCGAGCTATTTAGGAGGGATATCACACCTGGCACAAATGATTGTCTAGTTCTGTTTTTCCTGCTGAGGGTGCCCTATACCCTGGCCCAGAGGGGAGTAGTTCAAAGTCCAGGTACAGGGGTGACTTGGGTCTAAAATGATTTTATGAGCCTTACGGAGGGCCCTGACCTTAAAGATCTCATCCAGGCCTGTCTGTTTGACTCCAAGTACCTTGCTTGCTGTTGTAATAATCCTTCTCAGCATATTTCTCTGACTGACAGTGGCATTGCCAAACCAACAAACAATACAAAAAGTTTAAATACTCTCAATGAAAGATGTGTAAAACAGAGTCAGTATAGTACAGTCTACTTTAAAAGATCCCAGCTTTTTGAGAAAGTACAGTCTCTGTTGGCTCTTTTTGTAGATCAGGTCTGTACATTTACTCCACTGAAGCTTATTGTCTAAGAGGACACCCAGATATTTACATTCCTCTACAATCTCTATGTTCTGACCTCTGATAGATGTTACAGAGGTAGGTGTTGTACGCTTCCTGAAGTCTATGCACATCTCTTTAGTCTTGTTGGTATTGAGGACCAAGTGTGATTTCTCACACCACTCTACAAAGTCATCTAGGACCGGGCCATGGTGTTCCTCGTCATTATGCAACAGGCTGATCAAGGCAGTGTCATCAGCGAACTTAACGAGGTGTCTGTCAGGATGGGAACTAGTACAACTATTTGTGTACAAGATGTACAGGAGTGGGGACAAAACACATCCCTGAGGAGAACCTGTGTGGGTATTGCGTATGTCCGATGCGTGGGGACCTATTTTGACTCGCTGTGAGCGTTGGCTCAGGAAGTCCAACAGCCACAAAACCAGCCCCCCATCTAAGGAGAAGTCCCGAATGAGTCTCTGTGCCAGAATGGAAGGCTGGATTGTGTTGAAGGCAGAAGAAAAGTCAACAAACAGAACCCTGACATGGGATTTGGCACCCTCTAGATGTCTATAGACCATGTTAAGGAGAGTAAGAATGGCATCATCAACTCCTCTGCTAGGCTGATAGGCAAACTGAAATGGGTCGAGAAGCTTCTGGGTGACACTGAGAATATGACTTTTCACAATTTTCTCAAGGCATTTCATTACTATGGATGTCAAGGCAACAGGGCGGTAGTCATTCAGCACAGAGGGATTAGATGCTTTAGGAATTGGTATAATTATAGAGTTTTTCCACAATACTGGCACGTGTTGCTGGTCGAGTGAGGATTGGAAAATGTCTGTAAAAACACCGGCCAATTGTTCAGCACAGTGCTTTAACACATGTCCACTTATTTTGTCTGGGTCTGGGCTTTTGTATGCATTACATCCCCTGAACAACTTTAAAACATCAGCCTGTTTAACAACAACCCTCTCAAACATTTGTAATGATGCTTCCATTTGTTTTACTTCCGACACAAAGTTGTCTGATTCAAATCTTGAGAAGAAAACATTCAGTTCATTAGCCATGTTCTGGCCCTCATGTCTCCCAAGGTCAGCACTGGGTTTTCCCCTGCCTATATGGGGGGCACTAGCCATGGATTTAATCCCTTGCCAGGCCACCCTTGTGTTACCTGAGGAGAGGGTCCTCTCCACCCTTTGCTTGTATGCCTCTTTGTCCACCAGTATTTGTCTTTTGATCTCACGTTGTACATCTCTTAAAGCCTGTCTATCACCCTCAGCATAAACTGCCTTCTTCCTATTAAGTAGTGATTTTAGATGTTTTGATACCCAAGGCTTATTGTTCTGCTTACTAGAAGCTATAGGGAGGGAACACATTAGCGTTCAGTCTGGTTCTAGAAGAGTCTGCCTTCTGAAGGAGGGGTGGTGAGTGCATAGTTCAGTCTGGTTCTAGAAGAGTCTGCCTTCTGAAGGAGGGGTGGTGAGTGTAGCGTTCAGTCTGGTTCTAGAAGAGTCTGCCTTCTGAAGGAGGGGTGGTGAGTGTAGCGTTCAGTCTGGTTCTAGAAGAGTCTGCCTTCTGAAGGAGGTGTGGTGAGTGCATAGTTCAGTCTGGTTCTAGAAGAGCCTGCCTTCTGAAGGAGGGGTGGTGAGTGTAGCATTCAGTCTGGTTCTAGAAGAGTCTGCCTTCTGAAGGAGGGGTGGTGAGTGTAGCTGTTCAGTCTGGTTCTAGAAGAGTCTGCCTTCTGAAGGAGGGGTGGTGAGTGCATAGTTCAGTCTGGTTCTAGAAGAGTCTGCCTTCTGAAGGAGGGGTGGTGAGTGTAGCGTTCAGTCTGGTTCTAGAAGAGTCTGCCTTCTGAAGGAGGGTGGTGAGTGTAGCGTTCAGTCTGGTTCTAGAAGAGTCTGCCTTCTGAAGGAGGTGTGGTGAGTGTAGCGTTCAGTCTGGTTCTAGAAGAGTCTGCCTTCTGAAGGAGGGGTGGTGAGTGTAGCGTTCAGTCTGGTTCTAGAAGAGTCTGCCTTCTGAAGGAGGGGTGGTGAGTGTAGCGTTCAGTCTGGTTCTAGAAGAGTCTGCCTTCTGAAGGAGGGGTGGTGAGTGTAGCGTTCAGTCTGGTTCTAGAAGAGTCTGCCTTCTGAAGGAGGTGTGGTGAGTGCATAGTTCAGTCTGGTTCTAGAAGAGCCTGCCTTCTGAAGGAGGGGTGGTGAGTGTAGCATTCAGTCTGGTTCTAGAAGAGTCTGCCTTCTGAAGGAGGGGTGGTGAGTGTAGCGTTCAGTCTGGTTCTAGAAGAGTCTGCCTTCTGAAGAAGGAGTGAACTAAAGGAGGAGCGTGACTGAAGGACACGGGTATGGAATTTTAAAGTGTGTCTGTGTGTCTCAGTCACCAGATCTGGACAACAGTGGTAGGCCTGATCACTGACAATGATGAGACGGCCTATAGGGAGGAGGTCAGAGAACTGGCAGTGTGGTGCCAGGACCACAACCTCTCCCTCAATGTGAGTAAGAAAGGAGCTGATCGTGGACTACAGGAAAAGGTGGGCCGAACACGCCCCCATTCACATCAACAGGGCTGTAGTGGAGCGGGTCGATAGTTTCAAGTTCCTTGGTGTCCACATCACCAACAAACTATTATGGTCCAAACATACAAAGAAAGTAATGAAGAGGGCATGACAAAGCCTATTCCCCCTCAGGAGACTGAAAAGATTTGGCATGGGTCCTCAGATCCTCAAAAGGTTCTACAGCTGCACCATCGAGAGCATCCTGACCGGTTGCATCACCGCCTGGTATGGTAACTGCTTGGCATCCAACCGTAAGGTGCTACAGAGGGTAGTGCGCGAACGGCCCAGCACATCACTGGGGCCAAGCTTCCTGCCATCCAGGACCTATATACTAGGCAGTGTCAGAGGAAGGCCCAAAAAATGGTCAAAGACTCCAGTCACCCAAGTCATAGACTGTTCTCTCTGCTACCGCATGGCAAGCGGTACCGGAGTGCCAAGTCTAGGTCCAAAGGCTTCTTAACAACTTCTACCCCCAATTTACCCCCCCTTGTTTTGTACACTGCTGCTACTTGCTGTTTATTATCTATACATAGTCACTTTACCCCTACCTACATGTACAAATTACCTCGTCTAACCTGTACCCCTACACATTGACGCGGTACCCCCTGTATATAGGCTCGTTATTGTTATTTTATTGATTACATTTTTTTACTTACTTATTTGTGTGAATTGTTAGATACTACCGCACTGTTGGAGCTAGGAACACAAGCATTCCACTACACCTGCAATTTGACCAATAACATTTAATTTGATTGTGTAAGAAATATTCTACTGAGGTATTCAATAAATACGTTATTTCATCTAACATTTCCAAGCAAGAATGCATTATTCCATATATTTTGTGCTTGCATGATTCCAATCCCTAATCCAGTGTTTGTCATGAATTTTGGGTTGACAATTAGACTTTAGTTGCCATATTTTACTGTCAAAAAAGGACTACTGAATTTCCAGATTTTTGGGGGGTTCAATAGAGATGAATGACATATCTTTATGTACAGTAACTAATATCATAGGCTATTGTAGGCTACAACCAGCTGTAAACTACTACCAGTTGTTGGCTACTACCAGTTGTTGGCTACTACCAGTTATTGGCTACTACCAGTTGTAAACTACTACCAGTTGTAGACTACAACCAGTTGTAAGCTACTACCAGTTGTAGGCTACTACCAGTTGTAGGCTACTACCAGTTGTAAACTACTACCAGTTGTAAACTACTACCAGTTGTAAACTACTACCAGTTGTAAGCTACTACCAGTTGTAAGCTACTACCAGTTGTTGGCTACTACCAGTTGTAGGCTACTACCAGCTGTAAACTACTACCAGTTGTTGGCTACTACCAGTTGTAGGCTACTACCAGTTGTAGGCTACTACCAGTTGTAGGCTACTACCAGTTGTTGGCTACTACCAGTTGTTGGCTACTACCATTTGTAGGCTACTACCAGTTGTAGGCTACTACCAGTTGTAAGCTACTACCAGTTGTTGGCTTCTACCAGTTGTAGGCTACTACCAGTTGTAGGCTACTACCAGTTGTAGGCTACTCCCAGTTGTAGGCTACTACCAGCTGTAGGCTACTACCAATTATAGGCTACTACCAATTATAGGCTACTACCCATGATACCTTTAGGCCTGTGCCCTCATAACGGCCAGTGCTTATTTTGCGCGTGCGCCGCTCCATATCTCAAAGCCATATAAAATATCTTAGTTTTAAAATAGTTGCTATTGAAAGGGAAAGGGGGGTACCTAGTAAGTTGTACAACTGAATGCCTTCAACAGAAATGTGTCTTCCGCATTTAGCTGAATATTGAGAGTTGAGAAAAATATATATACCTACAGAAAGCTGAGACCCTCCTCTCTTCAACAAGGACAAGGGGACGAAGCTTCCAAAGCTGTGTTTTCCCCGCAATTGCATTTTGAAGGTAAACGTACCATTTAAGGTGGAACTTGTGGTAAAAGTACCATTTAAGGTGGAATTTGTTGTCAAATTATCATTTAAGGTGGAACTTGAGATAAAAGTACCCTTTGAGGTGGAACTTGTGGTAAAAGTTCCATTTAAGGTGGAACTTGAGATAAAAGTACCATTTAAGGTGGAACTTGTGGTAAAAGTACCCTTTGAGGTGGAACTTGTGGTAAAAGTACCATTTAAGGTGGAACTTGAGATAAAAGTACCATTTAAGGTGGAACTTGTGGTAAAAGTTCCATTTAAGGTGGAATTTGTTGTCAAATTATCATTTAAGTTGGAACTTGAGATAAAAGTACCCTTTGAGGTGGAACTTGTGGTAAAAATACCTTTTGAGGTGGAACTTGAGGTAGCGCAGGATGCCCCGGCTGGGCAGGAAGGTACAGCTCATACAGGTGAGGAGGTGCCAGTGGGCACGATTGGCCGAGCTGTTGGGCTGAGGCACGTGATTGGTCTGTTTGATGAGCTGACAGTAGACCTCGTCTCGGAGCAGGCGCAGGTCGTGGCAGGTCTGGAGGATGCCCTGGATGATCGGGACCGGATCAGACAGTGCCTCCATCTCCTGCAGAGAGTTGAAGATCTTCACTGCCTCGTCCTGCAGGCTGGCATAGCCCTTCTCCTTTTGGACTGTGGGGGGTTAGAGCAAGAGAGTGAAAGAGAGAGTTATGGTGGTCACTGCTTTATACATTTAATGAATATGTTAATACAACTGTAGTCAAGTACATGAGACCCCTTTGCTCCACTAGGAGTTAAAATAAGTAAATCAAGTCCTTGCAGTGTAAAATATAAACTAGCTGTAATAAGTCCCTCCAGGGTCGGTGAACAACTCACGGTGGATGTTGACCTCCCCATAAGGCATAGGCAGCAGGGGGGAGTGGAGGGGGTGCTGGGTATATCTGAGGATAGGGTTCCTCCAGTACATCTGTTCCACAGCCTCCACGTTCAGACTGCTCTCCTGGGGGGGAGGCGCAAAGGTCAGGGGTTAAAGGTCTAAGGTCAGAGTTATGCCTCTAGTTCCTTCAGCATCACTAGCATCTCCTGAGCCTGGTCCCTCTCTTTGTAGCCAAAACTATAACAATGGCAGCTCAAGATAGCACAAACAGATCTGGGACCAGGCTTCACCTGACATAAAATGACCACATCTCAGTATGCAGGCTGGTGATTGGCTGTACCTTGATGTCCCTGATGAGTTGCTGTGTGGGTGTCTCTATGGGAACCTTGCTGTCGATAGCCCCCTGTATGGCTGACGCCCAGCGCATAGCCTCGTTCAGTAGTTTGGTGTAAAGGTGGTACGAGTGTTTACGGCCGTGGACGATGATGTTCCAGTATCCTGGGAGGGGGGGGTGACAGGAAGGAAGGTTAAGAACATAGAAAAGTCTGGGGCTGCATCACAAAACAAATGCCACCCTATTTCCTAGTTCACTATTTTGACACATACTGAGTGACTCAAGGAGCATTCAAGTTATATATACATATACAGTGGGGCAAAAAAGTATTTAGTCAGCCACCAATTGTGCAAGTTCTCTCACTTAAAACGATGAGAGAGGCCTGTAATTTTCATCATAGGTACACTTCAACTATGACAGACAAAATGAGGAAAAAAAATCCAGAAAATCACATTGTAGGATTTTTAATGAATTTATTTGCAAATTATGGTGGAAAATAAGTATTTGGTCACATACAAACAAGCAAGATTTCTGGCTCTCACAGACCTGTAACTTCTTCTTTAAGAGGCTCCTCTGTCCTCCACTCGTTACCTGTATTAATGGCACCTGTTTGAACTTGTTATCAGTATAAAGACACCTGTCCACAACCTCAAACAGTCACACTCCAAACTCCACTATGGCCAAGACCAAAGAGCTGTCAAAGGACACCAGAAACAAAATTGTAGACCTGCACCAGGTTGGGAAGACTGAATCTGCAATAGCTAAGCAGCTTGGTTTGAAGAAATCAACTGTGGGAGCAATTATTAGGAAATGGAAGACATACAAGACCACTGATAATCTTCCTCAGTCTGGGGCTCCACGCAAGATCTCACCCCGTGGGGTCAAAATTATCACAAGAACGGTGAGCAAAAATCCCAGAACCACACGGGGGGACCTAGTGAATGACCTGCAGAGAGCTGGAACCAAAGTAACAAAGCCTACCATCAGTAACACACTACGCCGCCAGGGACTCAAATCCTGCAGTGCCAGACGCGTCCCCCTGCTTAAGCCAGTACATGTTCAGGCCCGTCTGAAGTTTGCTAGAGAGCATTTGGATGATCCAGATGAGGATTGGGAGAATGTCATATGGTCAGATGAAACCAAAATAGAACTTTTTGGTAAAAACTCAACTCGTCGTGTTTGGAGGACAAAGAATGCTGAGTTGCATCCAAAGAACACCATACCTACTGTGAAGCATGGGGTGGAAACATCATGCTTTGGGGCTGTTTTTCTGCAAAGGGACCAGGACGACTGATCCGTGTAAAGGAAAGAATGAATGGGGCCATGTATCGTGGAGATTTTGAGTGAAAACCTCCTTCCATCAGCAAGGGCATTGAAGATGAAACGTGGCTGGGTCTTTCAGCATGACAATGATCCCAAACACACCGCCTGGGCAACGAAGGAGTGGCTTCAGAAGAAGCATTTCAAGGTCCTGGAGTGGCCTAGCCAGTCTCCAGATCTCAACCCCATAGAAAATCTTTGGAGGGAGTTGAAAGTCCGTGTTGCCCAGCGACAGCCCCAAAACATCACTGCTCTAGAGGAGATCTGCATGGAGGAATGGGCCAAAATACCAGCAACAGTGTGTGAAAACCTTGTGAAGACTTACAGAAAACATTTGACCTCTGTCATTGCCAACAAAGGGTATATAACAAAGTATTGAGATTAACTTTTGTTATTGACCAAATACTTATTTTCCACCATAATTTGCAAATAAATAAATAAAAAATCCTACAATGTGATTTTCTGGATTTCCTTTTCTCATTTCGTCTGTCATAGTTGAAGTGTACCTATGATGAAAATTACAGGCCTCTCTCATCTTTTTAAGTTGGAGAACTTGCACAATTGGTGGCTGACTAAATACTTTTTTGCCCCACTGTATATATATATACAGTTGAAGTCGGAAGTTTACATACACCTTAGCCAAATAAATTTAATTTCAACTCAGTTCTCCACAATTTCTGACATTTAATACTAGTAACAATTCCCTGTCTTAGGTCAGTTAGGATCACCACTTTATTTTAAGAATGTGAAATGTCAGAATAATACTAAAGAGAATGATTTATTTCAGCTTTTATTTCTTTCATAACATTCCCAGTGGGTCAGAAGTTTACATAGTTTCTATACCCACAGTAAAACAAGTCCTATAACCTGAAAGGCCGCCCAGCAAGGAAGAAGCCACTGCTCCAAAACTGCCATAAAAAAAGCCAGACTATGGTTTGCAACTGCACATGGGGACAAAGATCGTACTTTTTGGAGAAATGTCCTCTGGTCTGATAAAACAAAAATAGAACAGTTTGGCCATAATGACCATCGTTATGTTTGGAGGAAAAAGGGGGAGGCTTGCAAGCCGAAGAACACCATCCCAACCGTGAAGCACGTGGGTGGCAGCATCATGTTGTGGGGGTGCTTTGCTGCAGGAGGGACTGGTGCACTTCACAAAATAGATGGCATCATAAGGAAGGAAAATTATGGGGATATATTGAAGCAACATCTCAAGAAATCAGTCAGGAAGTTAAAGCTTGTTAAAGGTCTTCCAAATGGACAATGACCCCAAGCATACTTCCAAAGTTGTGGCAAAATGGCTTAAGGACAACAAAGTCAAGGTATTGGAATGGCCATCACAAAGCCCTGACCTCAATCCTATAGAACATTTGTGAGCAGAACTGAAAAAGCTTGTGCGAGCAAGGAGGCCTACAAACCTGACTCAGTTACACCAGCTCTGTCAGGAGGAATGGGCCAAAATTCACCCAACTTATTGTGGGAAGCTTGCGGAAGGCTACCCAAAATGTTTGACCCAAGTTAAACAATTTAAAGGCAATGCTACCAAATACTAATGTAAACTTCTGACCCACTGGGAATGTGATTAAATAAATAAATGCTGAAATAAATCATTCTCTCTAGCATTATTCTGACATTTCACATTCTTAAAATAAAGTGGTGATCCTAACTGACCTAAGACAGGGCATTTTTACTAGGATTAAATGTCAGGAAATGTGTATTCGGCTAAGGTGTATGTTAACTTCCGACTTCAACTGTACATTCTTGCTGGAATGCATTAGCCTGGTCCCAGATGTGTATGTGTTGTCTTGACAACATTGAACACTACCTTTGACCAGTGTCCTATTCTCTGTCTCTACCTACCTGTATCCTTGAAGACCTTCTCGTCGGGCTGGACCACAGAGCAGAGACTGTTAAGGACCAGGGTCCCCAGCTTGGACACACTGCGCTCTGAGGACTTGTAGTAGTCCAGAGAGTTTGAGGTTAAAACAAACCATCTCTTCTTCAGCTTCAGACTAGTGCTCTTGGCCCTTATCTCCTTGTGAAGCCAACCTGGGAAGAGAGAGAGAAGGGTCAACTATAAGGACACTAAGGTTATGTCCAGTACTGAGAACAGACAACAAACTGACTGTATACATAATGATACAGTATATTAGCAGATCTATTATAAGATAATCTTATTCAAAAGGGTAACTCCACTTTATGATGTAGTGCTGCCCAGTGCAATATCACCTTAAAGACACCACACAGGTCAGAATGGATACAGATACGTATGGATACAGGTATGAATAGACCCAGGTACGTATGGATGCAGGTATGAATAGACCCAGGTACGTATGGATACAGGTATGAATAGACCCAGGTACGTATGGATACAGGTAAGAATAGACCCAGGTACGTATGGATACAGGTATGAACAGACCCAGGTACGTATGGATACAGGTATGAATAGACCCAGGTACGTATGGATACAGGTAAGAAAAGACCCAGGTACGTATGGATACAGGTATGAATAGACCCAGGTACGTATGGATACAGGTAAGAATAGACCCAGGTACGTATGGATACAGGTAAGAATAGACCCAGGTACGTATGGATACAGGTATGAATAGACCCAGGTACGTATGGATACAGGTATGAATAGACCCAGGTACGTATGGATACAGGTATGAATAGACCCAGGTACGTATGGATACAGGTATGAATAGACCCAGGTACGTATGGATACAGGTATGAATAGACCCAGGTACGTATGAATAGACCCAGGTACGTATGGATACAGGTATGAATAGACCCAGGTACGTATGGATACAGGTAAGAATAGACCCAGGTACGTATGGATACAGGTAAGAATAGACCCAGGTACGTATGGATACAGGTAAGAATAGACCCAGGTACGTATGGATACAGGTATGATTAGACCCAGGTACGTATGGATACAGGTATGAATAGACCCAGGTACGTATGGATACAGGTATGAACAGACCCAGGTACGTATGGATACAGGTATGAATAGACCCAGGTACGTATGGATACAGGTAAGAATAGACCCAGGTACGTATGGATACAGGTAAGAATAGACCCAGGTACGTATGGATACAGATATGAACAGACCCAGGTACGTATGGATACAGGTAAGAATAGACCCAGGTACGTATGGATACAGGTATGAATAGACCCAGGTACATATGGATACAGGTAAGAATAGACCCAGGTACGTATGGATACAGGTATGAATAGACCCAGGTACATATGGATACAGGTAAGAATATACCCAGGTACGTATGGATACAGGTATGAATAGACCCAGGTACGTATGGATACAGGTAAGAATAGACACAGGTACGTATGGATAGACACAGGTACGTATGGATACAGGTATGAATAGACACAGGTACGTATGGATACAGGTAAGAATGGTACATGTACATATTGCTAAGAATGGATACAGGTAAGAATGGATACAGGTAAGAATGGACACAGGTACATATGGATAATAATGGATACAGGTACATATAGGTAAGAATGGATACAGGTAAGAATGGATACAGGTACGTATGGATAATAATGGATAGAAGTAAGAATGGATACAGGTATGTATGGGTAAGAATGGATACAGGTAAGAATGGATACAGGTACGTATGGGTAAGAATGGATACAGGTAAGAATGGATACAGGTAAGAATGGATACAGGTATGTATGGGTAAGAATGGATACAGGTAAGAATGGATACAGGTATGTATGGATAATAATGGATACAGGTACATATGGGTAAGAATGGATACAGGTAAGAATGGATACAGGTACGTATGGATAATAATGGATACAGGTATGTATGGGTAAGAATGGATACAAGTAAGAATGGATACAGGTAAGAATGGATACAGGTACGTATGGATAATAATGGATACAAGTAAGAATGGATACAGGTATGTATGGGTAAGAATGGATACAGGTAAGAATGGATACAGGTATGTATGGGTAAGAATGGATACAGGTAAGAATGGATACAGGTAAGAATGGATACAGGTACGTATGGGTAAGAATGGATACAGGTAAGAATGGATACAGGTACGTATGGAAAATAATGGATACAAGTAAGAATGGATACAGGTAAGAATGGACACAGGTACATCTGGATAATAATGGATACAGGTACATATGGGTAAGAATGGATACAGGTAAGAATGGATACAGGTACGTACTGATAATAATGGATACAAGTAAGAATGGATACAGGTATGTATGGGTAAGAATGGATACAAGTAAGAATGGATACAGGTAAGAATGGATACAGGTACGTATGAATAATAATGGATACAAGTAAGAATGGATACAGGTAAAAATGGATACAGGTATGTATGGATAAGAATGGATACAGGTAAGAATGGATACAGGTAGGAATGGATACAGGTACGTATGGATAATAATGGATACAGGTAAGAAAGGGTAATAATGGATACAGGTACCTATGGGTAAGAATGGTTACAGGTACCTATGGGTAAGAATGGATAAGAATCAGTGGAGGCTGCTGAGGGGAGGACGGCTCATAGTAATACTGGAGCGAATGGAATGGGATCAAACACATGGAAACCATCTTTCACAAACAAGGACATTTCTATGTGACCCCAAACATTTGAACGGTAGTGTAGGTCACTAACCTCTGACGAGGAAGTCCTGTCCGTCTATCCTGGCGTCTCCTTTAGGTTTCTGCAGCAGGCCGATCCAGTGGTGCATCTCTTCAGGCATCTCAGTGTTGCAGTGGATCACACGGTTAGCAGTGATGATGACAAACGAGTTGGGTCTGTCAGGGTTGTCTGACGCGCACACAGAGTCGATCAGTCCAACATCCACAGTTCCCTGTTTCAGAATATTGGCATATCATCAAACAACATGCGCACTGTCTGTAACTCCTAGACCGACCGACCGACAGACAGTTGTTGTCACTGTTAATTTAATAATTGTTATGTGTATCACTTCGCTTTGGCAACATTGACCTTGTCATTCATGCCATTAAAGCATATTGAATTTGAATTAACAGAGAGACAGATTTATTGATAGATAGATTGATTGATAGATGTGACGCAGTGGCAGTCAGTGCCGTTTAAGATTGGGGAGGACAATATATATTTAGGAGCATGGCCTTATTTCTATTACAGCCTATTGGATGACTGTCATTCATATTCCATTCACCCAGTTCAATGTAACACTGTTAGGTTTAGGCTTCTACATGATACTTTAAAGTTCCCTATATTCATTATCAGTTTGCTACAACCTAGCCTGTAAATGAATGTTCATAATGTAAGTGCACAGGTCAAGAGACAAATTGGAGTAATCAAGGTAACAGACAGTGCCACATTCAATACCGCCTCGCACACTCTTGCCTGCATCTATCTGATCTAGGGTGGAATCATTAGTCCAAACAGTTGCAAAACGAGAGTTTCTATTGGACAAATTCAGGGAGTTCTATCTCTGTTTCGTTCCGTTTGGTTCCATTTAATAAACGTTTTTCAACAGAATCGCCGGAATGAATACAGCCCTGATCACACACACACACACACACACACACACACACACACACACACACACACACACACACAGTTCACTTTCATAGCAGCCACATACAAACAACATCATCATTTTGCTCGTTGTATAATTCCTTCTCACATCTACGCGCTCTCCCCCTCTCACCTTTTCCCTTCGCTTGTGGACTTCAGTGCAACAACACTACAGCAGACCAGGCGATAACCTCTAACCGCCACACACAGCCTATTATACTGTCACCATATAACCAACATACAGAGCAGCCTATTATACTGTCACCATATAACCAACATACAGAGCAGCCTATTATACTGTCACCATATAACCAACATACAGAGCAGCCTATTATACTGTCACCATATAACCAACATACAGAGCAGCCTATTATACTGTCACCATATAACCAACATACAGAGCAGCCTATTATACTGTCACCATATAACCAACATACAGAGCAGCCTATTATACTGTCACCATATAACCAACATACAGAGCAGCCTATTATACTGTCACCATATAACCAACATACAGAGCAGCCTATTATACTGTCACCATATAACCAACATACAGAGCAGCCTATTATACTGTCACCATATAACCAACATACAGAGCAGCCTATTATACTGTCACCATATAACCAACATACAGAGCAGCCTATTATACTGTCACCATATAACCAACATACAGAGCAGCCTATTATACTGTCACCATATAACCAACATACAGAGCAGCCTATTTTACTGTCACCATATAACCAACATACAGAGCAGCCTATTATACTGTCACCATATAACCAACATACAGAGCAGCCTATTTTACTGTCACCATATTACCAACATACAGAGCAGCCTATTATACTGTCACCATATAACCAACATACAGAGCAGCCTATTTTACTGTCACCATATAACCAACATGCAGAGCAGCCTATTATACTGTCACCATATAACCAACATACAGAGCAGCCTATTATACTGTCACCATATAACCAACATACAGAGCAGCCTATTATACTGTCACCATATAACCAACATACAGAGCAGCCTATTTTACTGTCACCATATAACCAACATACAGAGCAGCCTATTATACTGTCACCATATAACCAACATACAGAGCAGCCTATTTTACTGTCACCATATAACCAACATACAGAGCAGCCTATTTTACTGTCACCATATAACCAACATACAGAGCAGCCTATTATACTGTCACCATATAACCGCCACACACAGCCTATTTTACTGTCACCATATAACCAACATACAGAGCAGCCTATTTTACTGTCACCATATAACCAACATACAGAGCAGCCTATTATACTGTCACCATATAACCAACATACAGAGCAGCCTATTTTACTGTCACCATATAACCAACATACAGAGCAGCCTATTATACTGTCACCATATAACCAACATACAGAGCAGCCTATTATACTGTCACCATATAACCAACATACAGAGCAGCCTATTTTACTGTCACCATATAACCAACATACAGAGCAGCCTATTATACTGTCACCATATAACCAACATACAGAGCAGCCTATTTTACTGTCACCATATAACCAACATACAGAGCAGCCTATTATACTGTCACCATATAACCAACATACAGAGCAGCCTATTATACTGTCACCATATAACCAACATACAGAGCAGCCTATTATACTGTCACCATATAACCAACATACAGAGCAGCCTATTATACTGTCACCATATAACCAACATACAGAGCAGCCTATTATACTGTCACCATATAACCAACATACAGAGCAGCCTATTATACTGTCACCATATAACCAACATACAGAGCAGCCTATTATACTGTCACCATATAACCAACATACAGAGCAGCCTATTATACTGTCACCATATAACCAACATACAGAGCAGCCTATTTTACTGTCACCATATAAGCAACATACAGAGCAGCCTATTTTACTGTCACCATATAACCAACATACAGAGCAGCCTATTTTACTGTCACCATATAACCAACATGCAGAGCAGCCTATTATACTGTCACCATATAACCAACATACAGAGCAGCCTATTATACTGTCACCATATAACCAACATACAGAGCAGCCTATTATACTGTCACCATATAACCAACATACAGAGCAGCCTATTTTACTGTCACCATATAACCAACATACAGAGCAGCCTATTTTACTGTCACCATATAACCAACATACAGAGCAGCCTATTTTCAGCCTTCAGAAAGTATTTCAAAAAATGTCTGTTAATTGTCTTTTTTTTGTCAACGATCTTTACAAATTACTCTGTAAAGTCAAAGTAGAAGAAAAATTCTAACATTTGTTATATATTTTGAAAAATAAAACACTAATTTATCTTGATTACATAAGTATTCCACCCCCTGAGTCAATACGTGTTAGAATCACCTTTGGCAGCGATTACAGATGTGAGTCTTTCTGGGTAAGTCTCTGAGAGTTTTGCACACCTGGATTGTAAAAAAATCATCAAGCTCTGTCAAGTTAGTAGCCTAAGATATGTAACAGATGACATTCATCTGCGCTATCATTTGTTGACTCCTGCTACAGTAAAAGCATTGGTTTCATGCATGTTAACATCAGAAGCCTCCTCCCTAAGTTTGTTTTACTCACTGCTTTAGCACACTCTGCCAACCCGGATGTCCTAGCCGTGTCTGAATCCTGGCTTAGAAAGGCCACCAAAAAGTCTGAAGTTTCCATCCCCAATTACAAAATATTCCGTCAAGACAGAACTGCTAAAGGGGGCGGAATTGCAATCTACTGTAGAGATAGCCTGCAGAGTTCTGTCATACTATCCAGGTCTATGCCCAAACAGTTCAGAGCTTCTACTTTTAAAAATCCACCTTTCCAGAAACAAGTCTCTCACTGTTGCCGCTTATTACAGACACCCCTCAGCCCCCAGCTGTGCCCTGGACACCATATGTGAATTAATTGCCCCCCCCCATCTATCTTCAGAGTTTGTACTGTTAGGTGACCTAAACTGGGATATGCTTAACACCCCGGCCGTCTTACAATCTAAGATAGATGCCTTCAATCTCACCCAAATTATCCCTCTTCAAAGGGGGAGACACTCTAGACCCAAACTGTTACAGACCTATATCTATCCTACCCTGCCTTTCTAAGGTCTTTGAAAGCCAGGTTAACAAACAGATTACTGACCATTTCGAATCCCAACGTACCTTCTCCAATATGCAATCTGGTTTCAGAGCTGGTCATGGGTGCATCTCAGCCACACTGAACGATATCATAACCGCCATCGATAAAAGACAGTACTGTGCAGCCGTATTCATTGACCTGGCCAATTCTTTCAACTCTGTCAATCACTGCATTCTTATTGGCAGACTCAACAGCCTTGGTTTCTCAAATGACTGCCTCGCCTGGTTCACTAACTACTTCTAAGACAGAGTTCAGTGTGTCAAATCGGAAGACCTGTTGTCCGGACCTCTGGCAGTCTCTATGGGGGTGCCACAGGGTTAAATTCTCGGGCCGACTCTTTTCTCTGTATACACCAATGATGTCGCTCTTGCTGCTGGTGATTCTCTGATCCACCTCTACGCAGATGACACCATTCTGTATACTTCTGGCCCTTCTTTGGACACTGTGTTAACTAACCTCCAGACGAGCTTCAATGCCATACAACACTCCTTCCGTGGCCTCCCACTGCTCTTAAATGCAAGTAAAACTAAATGCATGCTCTTCAATCAATCGCTGCCCGCACCTGCCCGCCTGTCTAGCATCACTACTCTGGACGGTTCTGACTAAGAATATGTGGAGAACTACAAATACCTAGGTGTCTGGTTAGACTGTAAACTCTCCTTGCAGACTCAATAAGCATCTCCAATCCAAAATTAAATCTAGAATCGGCTTCCTATTTCGCATTAAAGCATCCTTCACTCATGCTGCCAAACATACCCTCGTAAAACAGACTATCCTACCGATCCTTGACTTTGGCGATGTAATTTACAAAATAGCCTCCAACACTCTACTCAGAAAATTGGATGCAATCTATCACAGTGCCATCCGTTTTGTCACCAGAGCCCCATATACTACCCACCACTGTGACCTGTATGCTCTCATTGGCTGGCCCTCGCTTCATATTCGTCGCCAAATCCACTGGCTCCAGGTCATCTATAAGTCTTTGCTAGGTAAAGCCCTGCCTTATCTCAGCTCACTGGTCACCATAGCACACGCTCCAGCAGGTTATATTTCACTGGTCACCCCCAAAGCCAAATCCTCCTTTGGCCACTTTCCCTTCCAGTTCTCTGCTGCCAATGACTGGAATGAACAGAAACAATTACTGAAGCTGGAGACATATCTCCCTCACTAACTTTAAGCATCAGTTATCAGAGCAGCTTACAGATCATTGCACCTGTACATAGTCCATCTGTAAATAGCCCATCCAACTACCTCATCCCCATATATTTTCTTCTCCTTTAGACCCCAGTATCTCTACTTGCACATTCATCTTCTGCACATCTATCACTCCAGTGTTTAATTTAATTTAATGCTAAATTGTAATTATTATTTCGCCACTACGGTCTATTTATTGCCTTACCTCGCTAATCTTACCTCATTTGCACACACTGTATATAGACTTTTCTGTTGTGTAATTGATGGAACGTTTGTTTATGTGTAACTCTGTTGTTGTTTGTGTCGCACTGCTTTGCTTTATCTTGGCCAGGTCGCAGTTGTAAATGAGAACTTGTTCTCAACTGGCCTACCTGGTTAAATAAAGGTGAAATAAAAAAATATTCTGATATTCTCTGAAACTCACTTACAGTTGAAGTTGGAACTTTATTTTAAGAATGTGAAATGTCAGAATAATAGTAGAGAGAATGATTTATTTCAGATTTTATTTCTTTCATCACATTCCCAGTGGGTCAGAAGTTTACATACACTCAATTAGTATTTGGTAGCATTGCCTTTAAATTGTTTAACTTGGGTCAAACGTTTCAGGTAGCCTTCCACAAGCTTCCCACAATAAGTTGGGTGAATTTTGGCCCATTCCTCCTGACAGAGCTGGTGTAACTGAGTCAGGTTTGTAGGCCTCTTTGATCGCACACGCTTTTTCAGGTCTGCCCACAAATGTTCTATAGGATTGAGGTCAGGGCTTTGTGATGGCCACTCCAATACCTTGACTTTGTTGTCCTTAAGCCATTTTTCACAACTTTGGAAGTATGCTTGGGGTCATTGTCCATTTGGAAGACCCATTTGCAACCAAGCTTTTACTTCCTGACTGTTGTCTTCTGATGTTGCTTCAATATATCCCCATAATTTTCCTTCCTCATGATGCCATCTATTTTGTGAAGAGCACCAGTCCCTCCTGCAGCAAAGCACCCCCACAACAGTTGGTTTTGGAGTAGTGGCTACTTCCTTGCTGAGCGGCCTTTCAGGTTATGTCGATATAGAACTCGTTTTACTGTGGATATAGATACTTTTGGACCTGTTTCCTCCAGCCTCTTCACTAGGTCCTTTGCTGTTGTTCTGGGATTGATTTGAACTTTTTGCACCAAAGTACGTTCATCTCTCGGAGACAGAACGCGTCTCCTTCCTGAGCGGCATGACGGCTGCGTGGTCCCATGGTGTTTATACTTGCATACTATTGTTTGTACAGATGAACGTGGTACCTTCAGACACTTGTAAATTGCTCCCAAGGATGAACCAGACTTGTGAAGGTCTACAATTTTTTTCTGAGGTCTTGGCTGATTTCTTTTGATTTTCCCATGATGTCAAGCAAAGAGGCACTGAGTTTGAACGTAGGCCTTGAAATACATCCACAGGTACACCTCCAATTGACTCAAATGATGTCGATTAGCCTATCAGAAGCTTCTAAAGCCATGACATAATTATCTGGAATTTTCCAAGCTGTTTAAAGACACAGTCAACTTAGTGTATGTAAACTTCTGACCCACTGGAATTGTGATACAGTGAATTTTAAGGGAAATAATCTATCTGTAAACAATTGTTGCAAAAATTACTTGTGTCACGCACAAAGTAGATTTCCCACTTCAACTGTAGATAATACCTTGGAAGCAATACATGGCTATAACATCTACCGAAAAGACAGAAATGCCAACAAAGGAAGTGTTGCGGTCTATATTCAGAACCACATTCCTGTAAAGATTAGAGACGATCTCATGTTAAATACTGTTGAAGTAATATGGCTACAGGTTCATCTGCCTCACCCAAAGCCCATTCTGGTGGGAAGCTGCTATAGACCACCAAGGGCTAACAGTTAGTATCTGGATAATATGTGTGAAATGCTTGATAATGTATGTGATATCAACATAGAAGTATCTTTTCTGAGTCATTTAAATATTGACTGGCTATCATCAAAACTTCAAACTGTAACCAGTGCCTGTAACCTGGTTCAGGTTGTCAGTCAACCTACCAGGGTGATTACAAACAGCACAGGAATTAAATCATAAACATGTATTGATCACGTTTTTACTAAGGCTGCAGATATTTTCTTTAAAGCAGTATCCAAATCCTGTATCCAGTATACAAAAATGTAGTGATCAGAATGTAATAGCCATATCTAGGAAAACCAAAGTTCCAAAGGCTGGGCCTAAGATAGTGTATAAGAGGTCCTGCAAGAAGTTTTGTGGTGATTCATATGTTGATGATGTAAAGAATATTTGTTGGTCTGTGGTGTGTAATGAGGAACAACCAGACGCTCCACTTGACACATTTATGAAACGACTTATTCCAGTTACTAATAAGCACGCACCCAATACTAGAATAGTAAAGCCCCCTTTACTGGCTCAAATAGCCAACCTATCAGCCTGTTATCAACCCTTAATAAGTACGCACCCATTAAGAAAATGACTGTAAAAACTGTTAAATCCCCTTGGATTGATGAAGAATTAAAAAATTGTATGGTTGAGAGGGATGAGGCAAAGGGTATGGCAATTAAGTCTGGCAGCCCAACTGATTGGTAAACGTACTGCAAATTAAGAAACCTAACTAAACTAAATACAAATGTGCAGTTAACCCACTGTTCCTAGGCTTGAAAATTGAAAATAAGAATTTGTTCTTAACTGACTTGCTGAGTTAAATAAAGGTAAAAAAAATACAAATTATATAAAGAACGCCTTAAATGACATTTTTTGGGAAAAAAAGACAAATTGGCTCCTTCATTTATTGAATCAGATGGCTCATTCATCACAAAGCCCATTGATATTGCAAACTACTTTAATGACTTTTTCATTGGCAAGATAAGCAAACTTAGGGATGACATGCCAGCAACAAATGCTGACACTACACATCCAAGTATATCTGACCAAATTATGAAAGACAAGAACTGTACTTTTGAATTCCGTAATGTCAGTGTGGAAGAGGTCAAATAATTATTGTTGTCTATCAACAATGACAAGCCACCAGGGTCTGACTATCTAGATGGATAATTACTGAGGATAGTAGCAGACGATAGTGCCACTCCTATTTGCCACATCTTCAATTTAAGCCTACTAGAGAGTGTGTGCCCTCAGGCCTGGAGGGAAGTCATTCCACTAACCAAGAATAGTAAAGCCATCTTTACTGGCTCAAATAGCCGACCAATCAGCCTGTTACCAACCCTTAGTAAACTTCTGGAAAAAATGGTGTTTTACCAAATACAATGCTATTTTACAGTAAACAAATTGACAACAGAATTTCAGCATGCTTATAGGGAAGGACACTCAACAGGCACAGCACTTACACAAATGACTGATGATTGGCTGAGAGAAATTGGTGTTAAAATGATTGTGGGTCTGTCTTGTTAGACTTCAGTGCAGCTTTTGACATTATTGATCACAGTCTGCTGCTGGAAAAACATATGTGTTATGGCTTTACACCCCCTGCTACAATGTGGATAAAGAGTTACCTGTTTAACAGAACACAGAGGGTGATCTTTAATTGAAGCCTATCAAATATAATCCAATTAGAATCAGGAATTCCCCAGGGTAGCTGTTTAGGCCCCTTGCTTTTTAAAATATTTACTAATGTCATGCCACTGACTGAGTAAAGCCAGTGTCTATGTATGCGGATGACTCAAACCAATACACGTCAGCTACTACAGCGACTGAAATGACTACAACACTTAACAAAGAGCTGAAGTTAGTTTCAGAGTGGGTGACAAGGAATAAGTTAGTCCTAAATATTTCTGAAACTAAAAGCATTGTATTTGGAACAAAACACTCACTAAACCCTAAAACCTCAACTAAATTGTGTAATAAATAATGTGGAAATTGAGCAAGTTGAGATGACTAAACTGCTTGGAGTAACCCTGGATTGTAAACTGTCATGGTCAAAACCTGTTGATACAACAGTAGCTAAGATGGGGATAAGTCTGTCTATAATTAAACAATGCTCTGCCTTCTTAACAACACTATCAACAAGGCAGGTCCTACAGGCTCTAGTTTTGTAGCACCTTGACTACTCTTCAGTCGTGTGGTCAGGTGCCACAAAAAAGGACTTAGGAAAATTGCAATTGTTTCAGAACAGGGCAGCACGGCTGGCCCTTGGATGTACACAGAGAGCTAATATTATTAATATGCATGTCAATCTCTCCTGGCTCAAAGTGGAGAGATTGACTTCATCACTACTTGTATTTATGAGAGGTATTGACATGTTTAATGCACCGAGCTGTCTGTCTAAACTACTGGCACACAGCTCGGACACCCATGCATACCCCACAAGAGATGCCACCAGAGGTATTTTCACAGTCCCCAAGTCCAGAACAGACTATGGGAGGCGCACAGTACTACATAGAGCCATGACTACATGGAACTCTATTCCACATCAAGTAACTGACGCAAGCAGTAAAATTAGATTTAAAAAACAGATAAAAAAACACCTTATGGAACAGCGGGGACTGTGAAGCAACACAAACATTGGCACAGACACATGCATACACACACACACACACACACACACATACACACACACACGATAACATTCTCACTATACATACACATGGATTTAGTAATGTATATATGTGGTAGTGGTGGAGTAGGGGCCTGAGGGCACACTGTAATTATTATGGATAGATAATTGCCAAAGCAGCAGCTATTCTTCCTGGGGTCCAGCAAAATTAAGGCAATTTATACAATTTGAAAACATTACAATACATTCACAGATTTCACAAAACACTAATACAAATACCATGCTGAAAGGGATATTCAATGTCAGCTTTTTTACCAACAGGTGCCCTTCTTTGTGAGACATTGTAAAACCTCCCTGGTCTTTGTGGTTGAATTTGTGTTTGAAATTCACTGCTGGACTGAGGGACCTGACAGATAATTGTATGTGTGGGGTACAGAGATGAGGTAGACATTCAAAAATCAAGTTTAACACTATTATTGCACACAGAGTGAGTTCATGCAACGTATTATGTGATTTGTTAAGCAAATGTTTCCTCCTGAACTTATTTAAGCTTACCATAACAAAGGGGTTGAATACTTATTGACTCAAGACCTTTTCAGCTTTTCATTTGTAATTAATTTGTAAACATTTTGAAAAACATAATTCCACTTTGACATTATGGGGTATTGTGTGTAGGCCAGTGACACAACATCTCCATTGAATCCATTTCAGGCTGTAACAACAACATGTGGAAAAAGTAACAGGGTGTGAATACTTTCTGAAGGCCCTGTAGCTACTAGAACACGTTAGTAAACCTGCTACAATCATGCAGTACAGTGTACAGTCAGCAAGCAGTTTAGCAGTTACACCGGCAGGCCCCGGTGGCGATAAATTAATACAACTGAAAGCTTACATTGACTTGGAGTTCCAGTGTTGGATAGTCTTAGCCAGCTAGCTAACATAAATAGCATTCCTCTCTGTTGGAGCCAGGTGTTTGAGTAGGTTAAATTAGATAGCTGCATTAGCTAGCTAAGTAAGTGAAAGTGATTTCTTTTAAACAAAATATCGCTAGCTCTCTCTCTCTCTCTCTCTGCTGCTTCCTCTTAAATTTTAAGAAATGTATTTGTTCAAAACTGTTCAACTATTGTCTTTGTCTTTGAGTCAACAATTCACCACATGTTATGCACTGCAGTGCTAGCTAGCTGTAGCTTACGCTTCAGTAATAGATTCATTCTCTGATCCTTTGATTGGGTAGACAACATGTCAGTTCATGCTGTAAGAGCCCTGATAGGTTGGAGGACAACAAAGGAGGCTTCTGAGGGGAGAATGACTCATAATAATGGTCAGAATGGAGCAAATGGAATGGCATCAAACCACTGGAAATCATGTGTTTGATGTATTTGATACCAGAAGCTAGCTGTCCTCCAGCTACACCATGGTGCTACCCTACAGAGTGCTGTTGAGGCTACTGTAAACCTTCTTTGAAAAACAGTGTGCTTTAATCAGTTATTTGGTGACGTGATAATTAGTATAGTTTTATCAAAACATTATCACTTTTAATATTTAACAAGTTGTATTCCTCCCCTTCCTCCTCTGAGGAGGAGCCTCAACTGACGTGATGGAGGTGATACTGACCACAGCGTTCTTGGGGTTGGCCTGCTCATGATGTATCTCCATCAGCTGTTCTGGACTGGCACTCTGGACACGACTCAGCATGTTGAACCAGCCACTGGAGGGAGAGAGGGGGAGAGAGGTAAGGATTCCACAGAGCAATACACTGGTGGACCACTAGGGGTAATACAACATCTATACAACACTGGTGGACCACTAGGGGTAATACAACATCTATACAACACTGGTGGACCACTAGGGGTAATACAACATCTATACAACACTGGTGGACCACTAGGGGTATACAACATCTATACAACAGTACTGTCTGATTCTATAGTTCCATGCTGTTGTAGACTAGACTGTGGACAGAAGAGGGCTAGAGCCTGGAGAAGAGGGCTAGAGTCTGGAGAAGAGGACTAGAGTCTGGAGAAGAGGACTAGAGTCTGGAGAAGAGGACTAGAGTCTGGAGAAGAGGGCTAGAGTCTGGAGAAGAGGGCTAGAGTCTGGAGAAGAGGGCTAGAGTCTGGAGAAGAGGGCTAGAGTCTGGAGAAGAGGACTAGTCTGGAGAAGAGGACTAGAGTCTGGAGAAGAGGACTAGAGTCTGGAGAAGAGGACTAGAGTCTGGAGAAGAGGGCTAGAGTCTGGAGAAGAGGGCTAGAGTCTGGAGAAGAGGGCTAGAGTCTGGAGAAGAGGGCTAGAGTCTGGAGAAGAGGGCTAGATCATGGACAGAAGAGGACTAGATCATGGACAGAAGAGGGCTAGATCATGGACAGAAGAGGACTAGATCATGGACAGAAGAGGGCTAGAGTCTTGTGAAAAGGGCTAGAATCTGGTGAAAAGGGCTAGAATCTGGTGAAGAGGGCTAGATCCTGGAGAAGAGGGCTAGATCTTGGACAGACGAGGGCTAGATCCTGGACAGAAGAGGGCTAGATCCTGGACAGAAGAGGGCTAGATCCTGGACAGAAGAGGGCTAGATCCTGTACAGAAGAGGGCTAGATCCTGGAGAAGAGGGCTAGAACTGGAGAAGAAGGCTAGAGTCTGGAGCAGAGGACTCAACCCTGTACAGAAGACGGCTAGATCCTGGACAGAAGACGGCTAGATCCTGGACAGAAGAGGACTAGATCCTGGAGAAGAGGACTAGACCCTGGACAGAAGTTGGACCGCAGAGTAAGGAAAAGCTAGGGCTGTGGTGGTCATGACATTTTTTGCAGCTGGTTGTTGTCATGCAAACGCCTGCTGGTCTCACGGTAATTGGCTGTTAATGAACATAAACACGTTTAGCATCTCCAGGCTCCCAGCGTACAAGCCTCCTCATGCTGCTGATTCACGCCCTTGGAACATCTACATTTAAACAAGTCTAAGAAATCAATTTAATATACACCATTACAATAAATCCAGTATTTATTTTATTCAGGTCTTAAGAAAATGTATTTCAGAAGAACAGACTATGAGTTGTCCTACTGTATGTTATCTGGCTATGTTCCATGCTATAGGCTGTAGAATATGAGTTGTCCTACTGTATGCTATTTGGCTATGTTCAATGCTATAGGCTGTAGAATATGAGTTGTCCTACTGTATGTTATCTGGCTATGCTCCATGCTATAGGCTGTAGAATATGAGTTGTCCTACTGCATGTTATCTGGCTATGCTCCATGCTATAGGCTGTAGAATATGAGTTGTCCTACTGTATGTTATCTGGCTATGTTCCATGCTATAGGCTGTAGAATATGAGTTGTCAGGCAGGTAGCCTCGTGGTTAGAGGGGGCGGCAGGTAGCCTCGTGGTTAGAGGGGGGAGGCAGGTAGCCTCGTGATTAGAGGGGGGAGGCAGGTAGCCTCGTGGTTAGAGGGGGAGGCAGGTAGCCTCGTGGTTAGAGGGGCGGCAGGTAGCCTAGTGGTTAGAGGGGAGGCAGGTAGCCTAGTGGTTAGAGGGGGAGGCAGGTAGCCTCGTGGTTAGAGGGGCGGCAGGTAGCCTGTGGTTAGAGGGGAGGCAGGTAGCCTCGTGGTTAGAGGGGAGGCAGGTAGCCTAGTGGTTAGAGGGAGGCAGGTAGCCTAGTGGTTAGAGGGGGCAGGTAGCCTAGTGGTTAGAGGGGGCAGGTAGCCTAGTGGTTAGAGGGGGCAGGTAGCCTAGTGGTTAGAGGGGGCAGGTAGCCTAGTGGTTAGAGGGGGAGGCAGGTAGCCTAGTGGTTAGAGGGGAGGCAGGTAGCCTAGTGGTTAGAGGGGAGGCAGGTAGCCTAGTGGTTATAGGGAGGCAGGTAGCCTAGTGGTTATAGGGGGCAGGTAGCCTGAGTGGTTAGAGGGGAGGCAGGTAGCCTAGTGGTTAGAGGGGGAGGCAGGTAGCCTAGTGGTTAGAGGGGGAGGCAGGTAGCCTAGTGGTTAGAGGGGGGAGGCAGGTAGCCTAGTGGTTAGAGGGGGAGGCAGGTAGCCTAGTGGTTAGAGGGGAGGCAGGTAGCCTAGTGGTTAGAGGGGGGAGGCAGGTAGCCTAGTGGTTAGAGGGAGGCAGGTAGCCTAGTGGTTAGAGGGGAGGCAGGTAGCCTAGTGGTTAGAGGGGGAGGCAGGTAGCCTAGTGGTTAGAGGGGGAGGCAGGTAGCCTAGTGGTTAGAGGGGGGGCAGGTAGCCTAGTGGTTAGAGGGGCGGCAGGTAGCCTAGTGGTTAGAGGGGCGGCAGGTAGCCTAGTGGTTAGAGGGGCGGCAGGTAGCCTAGTGGTTAGAGGGGCGGCAGGTAGCCTAGTGGTTAGAGGGGCGGCAGGTAGCCTCGTGGTTAGAGGGGCGGCAGGTAGCCTCGTGGTTAGAGCATTGGGCCAGTAACCGAAAGGTTGCTAGATCGAATCCCTGAGCTGACAAGGTAAAAATCTGGCATTCTGCCCTTGAAAAAGGCATTTAACTACTAAGAATTTGTTCTTAACTGACTTGCCTAGTTAAATAAAGGTTAAAATAAAGAAATCTGTCACTTGGTCTGACGAGTCCAAATTTGAGATTTGGTTCCAAACGTTGTGTCTTTGTGAGACGCAGGGTCAGTGAACGGATGATCTCTGCATGTGTGGTTCCCACCGTGAAGCATGGAGGAGGAGGTGTGAGGGTGCTTTGCTGGTGACCTTGTCAGTGATTTATTTTGAATTCAAGGCACACTTAACCAGCGTTCTGCAGTGATATCCCATCTGGTTTGCGCTTAGTGGGACTATCATTTGTTTTTCAACAGGACAGTGACCCAACACACCTCCAGGCTGTGATTGCCGCAATTGGGTTGAGGTCGAGGGATTGCGGAGGGCAGAGTGAAGGAAAAGCAGCCAGCAAGTGCTCAGCATATATGGGAACTCCTTCAAGACTGTTGGAAAAGCATTCCTCATGAAGCTGGTTGAGAGAATGCCAAGAGTGTGCATAGCTGTCATCAAGGCAAAGGGTGGCTACTTTGAAGAATCTCCAACATAAAATATATTTTGATAACCCACTTGTTTGGTTACTACATGATTCCATTTGTGTTATTTCATAGTTTTGATGTCTTCCCTATTACCCTACAATGTAGAAAATAGTCAAAATAAAGAAAAACCCTGGAATGAGTCAGTGTGTCCCGGAAATGAGTCGGGGCGGCAGGTAGCCTAGTGGTTAGAGCGTTGGACTTGTAACCGGAGGGTTGCAAGTTCGAATCCCTGAGCTGACAAGGGAAAAAAATCTGTCGTTCTGCCCCTGAACAAGGCAGTTAACCCACTGTTCCCCGGGCGCCGTGGATGTTGATTAAGGAGCCCCCTGCACCTCTCTGATTCAGAGGGGTTGGGTTAAATGCGGAAGACACATTTCAGTTGAAGGCATTCGGTTGTACAACTGACTAATAATGGTGACTTTGACACTTTTGACTCCGTAATCTTACCTCATTTGCACACACTGTATATAGACTTTTCTATTGTGTTATTGACTGTGTGTTTACTCCAATGTGTAACTCTGTGTTGTTGTATGTGTCGAACTGCTTTGCTTTATCTTGGCCAAGTCAAGTCAAAAGAATAATACAAAAATACCTGGCATCTTCAGGAGTCTCTGCATAGATGTGGTAGGTTCTCTCTTCAGTCACAATGTTCAGAGAATTCTCCTTGGCATGGTTATCCACTATGTCCCTGTAGACAGCAGGACAGGACACCACAGGTTAGAGACAGGTTATCCACTATGTCCCTGTAGACAGCAGGACAGGACACCACAGGTTAGAGACAGGTTATCCACTATGTCCCTGTAGACAGCAGGACAGGACACCACAGGTTAGAGACAGGTTATCCACTATGTCCCTGTAGACAGCAGGACAGGACACCACAGGTTAGAGACAGGTTATCCACTATGTCCCTGTAGACAGCAGGACAGGACACCACAGGTTAGAGACAGGTTATCCACTATGTCCCTGTAGACAGCAGGACAGGACACCACAGGTTAGAGACAGGTTATCCACTATGTCCCTGTAGACAGCAGGACAGGACACCACAGGTTAGAGACAGGTTATCCACTATGTCCCTGTAGACAGCAGGACAGGACACCACAGGTTAGAGACAGGTTATCCACTATGTCCCTGTAGACAGCAGGACAGGACACCACAGGTTAGAGACAGGTTATCCACTATGTCCCTGTAGACAGCAGGACAAGACACCACAGGTTAGAGACAGGTTATCCACTATGTCCCTGTAGACAGCAGGACAGGACACCACAGGTTAGAGACAGATTATCCACTATGTCCCTGTAGACAGCAGGACAAGACACCACAGGTTAGAGACAGGTTATCCACTATGTCCCTGTAGACAGCAGGACAGGACACCACAGGTTAGAGACAGATTATCCACTATGTCCCTGTAGACAGCAGGACAAGACACCACAGGTTAGAGACAGGTTATCCACTATGTCCCTGTAGACAGCAGGACAAGACACCACAGGTTAGAGACAGGTTATCCACTATGTCCCTGTAGACAGCAGGACAAGACACCACAGGTTAGAGACAGGTTATCCACTATGTCCCTGTAGACAGCAGGACAGGACACCACAGGTTAGAGACAGGTTATCCACTATGTCCCTGTAGACAGCAGGACAGGACACCACAGGTTAGAGACAGGTTATCCACTATGTCCCTGTAGACAGCAGGACAGGACACCACAGGTTAGAGACAGGTTATCCACTATGTCCCTGTAGACAGCAGGACAGGACACCACAGGTTAGAGACAGGTTATCCACTATGTCCCTGTAGACAGCAGGACAGGACACCACAGGTTAGAGACAGATTATCCACTATGTCCCTGTAGACAGCAGGACAAGACACCACAGGTTAGAGACAGGTTATCCACTATGTCCCTGTAGACAGCAGGACAAGACACCACAGGTTAGAGACAGGTTATCCACTATGTCCCTGTAGACAGCAGGACAAGACACCACAGGTTAGAGACAGGTTATCCACTATGTCCCTGTAGACAGCAGGACAGGACACCACAGGTTAATGACAGTATTGCACTATTTTTGACAAGGGCCTATAGCATCAAAAGTAGTGCACTACATAGGGAATAGGGTGCAGGAGAACTATGGGCCCTGGTTAAAAGTAGTGCACTACATAGGAGAATAGGGTGCCATTTGGGACACAACCCAGGCTCTTACTTGGCGGAGCGGATGTCGATGGTCCCCCTCAGTTTGTCCTCGCTGTCGTTCTCAAAGTACATGAGTTTATCGTCTCTCAGTACGAACCAGCGCTGCTTCCAGTTCCTTCTGGACAGAGTGGACATACCCCCTCCCTTCTTATACAGCCAGCCACTCTTCAGACTGTCCTGCTTAGCCCTGAACCACATGAAGGTTTCATCCTTCAACACACACCACCTCCGCCGCCACGGGATCATCAGTCCTCCTGGGAGAGAGATTGTCACATTACCAGCTTGGTTATATGTTTACTTTGGCAACGGAAGTTTAGAAAGGAAAGTTATCTTTACATGCCAATAAAGTGTATTACATTGAACTGAATTGAGTGAGAGTGAGTGAGTGAGTGAGTGAGTGAGTGAGAGAAAGAGAGAGAGAGAGAGAGAGAGAGAGAGAGAGAGAGAGAGAGAGAGAGAGAGAGAGAGAGAGAGAGAGAGAGAGAGAGAGAGAGAGAGAGAGAGAGAGAGAGAGAGAGAGAGAGAGAGAGAGGGGGAGAAGAAAGAAGGAGAGAGAGAGAGAGAGGACAACAGCAAAACCAAGAATTTGTGTACTAGACCACTAGTCAACTACAACATAACAGAAGCCTGCTAGACTACTAGAGCTCTACAACATAACAGAAGCCTGCTAGACTACTAGATCTCTACAATATAACAGAAGCCTGCTAGACTACTAGATCTCTACAACCTAACAAAAGCCAGAAGCCTGCTAGAATACTAGATCTCTACAACATAACAGAAGCCTGCTAGACTACTAGATCTCTACAACATAACAGAAGCCTGCTAGACTACTAGAGCTCTACAACATAAAAGAAGCCTGCTAGACTACTAGATCTACAACATAACAGAAGCCTGCTAGACTACTAGAGATCTACAACATAACAGAAGCCTGCTAGACTACTAGATCTCTACAACATAACAGAAGCCTGCTAGACTACTAGAGCTCTACAACATAACAGAAGCCTGCTAGACTACTAGATCTACAACATAACAGAAGCCTGCTAGACTACTAGATCTCTACAACATAACAGAAGCTTGTTAGACTACTAGAGCTCTACAACATAACAGAAGCCTGCTAGACTACTAGAGCTCTACAACATAACAGAAGCCTGCTAGAGTACTAGTCCACTACAACATAACAGAAGCCTGCTAGACTACTAGATCTGTACAAAATAACAGAAGCCTGCTAGACCACGAGTCCACTACAACATAACAGAAGCCTGCTAGACTACTAGATCTCTACAACAAAACAGAAGCCTGCTAGACTACTAGATCTCTACAACATAACAGAAGCCTGCTAGACTACTAGATCTCTACAACATAACAGAAGCCTGCTAGACTACTAGAGCTCTACAACATAACAGAAGCCTGCTAGACTACTAGATCTCTACAACATAAAAGAAGCCTGCCAGTCTACTAGATCTCTACAACAAAACAGAAGCCTGCTAGACTACTAGATCTCTACAACATAACAGAAGCCTGCTAGACTACTAGATCTCTACAACATAACAGAAGCCTGCTAGACTACTAGAGCTCTACAACATAACAGAAGCCTGCTAGACTACTAGAGCTCTACAATATAACAGAAGCCTGCTAGACTACTAGAGCTCTACAACATAACAGAAGCCTGCTAGACTACTAGAGATCTACAACATAACAGAAGCCTGCTAGACTACTAGAGCTCTACAACCTAACAGAAGCCTGCTAGACTACTAGACCTCTACAACCTAACAGAAGCCTGCTAGAGTACTAGAGCTCTACAACAAAACAGAAGCCTGCTAGACTACTAGATCTCTACAACATAACAGAAGCCTGCTAGACTACTAGAGATCTACAACATAACAGAAGCCTGAAAGACTACTAGAGCTCTACAACCTAACAGAAGCCTGCTAGACTACTAGACCTCTACAACCTAACAGAAGCCTGCTAGACTACTAGAGCTCTACAACATAAAAGAAGCCTGCTAGACTACTAGATCTCTACAACATAACAGAAGCCTGAAACATCTACATGCCTGCCGACCAGTGGTTTATCTAGCATCTGTCCCAAATAGCACCCTATCCCCAATAGCACCCTAGCCCTGGTCAAAAGTAGTGCACTATATAGGGAATAGGATGCCATTGGTGAATGTACTTACCCTTCATGTAGAGGTAGCTGTGAAAGTATGGAGGCCCAGAGCCGTTCAGTATGTTAACCCTTCCATTGGAGACCTCCTCGTCTGTGTCCACATAACCATCGGTGCTCGTGTCACTGTCTATAAACTGAACATCACATACATAGACATATTATTACACAGCTAAGCACAAACAGATCTGGGACCAGGCTAGGATAGTATGGTTCTGTTAGTGATGTTATAGTTCTGGGACCAGGGTAGGATAGTATGGTTCTGTTAGTGATGTTATAGTTCTGGGACCAGGGTAGGATAGTATGGTTCTGTTAGTGATGTTATAGATCTGGGACCGGGCTAGGATAGTATGGTTCTGTTAGTGATGTTATAGTTCTGGGACCAGGGTAGGATAGTGTGGTTCTGTTAGTGATGTTATAGATCTCGGACCAGGCTAGGATAGTATGGTTCTGTTAGTGATGTTATAGATCTGGGACCAGGGTAGGATAGTATGGTTCTGTTAGTGATGTTATAGATCTGGGACCAGGCTAGGATAGTATGGTTCTGTTAGTGATGTTATAGATCTGGGACCAGGCTAGGATAGTATGGTTCTGTTAGTGATGTTATAGATCTGGGACCAGGCTAGGATAGTATGGTTCTGTTAGTGATGTTATAGATCTGGAACCGGGCTAGGATAGTATGGTTCTGTTAGTGATGTTATAGATCTGGAACCGGGCTAGGATAGTATGGTTCTGTTAGTGATGTTATAGATCTGGGACCGGGCTAGGATAGTATGGTTCTGTTAGTGATGTTATAGATCCGGGACCGGGCTAGGATAGTATGGTTCTGTTAGTGATGTTATAGATCTGGGACCAGGGTAGGATAGTATGGTTCTGTTAGTGATGTTATAGATCTGGGACCAGGCTAGGATAGTATGGTTCTGTTAGTGATGTTATAGATCTGGGACCAGGCTAGGATAGTGTGGTTCTGTTAGTGATGTTATAGATCTGGGACCGGGCTAGGATAGTATGGTTCTGTTAGTGATGTTATAGATCTGGGACCGGGCTAGGATAGTATGGTTCTGTTAGTGATGTTATAGATCTGGGACCGGGCTAGGATAGTATGGTTCTGTTAGTGATGTTATAGATCTGGGACCGGGCTAGGATAGTATGGTTCTGTTAGTGATGTTATAGATCTGGGACCGGGCTAGGATAGTATGGTTCTGTTAGTGATGTTATAGATCCGGGACCGGGCTAGGATAGTATGGTTCTGTTAGTAATGTTATAGATCTGGGACCAGGCTAGGATAGTAGCCCTGAATACCAGGCCATTAGGATCTGATTAGGACCTGACGTTATAGAAGGATGTGCTTCCGTCCAACGGATCTGTGTAGCTAGATATGAGTACTAGGTCAATATAAGGACAATCCATTTCAATGTACATGTACTGTAACAGTGTCTAAAAAGATAAAGGAAAACACTCTTAACACTTTCAGCATATCAATCTGTTTCAGCATATCAGTCTGTTTCAGCATATCAGTCTGTTTCAGCATATCAGTCTGTTTCAGCATATCAGTCTGTTTCAGCATATCAGTGACTGACTAACATATAAATGTAGTACAGGTATGTAAACATGCTACTCACAGAGTCTGAGCTGCCTCTAAAAGAGTCCAGGCTGTTCTGAGTACAGGACGATTTTCTCAGCACGTCCTCATCAGTAGCATGTTCGTCCGTGATACTGGCTCCGTCTCCCGAGCCTGTACTTCCCGGCACCTCCTCAAACTCCTCCTGGTCACAGTCTGACTCTGTGTCTGGTAGGATGCTGAAGGAAATCTCCTCCCTGGCTTCCCTGGCTCCTGAGACAGGCACAATGGGCATAACATCTACCCTAGAGGGAATCACGTCTGCTCTTCTCACTGGCACAGCCTTAGGGACTGTGGTGGGCATAACATCTACCCTGGCACAGGGTCTGTTGGGTATAACCTCGAATCTTCTGGGTACTCTGTTGGTGTCTGGAGCCACCTCTGTTCTCCTGGTGGGTTGGTGGCACAAAGCTTTACCTCCTCCGGTGGTGAGGGCAGGGAGGGGAGGTGGAGGAGCAGGGTGGTGTGTAGGGACACTATATCCATAGGAGGTGAGGGGGTAGTAAACAGGAGGGCAACACGGGGCCTGTGAGAGGGCCAGGGCCTGTGCTACCAGACCCTCAGCGAAAGCCGGAGGAGGAGGAGGGAGGGAGGAGAACAGCTCCTGGTCCAGAGGGATCTCTGCAGGGAGAGGGAAGTCAGGAAGGGGGATACCACTACCGGGACACTCCTCCTCAGCATGGAAGCCCTCATCCACCACCTCCTCCTCCTCCTCTTCGGCCCGGGCCAGGGGAGTGGTGCTCTCTGAGGGATCGTGGAGGTTCTCCTCGCTGGACAGACTCTGTTCCAGACCCCCAAAGTCCAGGAGTTCCAGGAACTCTGTGGCCACGCGAGACGCCTCCTTCTCCAGACGGTAGATCTCTGCATCCCTCCTCTGCCGGAGCTCCTCCCTGCTTCCTCCCAGGCCGTCCCCTAACATGGACACCCCGTCCTCCCTCTGGCGCTGCAGCCTCTCGATCTCCTTCTCCAGCCGAAGGATCTCCTCCATCTGACGGGACTCCTCCTCTGAGGTGTGGGGGTGCAGGGAGTGGGACAGGGACACCTCCTTATGGGGAGCAATATAATCATTCCTCAGGGAGTTCCTAAAGGGAGAGAAGAAGAGAAAGAACATGATTAGATGGGGGAGATTCAAGAGAGTATTGCAGACAAAGCAATGTGTTGTTGACTGACAGGACAGTACCAGTGTATGTTGGTTATCTGTTGGCTGACAGGACAGTACCAGTGCATGTTGGTTATCTGTTGGCTGACAGGACAGTACCAGTGTATGTTGGTTATCTGTTGGCTGACAGGACAGTACCAGTGTATGTTGGTTATCTGTTGGCTGACAGGACAGTACCAGTGTATGTTGGTGTACCTGTTGTTAACTGTAGCGTTCTTCTTCTCTTCCTTCTCCTGATGTTGTCTCAGTCTCTCCTCATTCCTCCTCAACTCCTCCAGCTCTAACACCCTCTCTCTCTCCTCCTCTTCCTCTCTCCTCCTCAGCGCCTCCTCCTCTTCCTCTCTCCTTCTCCGCTCCTCCTGCTCCCGTCTCGTCTCCTCTTCCAGCCTCCTCTCCTCCTCCTCCCTCCTCCTCTCCTCCTCCCTCCTCTCCTCCTCCTCCCTCCTCCTCCTCTTCTCCTCAGAGAGCTGTCGATAGAGGCCTCGGGCCAGCCGACCACGTTGGTGTTTCTGGAGAATGACTGCTGCAGCGCGGAACCGCAGGAACACGCGCCTCCAGAAGTGAGCCCTGTAGTTCTTCTGGATGGTGATGGTGCTGGCCAGGACCCTTTTATAGTGCTTCCTATGGGGACACATATAGTCAGTCACTACCTCTTATAGTGCTTCCTATGGGGACACATATAGTCAGTCACTACCTCTTATAGTGTTTCCTATGGGGACACATATAGTCAGTCACTACCTCTTACAGTGATTCCTATGGGGACACATATAGTCAGTCATTACCTCTTATAGTGCTTCCTATGGGGACACATATAGTCAGTCACTACCTCTTATAGTGTTTCCTATGGGGACACATAGTCACTACCTCTTATAGTGATTCCTATGGGGACACATATAGTCAGTCACTACCTCTTATAGTGTTTCCTATGGGGACACATATAGTCAGTCACTACCTCTTATACTGTTTCCTATGGGGACACATATAGTCAGTCACTACCTCTTATAGTGATTCCTATGGGGACACATATAGTCAGTCACTACCTCTTATAGTGTTTCCTATGGGGACACATATAGTCAGTCACTACCTCTTATACTGTTTCCTATGGGGACACATATAGTCATTCACTACCTCTTATACTGTTTCCTATGGGGACACATATAGTCAGTCACTACCTCTTATACTGTTTCCTATGGGGACACACATAGTCAGTCACTACCTCTTATAGTGATTCCTATGGGGACATATATAGTCAGTCACTACCTCTTACAGTGACTACTATGGGGACACATATAGTCAGTCACTACCTCTTATAGTGTTTCCTATGGGGACACACATATAGTCAGTCACTACCTCTTACATTGACTACTAGGGGGACACATATAGTCAATCACTACCTCTTATACTGTTTCCTATGGGGACACACAGTCAGTCACTACCTCTTATAGTGATTCCTATGGGGACACACTACCTCTTATAGTGATTCCTATGGAGACACATATAGTCAGTCACTACCCCTTAAAGTGATTCCTATGGGGAGGGGACATCACAAGACACTGTCTGGCTGTCCACTCATTGTTCAAACAACATCTCACCCACTAGGGAATGTCCCTATGTGCCTCACCCTGACTCTCTACTCGACTCTGTCTGGAGCTCTACTCTCTACTCTAGTCTGTCTAGTCTGTCTGGAGCTCTACTCTCTACTCGACTCTGTCTGGAGCTCTACTCTCTTCTCTACTCTGTCTGGAGCTCTACTCTCTACTCAACTCTGTCTGGAGCACTACTCTCGACTCTACTCTGTCTGGAGCTCTACTCTCTACTCTAGTCTGTCTGGAGCTCTACTCTCGACTCTACTCTGTCTGGAGCTCTACTCTCTTCTCTACTCGGTCTGGAGCTTTACTCTCTACTCTAGTCTGTCTGGAGCTCTACTCTCTACTCTAGTCTGTCTGGAGCTCTACTCTCTACTCTAGTCTATCTGGAGCTCTACTCTCTACTCTAGTCTATCTGGAGCTCTACTCTCTACTCTAGTCTGTCTGGAGCTTTACTCTCTACTCTAGTCTATCTGGAGCTCTACTCTCTACTCTAGTCTGTCTGGAGCTCTAATCTCTACTCTAGTCTGTCTGGAGCTCTACTCTAGTCTGTCTGGAGCTCTACTCTCTACTCTAGTCTGTCTGGAGCTCTACTCTCTACTCTAGTCTGTAATATCAAGGTCAGTAATATAGATGGTAGCAGCAGCTACATGTTAATCAAGGTCAGCAATATCCACAATACTGACAGACTGTTGAGAATATATTGAAAATGTAATTACTATCCTTATCAGCCTGGTCTCAGAGAAAAACATATTTTAATATTTTACTAAAATCTGTGCCATTTCGTATGATATGTTTCTTTACGTTATGTTACATTACATTTACTACTAGATGCAACATTATACATGTACATCGGGGACACTCAAATGAGTATGGTATGTTACATTTGGTATGGACAGTAGGTTAACCGTAGCATATTGTACTAAAGCAGTAGAACGTAGCAAATCATACTAAAGCAGTCGAACGTAGCATATCATACTAAAGCAGTCGAACGTAGCATATCATACTAAAGCAGTCGAACGTAGCATATCATACTAAAGCAGTCGAACGTAGCATATCATACTAAAGCAGTCGAACGTAGCATATCATACTAAAGCAGTCTAACGTAGCATATCATACTAAAGCAGTCTAACGTAGCATATCATACTAAAGCAGTCGAGCGTAGTATATCATACTAAAGCAGTCTAACGTAGCATATCATACTAAAGCAGTCGAACGTAGCATATCATACTAAAGCAGTTGAACGTAGCATATCATACTAAAGCAGTCGAACGTAGCATATCATACTAAACCAGTCGAACGTAGCATATCATATTAAAGCAGTCGAACGTAGCATATCATACTAAAGCAGTCGAACGTAGCATATCATACTAAAGCAGTTGAACGTAGCATATCATACTAAAGCAGTCGAACGTAGCATATCATACTAAAGCAGTCGAACGTAGCATATCATACTAAAGCAGTCGAACGTAGCATATCATACTAAAGCAGTCGAACGTAGCATATCATACTAAAGCAGTTGAACGTAGCATATCATACCAAACGGGTCAAATGTGATTAAGACATAGGATACTATACGGATACAATTCGTATTAGGTAGGCTAATGTAATGTGATCTAAAGTAAAGTAACATCAATTAACTGGAGTGGCACAGATTTGAGTAAAAATACAATAGTTTTTTCTCTGAGACCAGGTTGCCTTTATAGCTTCATAATACAGATATGACTGGTTCTACATATCTAGTATCTAGTACACTGGTACTGATCTTCCTCCACTTATTGTGGGACAGTCCAAACACATTCCAAATAGTACCACTTGTAAGAAACACCCAGGTGTCTACTTTGGGTTGATTATTACAAATGTTAAGATCTTTCAAACATACTGACACAGTATATTACACTAGTATAAGTAGACTCCCTATTAAATGACAAAGACACTGGGTTAAAAGGTCGCCATAACACTGCCATAACACTGCCATAACACAGCCATAACACTGCCATAACACTGCCATAACACTGTCGTAACATAGCCATAACATAGCCATAACTGTCATAACACTGCAATAACACAGCCATAACACAGCCATAACACTGTCATAACACTGTCATAACACTGTCATAACACTGCAATAACACTGCAATAACACAGCCATAACACAGTCATAACAGCCCTCTTCCCCAGGCCTGGCCCCACAACCCACCTTGCCATGTAGCTGAGTATGTGTGCCCGGATCACCATGCCCGCCTGTGTCCGCACCTCTTCCCTCTCCTTCTCCAGCCTGTGTTCCAGCTCTTCCTTCAGGAACACCTGCAGGACAGTACACATGCCACGGTCGGGGAGGGCAGAGAGGGGGGATGGATGTTAGTTCCTGTAGGATAGTTAGTTCCTCTTGATAAGGTCCAAGGTGGGTTGCTGTAGGCCCTGGTGTTTGTCCCAGAGCAGAGCTATAGCTAGTTACTACTGTTCCCGACACTCTCCCTGACTGTCACTGCAGAGAGCCCAGCTGAAGACCGCTACGGTGCTGCTACTGCTGCAGAGAGTCATAGTGTTGTGTTGTTAGTCCCGCAGCCAGCTTCCATTCTTCCATTCTATGTGTGTTTTTCCCTTCTGTTGCTCGCTCTCTGGCTGCTACTGAGGTGACCAGGGAGAGAGAGAGAGAGAGAGAGAGAGAGAGAGAGAGAGAGAGAGAGAGAGAGAGAGAGAGAGAGAGAGAGAGAGAGAGAGAGAGAGAGAGGGAACTGAGGGAACTGAGGGACAGGGAGAAGAGGGGAGGGCACTGCTAGGCAGAGAGAGGCAGGGGAGGGGAAGGGAGAGCAGGCCACACCTCTTGTCCTTGCTCTCATTAAGAAAGGAGGCTAAGAGAGTTCTACTGGGACTAGTTAACCCTTCCATACCTTTCTTTTACACTCCAACATAATCACATTTGAAGAATTGATAACACTTTAAACCTCCACAGGTGCCTTTAAATACATTTAGATACATAAAATACATAAAGAGCCAGTGTATATGTCAAGGTATCCTAGGGCTGGGTGATATGGACATGAGTGGTGCTATTTAACTGTATTTGATGTTTTTGAATAATCAAACTTCCAAATTTGCTTTATGAGTGAGTGACTGTGCAGCAATATCTAACAAGTCATAGCTAACAATTCCACAACAAATACTTAATACCCACAAATCTACGTAAACTAATGGAATAAGAATATATAAATATATGGACCAGCAATGTCAGAGCGGCATAGACTAAGATACAGTAGATAATATAGAATACAGTATTACATAGACTAAGATAGAATAGAATATTATAGAATACAGCAGATACAGTTGACGTCAGACGTTTACATACACACACATACACAAGGTTGGAGTCATTAAAACGTTTTTCAACCACTCCACAAATGTCTTGTTAACAAACTATAGTTTTGGCAAGTCGGTTAGGACATCTACTTTGTGCATGACAAGTAATTTTTCACTTATAATTCACTGTATCACAATTCCAGTGGGTTAGAAGTTTACATACACTAAGTTGACTGTGCCTTTAAACAGCTTGGAAAATTCCAGAAAATGATGTCATGGCTTTAGAAGCTTCTGATAGGCTAATTGACATCATTTGAGTCAATTGGAGGTGTACCTGTGGATGTATTTCAAGGCCAACCTTCAAACTCAGTGCCTCTTCGCTTGACATCATGGGGAAATCAAAAGAAATCAGCCAAGACCTCAGAAAACAATTGTAGACCTCCACAAGTCGGGTTCATCCTTGGGAGCAATTTCCAAACGCCTGAAGGCACTGTTATAGATTTTATGTTTTGATGACTAAATGTTTGTACTTAATACTAAGAACATTCTATTCTGAAAGTGTATGCAATGGAGATGGGACAAATGGCAGTCCAATTAATATGTGTGTGTGTGTCTAGATATCAACTTGGTGTGCAGAAGTATGACTTCATTTGTGTGAACAAAGAATCTTTTGATTCTACCAGACACATGCGAGAGGCCCGTCCTTGAGAAGAATCTCCCAACACCTCCCAAGTTTGACTTATTTGCAAAGATTGTGATAAGGCTGTGGGAAGAGACTATGTTCTTGGAGAGGGTGGGGGGAGAGGTGGGAATTTTGCATCTTTGTGTTTCAACATTGTACCATATAAAAGACTGTGTACACCTTTTAGAGCTCAGAGCTCTCCCGTGAATAAATAATCTACATTTGATCATTATAGATTGGGCCTCTGTTTGTCTCCTTTCAACCAGTATCTAACAAATACTGGGTAACAGACAGAGTTTGCTTAATTGAGGTTCAGTTTATGAACATTGAGAACGAAATTTCTATAACAGGCACGAAGTTCATCTGTACAAACAATAGTACGCAAGTATAAACGTGGTCCCTGGGACCACGCATCCGTCATACCGCTCAGGAAGGAGACGCGTTCTGTTTCCTAGAGATGAACGTACTTTGGTGCGAAAAGTGCAAATCAATCCCAGAACAACAGCAAAGGACCTTGTGAAGATGCTGGAGGAAACAGGTACAAAAGTATCTATATCCACAGTAAAACGAGTCCTATATCGACATAACCTGAAAGGCCGCTCAGCAAGGAAGAAGCCACTGCTCCAAAACCGCCATAAAAAAGCCAGACTACGGTTTGCAACTGCACATGGGGACTAAGATTGTACTTTTCGGAGAAATGTCCTCTGGTCTGATGAAACAAAAAAAGAACTGTTTGGCCATAATGACCATCTTTATGTTTGGAGGAAAAAGGGGGAGGCTTGCAAGCCGAAGAACACCATCCCAACCGTGAAGCACGGGGGTGGCAGCATCATGTTGTGGTGGTGCTTTGAACGGAACCATCCAGCCCTGTTCTAACCCCTGACCCCTGACCCATACATACTGGACAACGGAGCCGTCCAGCCCTGTTCTAACCCCTGACCCATACATACTGGAGAACAATGTAGCTATTCTACAGCTACACAATCAGACAGGCTACATGACAACAGAGCTTTACATAGTGTGTGTGTGTGTGTGTGTGTGTGTGTGTGTGTGTGTGTGTGTGTGTGTGTGTGCGCACACCAAGAATGTCAAAATAACACCAACTCAACAGGAACACATAATTTCTCCACCGTTAACTGAACTGTCAATGGAACACTCAAAAGGCTTACATAAATGATGAACTATTTAATGAGGGTCTCAAGTAGCACCCTAGTCCCTATATAGTGCACTACTTTTGAATAGGGTGCAATTTGGAATGTAGTCTATGCAACCAGTACATAGATGTTCTTAGTGTTTATAATGAGGGCATGAAGTAGTAACCACTACATAAAGTAACCACTACACAGAACAGGATACTATATATCATCAAGAGGTGCAGAGTCAATTAATTTCGAGGAACACTGTGAAATTCAGGAGACGGAGGAATGTTGTCTAATTTACAATCTCTCCTTTGAAAGAGCATCTCTCCTCTGAAAGAGCATCTCTCCTTTGAAAGAGCATCTCTCCTCTGAAAGAGCATCTCTCCTCTGAAAGAGCATCTCTCCTCTGAAAGAGCATCTCTCCTCTGAAAGAGCATCTCTCCTCTTAAAGAATGTCTCAACTTCTTAGGACTAGGCCCCTTTTTTCTCAATTTCCGCCTGAATGACATGCCCAAAGTAAACTGCCTGTTGCTTTAATCACACCCCACCACACTACACTTTAATCACACACCACCACGCTACACTTTAATCACACACCACCACGCTACACTTTAATCACACCCCACCACGCTACACTTTAATCACACACCACCACGCTACACTTTAATCACACCCCACCACGCTACACTTTAATCACACCCCACCACGCTACACTTTAATCACACACCACCACGCTACACTTTAATCACACACCACCACGCTACACTTTAATCACACACCACCATGCTACACTTTAATCACACCCCACCATGCTACACTTTAATCACACCCCACCACGCTACACTTTAATCACTACACTTTAATCACACCCCACCACGCTACACTTTAATCACACCCCACCACGCTACACTTTAATCACTACACTTTAATCACACCCCACCACGCTACACTTTAATCACACCCCACCATGCTACACTTTAATCACTACACTTTAATCACACCCCACCACGCTACACTTTAATCACACCCCACCACGCTACACTTTAATCACACCCCACCACGCTACACTTTAATCACACCCCACCACGCTACACTTTAATCACACCCCACCACGCCACACTTTAATCACACCCCACCACGCTACACTTTAATCACACCCCACCACGCCACACTTTAATCACACCCCACCACGCCACACTTTAATCACACACCACCATGCTACACTTTAATCACTACACTTTAATCACACCCCACCACGCTACACTTTAATCACACCCCACCACGCTACACTTTAATCACACCCCACCACGCTACACTTTAATCACACCCCACCACGCTACACTTTAATCACACACCACCACGCTACACTTTAATCACACCCCACCACGCTACACTTTAATCACACCCCACCACGCTACACTTTAATCACACCCCACCACGCTACACTTTAATCACACACCACCACGCTACACTTTAATCACACCCCACCACGCTACACTTTAATCACACCCCACCATGCTACACTTTAATCACACACCACCACGCTACACTTTAATCACACACCACCACGCTACACTTTAATCACACCCCACCATGCTACACTTTAATCACACACCACCACGCTACACTTTAATCACACCCCACCACGCTACACTTTAATCACACCCCACCATGCTACACTTTAATCACTACACTTTAATCACACCCCACCACGCTACACTTTAATCACACCCCACCACGCTACACTTTAATCACACACCACCACGCTACACTTTAATCACACCCCACCATGCTACACTTTAATCACTACACTTTAATCACACCCCACCACGCTACACTTTAATCACACCCCACCACGCTACACTTTAATCACACCCCACCACACTACACTTTAATCACACCCCACCACGCTACACTTTAATCACACCCCACCACGCTACACTTTAATCACACCCCACCACGCTACACTTTAATCACTACACTTTAATCACACCCCACCACACTACACTTTAATCACACACCACCACGCTACACTTTAATCACACCCCACCACGCTACACTTTAATCACACACCACCACGCTACACTTTAATCACACACCACCACGCCACACTTTAATCACACCCCACCACGCCACACTTTAATCACACCCCACCACGCTACACTTTAATCACACCCCACCACGCTACACTTTAATCACACCCCACCACGCTACACTTTAATCACACACCACCACGCTACACTTTAATCACACCCCACCACGCTACACTTTAATCACACCCCACCACGCTACACTTTAATCACACACCACCATGCTACACTTTAATCACTACACTTTAATCACACCCCACCACGCTACACTTTAATCACACCCCACCACGCTACACTTTAATCACACCCCACCACGCTACACTTTAATCACTACACTTTAATCACACCCCACCACGCTACACTTTAATCACACCCCACCACGTAACACTTTAATCACACCCCACCACGCTACACTTTAATCACACCCCACCACGCTACACTTTAATCACACACCACCACACTACACTTTAATCACACCCCACCATGCTACACTTTAATCACACCCCACCACGCTACACTTTAATCACTACACTTTAATCACACCCCACCACGCTACACTTTAATCACACCCCACCACGCTACACTTTAATCACACCCCACCACGCTACACTTTAATCACACCCCACCACGCTACACTTTAATCACTACACTTTAATCACACCCCACCACGCTACACTTTAATCACACCCCACCACGCTACACTTTAATCACACCCCACCACACTACACTTTAATCACACCCCACCATGCTACACTTTAATCACACACCACCACGCTACACTTTAATCACACACCACCACGCTACACTTTAATCACACCCCACCATGCTACACTTTAATCACTACACTTTAATCACACCCCACCACGCTACACTTTAATCACACCCCACCATGCTACACTTTAATCACTACACTTTAATCACACACCACCACGCTACACTTTAATCACACCCCACCATGCTACACTTTAATCACACCCCACCACCACCATGTTCTTCTCCCTTCTCTGTAACCTATCACCTGAAACCCCCTCAGCCCGAGGTCCCTGTTCTTCTCCCTTCTCTGTAACCTATCACCTGAAACCCCCTCAGCTTGAGGTCCCTGTTCTTCTCCCTTCTCTGTAACCTATCACCTGAAACCCCCTCAGCCCGAGCCGCACACAGTACAGGTAGCAGAGTCTCTGTGATGGTGGGTGTGTGACGCGTCGTCAGGGCCAGCGTACCTTAGTCTTCCCCAGCTGCCAGTCTCTCTTGGCAGGGTCGTATGACATCAGCAGCTCTGTACACCTCCCTCTCTGGTCATCTGTCGGACGGTTGTCTTTCATCATGTACCTGCACAGAGAACACAGACACAGATCAGGCACAGAGAACAAACACACACACACACATCCCAGCTAGCATATTTGGTTCCTCGGAAGTTGTGGGAACGTATGTTTTTTGTTTCACATTGGTTGTGGGAATGGAGTTTCCTGACCGGTAAAACTGAAAGTGAAAGGTTGCCTGTTCTGGGAACGTTTATTTCTAGGTTGCAGGGAGGTTCTGAGGGGGTTCTACTCTGGTTCCTTGAATGTTTTCCAGGGAGGTTCTGAGGGGTTCTACTCTGGTTCCTTGAATGTTTTCCAGGGAGGTTCTGAGGGGTTCTGCTCTGGTTCCTTGAATGTTTTCCAGGGAGGTTCTGAGGGGTTCTGCTCTGGTTCCTTGAATGTTTTCCAGGAGGTTCTGAGGGGTTCTGCTCTGGTTCCTTGAATGTTTTCCAGGGAGGTTCTGAGGGGTTCTGCTCTGGTTCCTTGAATGTTTTCCAGGGAGGTTCTGAGGGGTTCTGCTCTGGTTCCTTGAATGTTTTCCAAGGAGGTTCTGAGGGGTTCTGCTCTGGTTCCTTGAATGTTTTTCATCGGGAGGTTCTGAGGGGTTCTGCTCTGGTTCCTTGAATGTTTTTCATCGGGAGGTTCTGAGGGGTTCTGCTCTGGTTCCTTGAATGTTTTCCAGGGAGGTTCTGAGGGGTTCTGGTCTGGTTCCTTGAATGTTTTCCAGGGAGGTTCTGAGGGGTTCTGCTCTGGTTCCTTGAATGTTTTCCAGGGAGGTTCTGAGGGGTTCTGCTGTGGTTCCTTGAATGTTTTCCAGGGAGGTTCTGAGGGGTTCTACTCTGGGTCTTTGAATGCTTTTTCTTTAACAAGTTGGACGGGAAGGATTTACTTCAAACGCCCGACAAGGCCCTCATCCCCATCATTTGCAGGAGAAAGAGACAGAGCTATCGGGAACGAAGGTCTGGGTGCCTTGTAAGGATCCAAAACGAGCAAGTAATCTCCCTTTACCATCGGTCCTATTAGCCAACGTACAATCAATGGAAAATAAAATAGACGAAAAACGATCACGTATACACTACCGTTCAAAAGTTTGGGGTCACTTAGAAATGTCCTTGTTTTATAATTTTAAAAGGCTAATTGATCATTAGAAAACCCTTTTTGCAATTATGTTAGCACAGCTGAAAACTGTGTTCTGATTAAAGAAGCAATAAAACTGGCCTTCTTTAGACTAGTTGAGTATCTGGAACATCAGCATTTGTGGGTTCGATTACAGGCTCAAAATGGCCAGAAACAAAGATCTTTCTTCTGAAACCCGTCAGTCTATTCTTGTTCTGAGAAATGAAGGCTATTCCATGCGAGAAATTGCCAAGAAACTGAAGATCTCGTACAACCCTTCTAGGCAGAGTTCCCCTGTCCAGTGTCTGTTCTTTTGCCCATCTTAATCTTTTCTTTTTATTGGCCAGTCTGAGATATGGCTTTTTCTTTGCAACTCTGCCTAGAAGGCCAGCATCCCGGAGTCGCTTCTTCACTGTTGACGTTGAGACTGGTGTTTTGCGGGTACTATTTAATGAAGCTGCCAGTTGAGGACTTGTGAGGCGTCTGTTTCTCAAACTAGACACTCTAATGTACTTGTCCTCTTGCTCAGTTGTGCACCGGGGCCTCCCACTCCTCTTTCTATTCTGGTTAGAGCCAGTCTGCGCTGTTCTGTGAAGGGAGTAGGACACAGCGTTGTACGAGATCTTCAGTTTTTTCAAATGAATCATTTTACATATGCTTGTATTGAACTTTTATTTTTAGAGGCAAAATGAATGATATCTGTATTGAGTATCTGCTGTCAACTGCATCACTGATGAAAAATATTATAATCACTGTTCTGCGACATATGCTTAAACAATTAAAATATTTGCTGTGCTAGACCTAAGGGATAATGACTGCTTTATAAATGTTGTTTTATGTTTTAAAGGGCTATAAAACAACATAAAAAATGAGATCGGAAAGATCCCATGGCGGTGACGTTAACGCTAAGAACCCTGTCATCAACACATTATCTTGACACTATTCAAATGGACAGTCTGGTGAGGACAGGAAGCTGGACAGTCTGGTGAGGACAGGAAGCTGGACAGTCTGGTGAGGACAGGAAGCTGGACAGTCTGGTGAGGACAGGAAGCTGGACAGTCTGGTGAGGACAGGAAGCTGGACAGTCTGGTGAGGACAGGAAGCTGGACAGTCTGGTGAGGACAGGAAGCTGGACAGTCTGGTGAGGACAGGAAGCTGGACAGTCTGGTGATGACAGGAAGCTTGTTGTTGTTGTTCATTCACTCAGTACTGATTGAACGTTGAACGTGAAGTTGATGTGTTAACAACAGTCACATACTAACCAAGTTAGCAAGCGTGATGTTGGTGTTCTTTAACCAAGCTGGCTACTCTTTACTTGGATGGCGATCTAAGGTTCTGGGGAACACATTGAGAAGATAACTTGACACTGTGTTGATCAAGTTACTGATCGTGGACTTCAGGAACCAGCAGAGAGAGCACGCCCCTATCCACATCGAAGGGACCGCAGTGGAGAAGGTGAAAAGCTTCAAGTTCCTCGCGTACACATTACTGATGATCTGAAATGGTCCACCCACACAGACAGCGTGGTGAAGAAGGCGCAACATTGCCTCTACAACCTCAGGAGGCTAAGGAATTTTGGCTTGGCCCATAAGACCCTCACAAACTATTACAGAAGCACAATTGAGGGCATCCTGTCGGGCTGTATCACCACCTGGTACGGCAACTGCACCGCCTGCAACCGCAGGGCTCTCCAGAGGGTGGTGCGGTCTGCCCAACCTGCCCTCCAGGACATCTACAGCACCCGATGTCACAGGAAGGCCAAAAATATCATCAAGGACATCAACCACCCGAGCCACGGCCTGTTCACCCTGCTATCATCAAGAAGGCGAGGTCAGTACAGGTGCATCAAAGCTGGGGCCGAGAGACTGAAAAACAGCTTCTATCTCAAGGCCATCAGACTGTTAAACAGGAGGGAGCCGACAATCAATGCATAAGGCTGTAACGTTGCTAAGCAAACCAGATTGACTAGCGTACGGAGTAACGTTATCTAGCTACTGTACGTTGCTAAGCAAGCCAGATTGACTAGCGTACGGAGTAACGTTATCTAGCTACTGTATGTTGCTAAGCAAGACAGATTGACTAGCGTACGGAGTAACGTTATCTAGCTACTGTACGTTGCTAAGCAAGACAGATTGACTAGCGTACGGAGTAACGTTATCTAGCTACTGTACGTTGCTAAGCAAGCCAGATTGACTAGCGTACGGAGTAACGTTAGCTAACATTATTGTTAGATGAGCAAAGCCCATTGCATGTATTATACATTAGCAGCGTGGCAGTTTCCCAAAGTTTGGTGTGGACTAGCTAGCTGTGCTTTTTGGACGAACATAGGCGATATTGTCATCATTGAGTTGTGTCGGTGCACGATCTGTCCATACAGCTAATGTTACAGCCTTGTTACTAGCAGAGCACAAACAAATAAGCACAAATGAGACCGCGAACGTCCTTGGGCTGCTATTGCCATTTAGATTACATGCAAGTATAAAGGCCAACAGTTTACACAGATGACTTCAGCCATGCGAAAGACCTTCCACAGCAAAATATAGCTAGCCTCTTTTGCTTGTAGCTTGCCTCGCATCTGACTGGTGTCAGCTAGCTACTAGCACTGTTGCTGCACAGCCCAAGTGCTTTGGTCCAGCAATAGAACTCTGAGATTCGGCTAAAAAGCAGCACATCGTTGGTTCTTAACGGACAGAAATTAGCATGTTATACATTTAATAAAATCCGTTGCACCTACAAACTTAGTCAATCAGACATGTTTTAAGTCAGTGTGTAGGGCCCATGTTTAAGTCCAATGGTCACTTTATGGACGCTATAGTCGCGTTTTAATCCGACGTCTAGAATTTGAGCTAGGTGAGCGCAGAAAATGCCATCAAAACTCAATTGCTAAAGATTGTGTTAAAAACCTTGTATGTGGTTCTCGGTAACATAACCTAGTTAAATAAAAGGTTAAACATAAAAAATTATTAAATAAAAAACAGATGGCTCATGACGAGAGGCGGGGAGTGTTTTTGGGCCCCAAGAGTGTCAGTGTGTAGGCCCAAGATCCTGTAGTGTCAGTGTGTAGGCCCAAGATCCTGTAGTGTCAGTGTGTAGGCCCAAGATCCTGTAGTGTCAGTGTGTAGGCCCAAGATCCTGTAGTGTCAGTGTGTAGGCCCAAGATCCTGTAGTGTCAGTGTGTAGGCCCAAGATCCTGTAGTGTCAGTGTGTAGGCCCAAGATCCTGTAGTGTCAGTGTGTAGGCCCAAGATATGGTAGTGTCAGTGTGTAGGCCCAAGATCCTGTAGTGTCAGTGTGTAGGCCCAAGATCCTGTAGTGTCAGTGTGTAGGCCTAAGATACGGTATGTTTTCTGTATCTTCTAGTTATTACTGTCTGTAGGCTGACCTGCTGTAGAAGTCTGTAAAGGTCCTGCGGACAGGAAACCCAGCCCTGCGGATCTTCACTGTCTCCAACATCCCAGAATACCTCAGCTGGTTCAGGACCACTTCTGGGTCAAACATGTCGGCCTTCTGAGAAGTACAAAAACAACAACGATAATGTGTCAGGTGACATACGCAGGCTGTCACCAAGGTGACACAACAAAATGCTGACTACACTGGTACTCAGTTATACCAGCTGCCAGCACCTTATGATGTTAGCACCACTTGCAGCTTCAAGGGAGAGGGATTGCTGCCATGCCAGGGACAGGGACAGGGGACAAGGGAGAGGGATTGGTAGAGGACAAGGGAGAGGGATTAATGCCATGCCAGGGACAGGGGACAAGAGAGAGGGATTGCTGCCATGCCAGGGACAGGGGACAAGGGAGAGGGATTGCTGCCATGCCAGGGACAGGGACAAGGTGAGACAGTGATTGGCACTGGGGACACTGTGAGAACATGTGCCTCTGTAACAGTAGCCTTCTGAACCCAAACCTCTCAGATGACAACAGTGATCATCCCTTGTTAACCATGAAAGCCTTGTGCCAGTTCCAGAAGGAAATGAATCTATTGGCAACGCACTTCATCATATGTTAAATGTCAATAGGAAAGTTGTTTTGTTTTTCACTGCTCTGTGGTAGCGAGGAGACATAGTGGAGCCAGCTCTACAGCCACTTGCTGACTTCTCTCTTCTCCACAGCAGCAGTCAGCAGGTCAGTAGTGCAACAATGGCCCACACACAACCAACTGCAGCTGTGGCGGGCCAACCCTAACCCCTCAACTCTGACCTGGGCTGGAAGAATGTCCTGGCAGAGGGGCGTTGTTACAGAGGCACAAAGAGAGCCCTCACGGACCCATGGAAGGCCCCGGAACACTCAGGGCTCTATTCAATGAGCCGACATCCGCATAGAGGTTGTTTTGGCGTGTCAGAGGTGGAACTGTCTCAGAGCTGGCATTATACCTAAAGCAGACATTGCCATTCTATACAGTGCCTTTGGAAAGTATTCAGACCCCTTGACTTTTTCCATATTTTGTTACGTTACAACCTTATTATAAAATGGATTAACTAAAATCCTCAGCAATATACACACAATACCCCATAATGATATCACAATACCCTATAATGACATCACAATACCCTATAATGACATCACAATACCCCATAATGACATCACAATACCCCATAATGACATAGAGAAAACAGGTTTTTAGAAGTTTTTGCAAATGTATTTAAAACAGACATACCGTATTTACATGAGTATTCAGACCCTTTGCTATGAGACTCGAAATTGAGCTCAGGTGCATCCTGTTTCCATTGATCGTCCTTGAGATGTTTCAACAACTTGCAGTCCACCTGTGGTAAATTCAGTTGATAGTGCATGACTAAGCAAAAACCAAGAGGTCGAAAGATTTGTCCGTAGAGCTCCGAGACAATATTGTGTTGAGGCACAGATCTGGGGAAGGGTACCAATAAATGTCTGCAGCATTGACAACACAGTGGCCTCCATCATTCTTAAATGGAAGAAGTTCGGAACCACCAAGACTCTTCCTAGAGCTGGCCACCCCGGCAAAACTGAGCAATCGGGGGAGATGGGCATTGGTCAGGGAGGTGACCAAGAACCCGATGGTCATTCTGACAGAGCTCCAGAGTTCCTCTGTGGAGATTAGAGAACCTTCCAGAAAGACAACCATCTCTGCAGCACTCCACCAATCAGGCCTTTATGGTAGAGTGGCCAGACGGAAATCATTCCTCAGTAAAAGGCAGATGACAGCCGGCTACAGATCCTCTGGTCTGATGAAAGCAAGATTGAACTCTTTGGCCTGAATGCCAAGCATCACGTCAGGAGGAAACCTGGCACCATCCCTACAGTGAAGCATGGTGGTGGCAGCATCATGCTGTGGGGATGTTTTTCAGCGGCAGGGACTGGGAGACTAGTCAGGATCGAGGCAAAGATTATCGGAGCAAAGTATGGAGAGATCCTTGATGAAAACCTGATCCAGGGTGCTCAGGACCTCAGACTGGGGGTGAAGGTTCACCTTCCAACAGGACAACGACCCTAAGCACACAGCCAAGACAACGCAGGAGTGGCTTTGGGACAAGTCTCTGAATGTCCTTCAGTGGCCCAGCCAGAGCCCGGACTTGACCCCGATCGAACATCTCTGGAGAGACCTGAAAATAGCTGTGCAGCAACGCTCCCCATCCAACCTGACAGAGCTTGAGAGGATCTGCAGAGAAGAATGGGAGAAACTCCCCAAATACAGGTGTGCCAAGCTTGTAGTGTCATACCCAAGAAGACTCGAGGCTGTAATCGCTGCCAAAGGTGCTTCAACAAAGTACTGAGTAAATGGTCTGAATACTTATGTAAATGTGACATCAGTTTTTATTTATTTTTTATAAATTATTTAAAAAAAGTTTTTGCGTTGTCATTATTGGGTATTGTGTGTAGATTCATGAGATAAAAAAAACAATTTAATCAATTTTATAATAAGGCTGTAACGTAACAAACAGGCACTGTATATTTCTCACGTTATTGATCTGAGAGTGGGACGGGTGAGCTTCGTGACAACAGCGAGCCACCCTCCTTCCTATCTCCTCTGACTCTGTTGTGTTTCTAAAGTCTATAGACATACTATCAAAACGGCTCCTACACTCTCAGTGTTGTATAGAGTAGAATCACAATGAGGATACATGGGCAAGACAGCAGGACAACTATGAATAGCATGTAGATATGTCTTTTCTCTGACCTGAACTCAAGCTGCTATGAGAGCACAGTAACAGACTAGTTCCAGTTCAGCAGCTGGTGGTTGGGGTGAATACTGAATGACCCACCCTGTCCATGTTGGGGTGAATACTGAATGACCCACCTTGTCCACGTTGGGGTGAATACTGAATGACCCACCTTGTCCACGTTGGGGTGAATACTGAATGACCCACCTTGTCCACGTTGGGGTGAATACTGAATGACCCACCTTGTCCACGTTGTGGTGAATACTGAATGACCCACCTTGTCCACGTTGGGGTGAATACTGAATGACCCACCTGGTCCACGTTGGGGTGAATACTGAATGACCCACCTGGTCCACGTTGGGGTGAATACTGAATGACCCACCTTGTCCACGTTGGGGTGAATACTGAATGACCCACCTGGTCCATGTTGGGGTGAATACTGAATGACCCACCTTGTCCATGTTGTGGTGAATACTGAATGACCCACCTTGTCCATGTTGTGGTGAATACTGAATGACCCACCTTGTCCACGTTGGGGTGAATACTGAATGACCCACCTGGTCCATGTTGGGGTGAATACTGAATGACCCACCTTGTCCATGTTGGGTTTGATGCAACGCACAAAGAAAGGGTTGGAGGCACTCAGAGTGTTCATCAAGGAATGGAGAGAGTCCTGCAGAAACACAACAACACATCTAGATATAGATACGGGATCAGAAACACAACAACACATCTAGATATAGATACGGGATCAGAAACACAACAACACATCTAGATATAGATACGGGATCAGAAACACAACAACACATCTAGATATAGATACGGGATCAGAAACACAACAACACATCTAGATATAGATACGGGATCAGAAACACAACAACACATCTAGATATAGATACGGGATCAGAAACACAACAACACATCTAGATATAGATACGGGATCAGAAACACAACAACACATCTAGATATAGATACAGGATCAGAAACACAACAACACATCTAGATATAGATACGGGATCAGAAACACAAGTCAAGACAATACCTATCAAATAATAGCCAATAGGATTCCATCAGGCTGAATAGCTTGACCATGGGGTCAGGGGTCATGAATAGTGGTCCTTACCCTGAACTGAGAGCTGACGGTGGGTTAGGGTTAGAGGTCAGGGGTCATGAATAGTGGTCCTCACCCTGAACTGAGAGCTGACGGCGGGTTAGGGTTAGAGGTCAGGGGTCATGAATAGTGGTCCTCACCCTGAACTGAGAGCTGACGGCGGGTTAGGGTTAGAGGTCAGGGGTCATGAATAGTGGTCCTTACCCTGAACTGAGAGCTGACGGCGGGTTAGGGTTAGAGGTCAGGGGTCATGAATAGTGGTGCTCACCCTGAACTGAGAGCTGACGGCGGGTTAGGGTTAGAGGTCAGGGGTCATGAATAGTGGTGCTCACCCTGAACTGAGAGCTGACGGTGGGTTTGCGTCTGGCCGTCCCCATCTTCATGGTCTCCTCTCCATTCCTGCTCCCGACACGCTCAAACAGGTCATATATGAAGTCAAGTCTGAAACAGAGAGACCATATCCAATATCTTGAAGAACTAGTGAAAGGAGGAACTATATGCACAATGTCAACTGCAGAGATTATTCAACTGTTGCAAGCGTTTAACCTTTCGGTTACTGGTCCAATGCTCTTAACCGCTAGGCCAGTGTTTCCTAAACTCAATCCTGGGCACCCCCTGCAGACGTTGGTTTTTGTCCTGGCAGCGCTGCACAGCTGATTCAAACAATCAGAGCTTGATGATGAGTTGGTTATTTGAATCAGCTGTGCAGCGCTGCCAGGACAAAAACCAACACGTGCACCCGGCGGGGCAGGAACGAGTCTGGGAAACCCTGCGCTAGGCTACCTGCCAACAGTAATACACATTGTGTATACCTGCTGTCTTTAAGCATGTTTAAGATGTCATCTCTGAAGGTGTCTCTGTTCTTCTGTAGGATCCCTCTGACGTCATACAGAACCTGGTCAATATAAACAGGTAGAGGAGTAGACAGACCAGAGGCATGTTACACTAGGTTCAGTTAGTACAGTAGTGTACAGTACAGTGAAGAGAATGATAGATATCCTGTCTCCTAAAGTCTGTCAAAGCTGTGGCTGAGACTCATTGAGAGAGAAGGGGACGGTGTGAACAAAGCGTAGCAGAGAGGAGCTGGGAGAGAGGAGCTTGAGAGTTACCAGGAGAAGATTCCTCACTAGAGTAATGCTCCCCTGGCCCAGGGGACAGAGGGGACAGGGCACAGAAGGGACAGGGGACAGAGGGGACAGGGGATAGAGGGGACAGGGGACAGGGGACAGAGGGGACAGGGGATAGAGGGGACAGAGGGGACAGGGCACAGAGGGGACAGGGGATAGAGGGGACAGGGGACAGAGGGGACAGGGCACAGAGGGGACAGGGGATAGAGGGGACAGGGGATAGAGGGGACAGAGGGGACAGGGCACAGAGGGGACAGGGGATAGAGGGGACAGGGGACAGAGGGGACAGAGTGGACAGGGCACAGAGGGGACAGGGGACAGAGTGGACAGGGCACAGAGGGGACAGGGCACAGAGGGGACAGGGGACAGAGGGGACAGGGGACAAAGGGGACAGGGGACAAAGGGGACAGGGGACAGAGGGGACAGAGAGGAGGGTCCCCCATGTCTCACTAAATCTGGAATAATGTCTCACTAGATTTTATTTTTTTATTTTTTTACCTTTATTTACCTTTAGCCCAGGGAACAGTGGGTTAACTGCCTTGTTCAGGGGCAGAACGACAGATTTACCTTGTCAGCTCGGGGATTCGATCTTGCAACCTTTTGGTTAATAATGTCTCACTAGATCTGGAATAATGTCTCACTATATTTATTTTATTTCACCTTTATTTAACCAGGTAGGCCACAACACAGAGTTACACATGGAGTAAAACAAACATACAGTCGTGGCCAAAAGTTTTGACAATGACACAAATATAAATTTTCACAAAGTCTGCTGCCTCAGTTTGTATGATGGCAATTTGCATATACTCCATAATGTCATGAAGAGTGATCAGATGAATTGCAATTAATTACAAAGTCATATTCTCAAAACATTTGGCCACGAGTGACTTCACTACATGACCAACAGTATGTGGACACCTGCTCATCCAACATCTCACTCCAAAATTATGGGCATTAATATGGAGTTGGTCCCCCCGTTTGCTGCTATAACAGCCTCCACTCTTCTGGGAAGGCTTTCCACTAGATGTTGGAACATTGCTGCTATAACAGCCTCCACTCTTCTGGGAAGGCTTTCCACTAGATGTTGGAACATTGCTGCTATAACAGCCTCCACTCTTCTGGGAAGGCTTTCCACTAGATGTTGGAACATTGCTGCTATAACAGCCTCCACTCTTCTGGGAAGGCTTTCCACTAGATGTTGGAACATTGCTGCTATAACAGCCTCCACTCTTCTGGGAAGGCTTTCCACTAGATGTTGGAACATTGCTGCTATAACAGCCTCCACTCTTCTGGGAAGGCTTTCCACTAGATGTTGGAACATTGCTGCTATAACAGCCTCCACTCTTCTGGGAAGGCTTTCCACTAGATGTTGGAACATTGCTGCTATAACAGCCTCCACTCTACTGGGAAGGCTTTCCACTAGATGTTGGAACAACAGGTGTAGACCTTACAGTGAAATGCTAACTTACAGGCCCTTAACCAACAGGTGTAGACCTCACAGTGAAATGCTGACTGACCAGTCCTTAACCAACAGGTGTAGACCTTACAGTGAAATGCTGACTGACCAGACCTTAACCAACAGGTGTAGACCTTACAGTGAAATGCTGACTGACCAGCCCGTAACCAACAGGTGTAGACCTTACAGTGAAATGCTGACTGACCAGCCCTTAGCCAACAGGTGTAGACCTTACAGTGAAATGCTGACTGACCAGCCCTTAACCAACAGGTGTAGACCTTACAGTGAAATGCTGACTGACCAGTCCTTAACCAACAGGTGTAGACCTTACAGTGAAATGCTGACTGACCAGCCCTTAGCCAACATGTGTAGACCGTACAGTGAAATGCTGACTGACCAGCCCTTAACCAACAGGTGTAGACCTTACAGTGAAATGCTGACTGACCAGCCCTTAACCAACAGGTGTAGACCTTACAGTGAAATGCTGACTGACCAGCCCTTAGCCAACAGGTGTAGACCTTACAGTGAAATGCTGACTGACCAGTCCTTAACCAACAGGTGTAGACCTTACAGTGAAATGCTGACTGACCAGTCCTTAACCAACAGGTGTAGACCTTACAGTGAAATGCTGAGTGACAAGCCCTTAACCAACAGGTGTAGACCTTACAGTGAAATGCTGACTGACCAACCATTACCCAACAGGTGTAGACCTTACAGTGAAATGCTGACTGACCAGCCCTTAGCCAACAGGTGTAGACCTTACAGTGAAATGCTGACTGACCAGCCCTTAGCCAACAGGTGTAGACCTTACAGTGAAATGCTGACTGACCAGCCCTTAACCAACAGGTGTAGACCTCACAGTGAAATGCTGACTTACAGGCCCTTAACCAACAGGTGTAGACCTTACAGTGAAATGCTGACTGACCAGTCCTTAACCAACAGGTGTAGACCGTACAGTGAAATGCTGACTGACCAGTCCTTAACCAACAGGTGTAGACCTTACAGTGAAATGCTGACTGACCAGCCCTTAACCAACAGGTGTAGACCTTACAGTGAAATGCTGACTGACAAGCCCCTAACCAACAGGTGTAGACCTCACAGTGAAATGCTGACTGACCAGTCCTTAACCAACAGGTGTAGACCTTACAGTGAAATGCTGAATACAACAGGTGTAGACCTTACAGTGAAATGCTGAATACAACAGGTGTAGACCTTACAGTGAAATGCTGAATACAACAGGTGTAGACCTCACAGTGAAATGCTGACTGACAAGCCCCTAACCAACAGGTGTAGACCTCACAGTGAAATGCTGACTGACCAGTCCTTAACCAACAGGTGTAGACCTTACAGTGAAATGCTGACTGACCAGACCTTAACCAACAGGTGTAGACCTGACAGGCCCTTAACCAACAATGCAGTTTCAAGAAAATACAAAAAAAAAAGTAATAAATAAAAGTAACAGATAATTAAAGAGCAGCAGTAAAATAACAATAGCGAAGCTATATACAGGGGGTATATTTGTTGTTTACAAATATACATAGGTCCCCGCCCCCTGATCCTCACAAGGCACCCCAATCTCCTTCCACAAAACCTCTGTCTCTTTCTCCTGCGAATGACGGGGATGAGGGCCTGTTCGTGTGTCTGGAGTAAATCCCTCTCGTCCGACTCATTAAAGAAAAAGGATTAGTCCAGTTCAAGGTGAGTAATCACTGTTCTGATCTCCAGAAGCTCTTTTCGGTCGTAAGAGACGGTAGCAGCAACATTATGTACAAAATAAGTTACAAACAATGCGAAAAAAACAAACAAAATAGCACGGTTGGTTATGAGCCAATAAAACGATAGCCTGAGGGACATCCCACGACCACTATTCCCTGGAGTATCGCCATTGTATGTAATACATTGTGGAACCATCTTGATGTTTTTATTTATTTGCCATTCTTTCTTTTTCTAATCGTATTATTTAATTAAATGTATCGCCTGAAGATTCCACAATACAACAGCAGGAGTGTCCTGTATCCATGATTAGATGTCCTACTATTATTACCACTGAAATGATGTGGATTTCATTATCCTCATTGTATTGTACTTTATTTCCTGAAATACGGTATCACTACACTGCTTTGGAAGTATCTACAAATTGTTTCATGCCATTAAAGCAATCTGAATTTGAGAGAGAGAGAGAGAGAGAGAGAGACCTTCTCAAATGCTCCTTGAGGGTAATTTACCTCTCCAGCATAGTGCTTGATGCCAAACTGGTGATCCGTCACTCTGGGCTTCATGTAGTAGTGGTTAGTCTGGAGAGAGAGAGAGAGAGAGACACCAACATTACACTGTACACTCGGTATGTAGTACTGGTTAGTCTGGAGAGAGAGAGAGAGAGAGAGAGAGAGAGAGAGAGAGAGAGAGAGAGAGAGAGAGAGAGAGAGAGAGAGAGAGAGAGAGAGAGAGAGAGAGAGAGAGAGAGAGAGAGAGAGAGAGAGCGAGAGAGAGAGAGAGAGAGAGAGACACCAACATTACACTGCACACTCGGTATGTAGTACTGGTTAGTCTGGAGAGAGAGAGAGAGAGAGAGAGAGAGAGAGAGAGAGAGAGAGAGAGAGAGAGAGAGAGAGAGACACACCAACATTACACTGTACACTCGGTAAGTAACTACATGTTCAGAAGTCATCAGCTGATTTGAGTTGACGGCGCTGACTTAGGCTAATGCAATGAGTAATGATGCAACCATTGGATCTGAAAGAGTGCAGAGGGAAGAGAGGACAGAGAGGACTGAGAGGGAAGAGAGGACAGAGAGGGAAGAGAGGACAGAGAGGGAAGAGAGGACAGAGAGGGAAGAGAGGGAAGAGAGGACTGAGAGGGAAGAGAGGGAAGAGAGGACAGAGAGGGAAGAGAGGACAGAGAGGGAAGAGAGGACAGAGGGGGAAGAGAGGACAGAGAGGGAAGAGAGGACAGAGAGGGAAGAGAGGGAAGAGAGGACTGAGAGGGAAGAGAGGACTGAGAGGGAAGAGAGGGAAGAGAGGGAAGAGAGGACAGAGAGGGAAGAGAGGGAAGAGAGGACTGAGAGGGAAGAGAGGACTGAGAGGGAAGAGAGGACTGAGAGGGAAGAGAGGACAGAGAGGGAAGAGAGGACAGAGAGGGAAGAGAGGACAGAGAGGGAAGAGAGGACAGAGAGAGAAGAGAGGACTGAGAGGGAAGAGAGGACTGAGAGGGAAGAGAGGACTGAGAGGGAAGAGAGGACTGAGAGGGAAGAGAGGGAAGAGAGGACTGAGAGGGAAGAGAGGGAAGAGAGGACTGAGAGGGAAGAGAGGACAGAGAGGGAAGAGAGGACAGAGAGGGAAGAGAGGACTGAGAGGGAAGAGAAGGAAGAGAGGACTGAGAGGGAAGAGAGGACTGAGAGGGAAGAGAGGACTGAGAGGGAAGAGAAGGAAGAGAGGACTGAGAGGGAAGGGAGGGAAGAGACGGAAGAGAGGGAAGAGAGGACTGAGAGGGAAGAGAGGACAGAGAGGGAAGGGAGGGAAGAGAGGGAAGAGAGGACTGAGAGGGAAGGGAGGACTGAGAGGGAAGGGAGGACTGAGAGGGAAGGGAGGACTGAGAGGGAAGAGAGGACTGAGTGGGAAGAGAAGGAAGAGAGGGAAGAGAGGACTGAGAGGACTGAGAGGGAAGAGAGGACTGAGAGGGAAGGGAGGACTGAGAGGGAAGAGAAGGAAGAGAGGGAAGAGAGGACTGAGAGGACTGAGAGGGAAGAGAGGACTGAGAGGACTGAGAGGGAAGAGAAGGAAGAGAGGGAAGAGAGGACTGAGAGGGAAGAGAGGATTTGGGGGCTGAGACAACGGCAGCAACAGTAACAGCAAAGAGTGCCCAATGAAATCCGAGCAATAGTTGTAGACCATGTCGTAAATCATGGCATGACAGAGGCAGCTACAATGATTCCACCAAACCTCAGAAGATCAACCGTGGCCTCAATCATCAGAACTTTCCGCAATGAGAACCGGTAAGTCTTCAGCATGCACTAAACATTAGGCTACTCTCAATTGTCAAATGACTGTATACTGCCAATGTGTACCACACAGTAGGTGATTCGACTAAATGTGTTCTTACTGTAATTTTCCCTGCAGAATTGAGACCAGGCCAAATAGGGGAGGCAGAGGCAGAATTCTGACTGACCAACAAGAGCGGGCTGTGGTCAATGTGGTTCGGGCCAGAAATGATATTCGCCTTACAGAAGTACGGCAGCACATCTTGGACAATGACGACATGTTCAGCAATGTGGAAGCCATAAGTTTGCCGACTATTGCAGGCATGCTGAAAAGGCACCAGGTGTCTCTAAAACAGCTATACCGTGTGCCTTTTGAAAGAAATGCAGACAGAGTGAAGCAACTGAGGACTGAGTATGTTCAGGTATGTTCAGTTTCAAGATGCCTGTTGTAGAATATTTGGGGGAATTTTTCACATCATTGTAATCAGTAATTCTCTTTCCAAAATGTATTTTTACAGGGTGATGGAGCTGGATGCTGACGAAAACCATCACAAATTCCTCTTTTTGGATGAGACAGGCTTCAACCTGGCCAAGACATGGAGGAGAGGTCGGAATTTCGGAATTTCATTGGACGCATGCAATGACATCACGGCAGACCAGCGTCAGGCCTGGATTCGCCCGAAGATTCTTCCCAAGATGTTTGGCTAATGAAAACATCCATTGTGATGTGGATGAGAACCTGTGGCCAAATCCACAAGACAGGGTTGATGGGGATATAGAAGTACAGTAATCAACCCTTTGTTCTACAGTAAGCCAGGTGAGGAACACTGCAGTTCACGCTTTACTGTCGGTTTTTCCTTTTTCTGTAGCTAATTATTTTTGCTTTGATTCAAAGAAACCTATGTTGTGATTTTATTGTAATTCATCTATAAATGTCAGATTCTGTTCAATGACTCCACTGTGTCTCTAGTATTCTCTCTACTAGTCCTTTTACAGTGATGCATTTACGTGTAGTACCATAATGAAACATGTATCACCTATTTTGTACTACAATATTTTTGTATATTTTTTATTTATCCATTATTTTACCAGGTAAGTTGACTGAGAACACATTCTCATTTACAGTAACGACCTGGGGAATAGTCACAGGGGAGAGGAGGATGAATGAGCCAATTGGAAGCTGGGGATGATTAGGTGACCGTGATGATATGAGGGACAGCTTGGGAATTTAGCCAGGACACCGGGGTTAACACCCCTACTCTTACGATAAGTGCCATGGGATCTTTAATGACCTCAGAGAGTCAGGACACCCGTTTAACATCCCATCCAAAACACGGCATCCTACACAGGGCAATGTCCCCAATCACTGCCCTGGGGTATTGGGATATTTTATTTTAACCTGAGGAAAGAGTGCCTCCTACTGGCCCTCCAACACCACTTCCAGCAGCATCTGGTCTCCCATCCAGGGACTGACCAGGACCAACCCTGCTTAGCTTCAGAAGCCAGCCAGCAGTGGGATGCAGGGCGGTATGCTGCTGGCTAGGTGATTGTACGAACAACTACACAGTGAAACTATCGGGATCTTGTGTGTGGGTGATGTAAATGAATGATCCTATGGTAGTTCATGATTAATGAGCTATTTGAACCAATGATTCTGCAAGTACAAGGTTTGTGTGTGTGTGTGTGTCTGTCTGTGTGTCTGTGTGTGTGTGTCTGTGTGTGTACTCACAGCGTGTCTACTGTGTAGTTTCTCTAGCAGGGTGTAGTCGGTGCCTTTAGGGAAGCGACTCTCCTCGTTGATCAGAGCCAACATGCCCAGTTTCTGACGGACAAAAGGAAGAAGGTTTCTGAGACTAAAACAAGACTAGTGTTTCTTCAGCTTGGCACAGTTCACACATAGAGATAGAGATGGGTGCTATGTGGCCTTGGTCAGTATAGTCAGGAAGGTGTCTTTGTATTAGAGCCCTGGTCAGTATAGTCAGGTGGGTCCCCTAGGAGAGGTTTGTCCTAGAGTAAGTCTAGGTGTTAGTCTGGGGGTCTCCTAGGAGAGGTTTGTCCTAGAGTAAGTCTAGGTGTTAGTCTGGGGGTCTCCTAGGAGAGGTTTGTCCTAGAGTAAGTCTAGGTGTTAGTCTGGGGGTATCCTAGGAGAGGTTTGTCCTAGAGTAAGTCTAGGTGTTAGTCTGGGGGTCCCCTAGGAGAGGTTTGTCCTAGAGTAAGTCTAGGTGTTAGTATGGGGGTCCCCTAGGAGAGGTTTGTCCTAGAGTAAGTCTAGGTGTTAGTCTGGGGGTATCCTAGGAGAGGTTAGTCCTAGAGTAAGTCTAGGTGTTAGTCTGGGGTTCCCCTAGGAGAGGTTTGTCCTAGAGTAAGTCTAGGTGTTAGTCTGGGGGTCTCCTAGGAGAGGTTTGTCCTAGAATAAGTCTTGGCCTAGAATAAGTCTTGGCGTTAGTCTGCTACCTACCTTCTCTATGAGGTCCAGACACTCTGCATTCTCCTTCCAGTCTATAGCTTCCCACTGGATCCCCTCTCTGAGGAAACAACACAACTCATATATGAACAGTGAGTTAGGGAGACAATGGTTGTATTGTCCACAGGTTCATGTGATGAAATGAGCTGTGACCAGGCTGCTGTCGTCGCATTTAAAACATTTGGCAGCGTGCCTGCATCTCTAGAACACCATGGCCACACCCAAAGAAAAGTTATACAGTCTGGTAACCGACCTGTCACACAGTCTGGTAACCGACCTGTCACACAGTTTGGTAACCGACCTGTCACACCGTCTGGTAACCGACCTGTCACACCGTCTGGTAACCAACCTGTCACACCGTCTGGTAACCAACCTGTCACACCGTCTGGTAACCAACCTGTCACACCGTCTGGTAACCAACCTGTCACACCGCCTGGTAACCAACCTGTCACACCGTCTGGTAACCAACCTGTCACACCGTCTGGTAACCAACCTGTCACACCGTCTGGTAACCAACCTGTCACACCGTCTGGTAACCAACCTGTCACACCGTCTGGTAACCAACCTGTCACACCGTCTGGTAACCAACCTGTCACACCGTCTGGTAACCAACCTGTCACACAGTCTGGTAACCAACCTGTCACACAGTCTGGTAACCAACCTGTCACACAGTCTGGTAACCAACCTGTCACACAGTCTGGTAACCAACCTGTCACACAGTCTGGTAACCAACCTGTCACACCGTCTGGTAACCAACCTGTCACACCGTCTGGTAACCAACCTGTCATACAGTCTGGTAACCAACCTGTTATACAGTCTGGTAACCAACCTGTTATACAGTCTAGTAACCAACCTGTCACACCGTCTGGTAACCAACCTGTCACACCGTCTGGTAACCAACCTGTCACACCGTCTGGTAACCAACCTGTCACACCGTCTGGTAACCAACCGGTCATACAGTCTGGTAACCAACCTGTTATACAGTCTGGTAACCAGCCTGTCACACAGTCTGGTAACCAACTTGTCATACAGTCTGGTAACCAACCAGTTATACAGTCTGGTAACCAACCTGTTATACAGTCTGGTAACCAACCTGTTATACTCCAGTTGTTCCAGGGAGAAGATGTGTTTGTTGAAGTATTCCTGGAGCTTCTCGTTGGCGTAGTTGATGTTGAACTGTTCAAACCTGTTCACCTGCAGGAGGAGAAGGGACAGAAAAATAAACTATAACATCCCTAACAGAACCATACTATCCTAGCCCGGTCCCAGATCTATAACATCACTAACAGAACCATACTATCCTAGCCCGGTCCCAGATCCATAACGTCACTAACAGAACCATACTATCCTAGCCTGGTCCCAGATCTATAACTTCACTAACAGAACCATACTATCCTACCCTGGTCCCAGACCTGTAATATCTCTCAGGCTAATCCAACGTCCTTCAAATGCTGCAGGGTCTATTACTTTAAAAACACAAAGCTACCTCAAAGTTCTCGAAGCCGAAGATGTCGAGGATGCCGATGGACTTGAAGTTGTCCTTCCCTCTGACCTTCTGGTTGATCCGTGTGATGATCCAGGAGAAAGACTGGGCGTACAACGCCATGGCAACAGAGTCCCGAGAGTCCACCGCCTATCAATCAAATGATCAGACAATGAAAGGGTTAATTAATATCCAGGCCAAACCAGACAAGTACCCTATTCCCCTTCATAGTGCACTACTTTTGACCAGTGCACTGAATATTAATCCGTCAACAGTGAATCTCTAGGCCCCGGTTAAACTCTGTCAACAGTGAATCTCTAGGCCCCGGTTAAACTCCGTCAACAGTGAATCTCTAGGCCCCGGTTAAACTCCGTCAACAGTGAATCTCTAGGCCCCGGTTAAACTCCGTCAACAGTGAATCTCTAGGCCCCGGTTAAACTCTGTCAACAGTGAATCTCTAGACCCCGGTTAAACTCTGTCAACAGTGAATCTCTAGACCCCGGTTAAACTCCGTCAACAGTGAATCTCTAGGCCCCGGTTAAACTCTGTCAACAGTGAATCTCTAGACCCCGGTTAAACTCCGTCAACAGTGAATCTCTAGATGTGGGCTAGTGAAAAGACTGGTAGCATTTTTACGTCTGGAGGCACACCCATTGAAAAGGTGTGTTACGAAAAGAAAAAAAACTATTTCAGTTTACGCTTCCTTACAAGATTATCTACATGAACTTTGTAGGACATTTTATCGTCCAACCATATACCAAGGTATTGGTGGAAGACACCTTTTCAATGGGTGTGCCTCCAGACATAAAAATGCTAACATTCTCTGGCTGAGAGCGAGCTCTGGTGAAAATCATGAATGGTTTGAGACCATGAAGGGAGGTCTGCAGTGACTGAAAGGTGGTCTGGAGCTCTTCAACAGCCTGAACCAGAGAAGGAGCATGTGAATAGATTACCTTATCATCTGCACACAGTCATTGATAAAAATGGAAAACATAACTGGACCTAAAATGGAACCCTGGGGTACACCTCTAGTGATCTCAAGGAAGTTAGACTTGTGATTGTCAGCAGATTGTGTTCTGTCTGCAAGAATCTGAATCAAAGGCAGAAAGACCCTTCACTGAGAATAATGTTGCCGAGTCTGGCTAGCAACAGTTCACAGTCAACTGAATCCAACTTCTTTAATAAATCAACAAACAGAGCAGCACAATGTTTTTTTTAAATCAAATGCACTGATGGATGTCATTTGCCACTGCCATAGCTGCAGTTATGGTACTGTGTACTGACCTAAAGTGAAAACTGTTATTTTCAAGTAAGAATTTATTTAGCTGGGAGTTCACTAGGCCAGGGATTCACAGACTTTGGCCAGGATAGGGAGCTTGGAGATGGGGTTATAGTTGTTCATCTGAAGGGCCTCCACCATTTAGTAGCAGGAGGACATAAGCTGATTTCCACATTTTGGGTATAGATAGAATTGGTCAGGAGACTTAAGTAAAACATGTGAAGCCCAGGCTTAGCAATAATCCCAGCCAACTTTATCCTTCAATTCATTAGAATCCACCACTATATGGACGGAAGGTCAAAGGATACGTTAGAGGCCTATATGGTCCAAAGTAGTATAAGGGATAGGATGCCATTTGGGATGATCAAGAGAGAGACACTTGAAATGTATTTTTACTGTTAAATTCAAAATTAGTTTTTTGTTGATGTTGTTTTGTGTCGTCTCACTTTTGTTTGTTTATTTCACTTACTTTGTCAATGTAAACACGTTTCCCATGTCAATAAAGCCCCTTGAATTGAGGGAGAGAGAGAAATACTGGTCTAGTCTGGACGGAGCCATTATTTTTAATCATGAAAAGCTTCCTTGTGTTCCTGGTGTGGTCGTCGATTACCCCGGCTCTGTCTGCATATTGAATTTGTTTTATGACATTCCGTGGGCACGGGACTCGAGTTCCAAGAAGAATAGTTTAACATAATTCAAACCTCAAAGATTTCTATTGGCCTGTTGATGGTGGAAAAGACCGCAAATGCAGCAATATATTTAAATATATTACAAATCTAATCTCTGAATAACTTCACATTTCTCACATATTCATTCAAATGAGACAGTAATCTGGACACTTATGTCCCATGTCCTTTCCAGCTACAGTGTTACTGTAGGTCAGTCTGAGCCTCTATTGTGTTACTGTCCCTAGTAGAGAAGATGTATTACTGTAGGTCAGTCTGAGCCTCTATTGTGTTACTGTCCCTAGTGGAGAAGATGTGTTACTGTAGGTCAGTCTGAGCCTCTATTGTGTTACTGTCCCTAGTGGAGAAGATGTGTTACTGTAGGTGAGTCTGAGCCTCTATTGTGTTACTGTCCCTAGTGGAGAAGATGTGTTACTGTAGGTGAGTCTGAGCCTCTATTGTGTTACTGTCCCTAGTGGAGAAGATGTGTTACTGTAGGTCAGTCTGAGCCTCTATTGTGTTACTGTCCCTAGTGGAGAAGATGTGTAACTTTAGGTCAGTCTGAGCCTCTATTGTGTTACTGTCCCTACTAGAGAAGATGTGTTACTGTAGGTCAGTCTGAGTCTCTATTGTGTTACTGTCCCTAGTGGAGAAGATGTGTTACTGTAGGTCAGTCTGAGCCTCTATTGTGTTACTGTCCCTAGTGGAGAAGATGTGTTACTGTAGGTCAGTCTGAGCCTCTATTGTGTTACTGTCCCTAGTGGAGAAGATGTGTTACTGTAGGTCAGTCTGAGCCTCTATTGTGTTACTGTCCCTAGTGGAGAAGATGTGTTACTGTAGGTCAGTCTGAGCCTCTATTGTGTTACTGTCCCTAGTGGAGAAGATGTGTTACTGTAGGTCAGTCTGAGCCTCTATTGTGTTACTGTCCCTACTAGAGAAGATGTGTTACTGTAGGTCAGTCTGAGTCTCTATTGTGTTACTGTCCCTAGTGGAGAAGATGTGTTACTGTAGGTCAGTCTGAGCCTCTATTGTGTTACTGTCCCTAGTGGAGAAGATGTGTTACTGTAGGTCAGTCTGAGCCTCTATTGTGTTACTATCCCTAGTGGAGAAGTTGTGTTACTGTAGGTCAGTCTGAGCCTCTATTGTGTTACTGTCCCTAGTGGAGAAGATGTGTTACTGTAGGTCAATCTGAGCCTCTGTGTTACTGTCCATAGTGGAGAAGATGTGTAACTTTAGGTCAGTCTGAGCCTCTATTGTGTTACTGTCCCTAGTGGAGAAGATGTGTTACTGTAGGTCAGTCTGAGCCTCTATTGTGTTACTGTCCCTAGTGGAGAAGATGTGTAACTTTAGGTCAATCTGAGCCTCTATTGTGTTACTGTCCCTAGTGGAGAAGATGTGTTACTGTAGGTCAGTCTGAGCCTCTATTGTGTTACTGTCCCTAGTGGAGAAGATGTGTTACTGTAGGTCAGTCTGAGCCTCTATTGTGTTACTGTCCCTAGTGGAGAAGATGTGTTACTGTAGGTCAGTCTGAGCCTCTATTGTGTTACTGTCCCTAGTGGAGAAGATGTGTTACTGTAGGTCAGTCTGAGCCTCTATTGTGTTACTGTCCATAGTGGAGAAGATGTGTAACTTTAGGTCAGTCTGAGCCTCTATTGTGTTACTGTCCCTAGTGGAGAAGATGTGTTACTGTAGGTCAGTCTGAGCCTCTATTGTGTTACTGTCCCTAGTGGAGAAGATGTGTTACTGTAGGTCAGTCTGAGCCTCTATTGTGTTACTGTCCCTAGTGGAGAAGATGTGTTACTGTAGGTCAGTCTGAGCCTCTATTGTGTTACTGTCCCTAGTGGAGAGATGTGTTACTGTAGGTCAGTCTGAGCCTAGTGTTACTGTCCCTAGTGTGTTACTGTAGGTCAGTCTGAGCCTCTGTGTTACTGTCCCTAGTAGAGAAGATGTGTTACTGTAGGTCAGTCTGAGCCTCTATTGTGTTACTGTCCCTAGTGGAGAAGATGTGTTACTGTAGGTCAGTCTGAGCCTCTATTGTGTTACTGTCCCTAGTGGAGAAGATGTGTTACTGTAGGTCAGTCTGAGTCTCTATTGTGTTACTGTCCCTAGTGGAGAAGATGTGTTACTGTAGGTCAGTCTGAGTCTCTATTGTGTTACTGTCCCTAGTGGAGAAGATGTGTTACTGTAGGTCAGTCTGAGTCTCTATTGTGTTACTGTCCCTAGTGGAGAAGATGTGTTACTGTAGGTCAGTCTGAGTCTCTATTGTGTTACTGTCCCTAGTGGAGAAGATGTGTTACTGTAGGTCAGTCTGAGCCTCTATTGTGTTACTGTCCCTAGTGGAGAAGATGTGTAACTTTAGGTCAATCTGAGCCTCTATTGTGTTACTGTCCCTAGTGGAGAAGATGTGTTACTGTAGGTCAGTCTGAGCCTCTATTGTGTTACTGTCCCTACTAGAGAAGATGTGTACTGTAGGTCAGTCTGAGCCTCTATTGTGTTACTGTCCCTAGTGGAGAAGATGTGTTACTGTAGGTCAGTCTGAGCCTCTATTGTGTTACTGTCCCTAGTGGAGAAGATGTGTTACTGTAGGTCAGTCTGAGCCTCTATTGTGTTACTGTCCATAGTGGAGAAGATGTGTAACTTTAGGTCAGTCTGAGCCTCTATTGTGTTACTGTCCCTACTACAGAAGATGTGTTACTGTAGGTCAGTCTGAGCCTCTATTGTGTTACTGTCCCTAGTAGAGAAGATGTGTTACTGTAGGTCAGTCTGAGCCTCTATTGTGTTACTGTCCCTAGTGGAGAAGATGTGTTACTGTAGGTCAGTCTGAGCCTCTATTGTGTTACTGTCCCTAGTGGAGAAGATGTGTTACTGTAGGTCAATCTGAGCCTCTGTGTTACTGTCCCTAGTAGAGAAGATGTGTTACTGTAGGTCAGTCTGAGCCTCTATTGTGTTACTGTCCCTAGTGGAGAAGATGTGTTACTGTAGGTCAGTCTGAGCCTCTATTGTGTTACTGTCCCTAGTGGAGAAGATGTGTTACTGTAGGTCAGTCTGAGTCTCTATTGTGTTACTGTCCCTAGTGGAGAAGATGTGTTACTGTAGGTCAGTCTGAGTCTCTATTGTGTTACTGTCCCTAGTGGAGAAGATGTGTTACTGTAGGTCAGTCTGAGTCTCTATTGTGTTACTGTCCCTAGTGGAGAAGATGTGTTACTGTAGGTCAGTCTGAGTCTCTATTGTGTTACTGTCCCTAGTGGAGAAGATGTGTTACTGTAGGTCAGTCTGAGCCTCTATTGTGTTACTGTCCCTAGTGGAGAAGATGTGTTACTGTAGGTCAGTCTGAGCCTCTATTGTGTTACTGTCCCTACTAGAGAAGATGTGTTACTGTAGGTCAGTCTGAGCCTCTATTGTGTTACTGTCCCTAGTGGAGAAGATGTGTTACTGTAGGTCAGTCTGAGCCTCTATTGTGTTACTGTCCCTAGTGGAGAAGATGTGTTACTGTAGGTCAGTCTGAGTCTCTATTGTGTTACTGTCCCTAGTGGAGAAGATGTGTTACTGTAGGTCAGTCTGAGCCTCTATTGTGTTACTGTCCCTAGTGGAGAAGATGTGTTACTGTAGGTCAGTCTGAGCCTCTATTGTGTTACTGTCTGAGATCATTATTACTGGGTTTTATTGTATATGGAATCACACAAAGAACAAGAAATGGTGCAATGGGGAATAGAGCGAGAGAGAGGGGCCCTGTCTTATAGCAGGACATAGGGAGAGAGAAGCCCTGTCTTATAACAGAACATAGGGAGAGAGAGGCCCTGTCTTATAGCAGGACATAGGGAGAGAGAGGCCCTGTCTTATAGCAGGACATAGGGAGAGAGAGGCCCTGTCTTACAGCATGACATAGGGAGAGAGAGGCCCTGTCTTACAGCATGACATATGGAGAGAGGCCCTGTCTTATAGCAGGACATGGGGAGAGAGAGGCCCTGTCTTATAGCATGACATAGGAAGAGAGAGGCCATGTCTTATAGCAGGACATGGGGAGAGAGGGGCCCTGTCTTTTAGCAGGACATAGGGAGAGAGAGGCCCTGTCTTATAGCAGGACATAGGGAGAGAGAGGCCCTGTCTTTTAGCAGGACATAGGGAGAGAGGGGCCCTGTTTTATAGCAGGACATATGGAGAGAGGCCATGTCTTATAGCAGGACATAGGGAGAGAGAGGCCCTGTCTTATAGCAGGACATAGGGAGAGAGAGGCCCTGTCTTATAGCAGGACATAGGGAGAGAGAGGCCCTGTCTTATAGCAGGACATGGGGAGAGAGAGGCCCTGTCTTATAGCAGGACATAGGGAGAGAGAGGCCCTGTCTTATAGCAGGACATATGGAGAGAGGCCCTGTCTTATAGCAGGACATGGGGAGAGAGAGGCCCTGTCTTATAGCAGGACATGGGGAGAGAGAGGCCCTGTCTTATAGCATGACATAGGGAGAGAGAGGCCCTGTCTTATAGCAGGACATGGGGAGAGAGAGGCCCTGTCTTTTAGCAGGACATGGGGAGAGAGAGGCCCTGTCTTATAGCAGGACATAGGGAGAGAGAGGCCCTGTCTTTTAGCAGGACATAGGGAGAGAGGGGCCCTGTTTTATAGCAGGACATATGGAGAGAGGCCCTGTCTTATAGCAGGACATAGGGAGAGAGAGGCCCTGTCTTATAGCAGGACATCGGGAGAGAGAGGCCCTGTCTTATAGCAGGACATAGGGAGAGAGAGGCCCTGTCTTATAGCAGGACATGGGGAGAGAGAGGCCCTGTCATAGCAGGACATAGGGAGAGAGAGGCCCTGTCTTATAGCAGGACATGGGGAGAGAGAGGCCCTGTCTTATAGCAGGACATAGGGAGAGAGGGGCCCTGTCTTATAGCAGGACATAGGGAGAGAGAGGCCCTGTCTTATAGCAGGACATGGGGAGAGAGAGGCCCTGTCTTATAGCAGGACATAGGGAGAGAGGGGCAGGTACCAGTTGTGTCAGGGCTGAGATGCGTGAGATGAACAACATTAGTTCCGGCACTTTTTATCACTGGTCATTTAGACAAACCACGATTTCCCAGGTGGGGTGGCATCTTTCCAATTCTGGAAGGGGAGGGGACATTCGGCCTTAACTTGCAAAGAGGGAGGGTGGAGCTCCTCGTTCCGGTTCCGCTCCTTGTTAAAGCTCTTCTCTTAAGAGGTCTGGACCCAGAACATAAAGAGATTCTCGTTTCTATACTTTTTAGCCAGTAGTTCTGAAAGTTGCACTCAAGAGCCAAATGTGGTCCCCGTCCTTGCGCTCTCTCTGTTGGGTGTGGATCAGGCTAGCTGTCACTCAAATAGCAAGGGAATGAAGCTCATTGGCTGAAACTCTAGTTGCTAGGTAGCTAGCCCACGTGGGGGGAAATGTAGGGAAAATGGCATGGCACAGCTTCCAGAAAACAGTCGCTTTCAAACTAGATATTTCATGGCTAATTGAGGTAAAACAGTAATTCTGCTCATAGATTATATCATGTATGAACTACACATTGACACATCCAGCCCAAAGTGGAATAAAATATACTTACTAGTTGCCAAAGTTCCGGAGCATGTCTTTAATCGAGCATCTGACCAATCAAGACCTTAGTTCTTGGTTAACGCAGATGATGTCAGGTGGTTAACCCAGATGATGTCAGGGGGTTAATCCAGATGCTGTCAGGGGGTTAATCCAGATGATGTCAAGGGGTTAACCCAGATGATGTCAGGGAAGACTCCGGGAGTTAACCCAGATGATGTCAGGAAGGTTAACCCAGATGATGTCAGGTGGTTAACCCAGATGATGTCAGGGGGTTAATCCAGATGATGTCAGGGGGTTAATCCAGATGATGTCAGGGGGTTAATCCAGATGATGTCAGGGGGTTAATCCAGATGATGTCAGGGGGTTAATCCAGATGATGTCAAGGGGTTAACCCAGATGATGTCAGGGAAGACTCCGGGAGTTAACCCAGATGATGTCAGGAAGGTTAACCCAGATGATGGCTCAGTATGACTCAGCTCAGTAGTGTGAAAGGGGTATTAGCTAGTCAAGAGTAGGTGTGACAGGTTAGAGCCAGTCAGGGAGTGGCAGAGGGCCGGGGCTCTTACCTGTTCCACAGTGAGGGGTGAACAGATCTCTTCTCCTCTCAGGATCATGGACCTCTGGGTCAGAACCTCAGACAGCTGGAACGAGTCCAGGCCCAGCAGATCACTGACATTACTGACCACTGGAGAGAGAGACAGATATGTTACTGACCACTAGAGAGAGAGAGACAGAAATGTTACTAACCACTGGGGAGAGAGAGACAGAAATGATGTGGAAAAAGTACAGTGGTCTGAGTACTTTCCGATGGCAACGTACATAGTTTTTGTCAGCATGCTTTGTCTTAACTGAAATGTTACCTCAGCTTCTTCACTATCATTCATTAGAATAACCTCCCCTCCCCTCACCTCCTCTCCTTCCACCTCCCCTCACCTCCTCTCCTTCCACCTCCCCTCACCTCCTCTCCTTCCACCTCCCCTCACCTCCTCTCCTTCCACCTCCCCTCACCTCCTCTCCTTCCACCTCCCCTCACCTCACCTCCTCTCCTTCCACCTCCCCTCACCTCCTCTCCTTCCACCTCCCCTCACCTCCTCTCCTTCCACCTCCTCTCACCTCCTCTCCTTCCACCTCCCCTCACCTCCTCTCCTTCCACCTCCCTCACCTCCTCTCCTTCCACCTCCCCTCCTCTCCTCTCCTTCCACCTCCCCTCCTCTCCTTCCACCTCCCCTCCTCTCCTTCCACCTCCCCTCCTCTCCTCTCCTCTCCTTCCACCTCCCCTTCCACCTCCTCTCCTTCCACCTCCTCTCACCTCCTCTCCTTCCACCTCCCCTCCTCTCCTCTCCTTCCACCTCCCCTTCCACCTCCTCCCCTCACCTCCTCCCCTTCCACCTCCCCTCACCTCCTCTCACCTCTTCTCCTTCCACCTCCCCTCACCTCCTCTCCTTCCACCTCCCCTCACCTCCTCTCCTTCCACCTCCCCTCTCGTCCTCCCCTCCCCTCCCTCATCCTCCCCTCCCCTCTCTCTTCTCCTCCCTCTCACCTCCTTTGGATGTGATTTGTGCTCCTCCTGCGGTCATGAACTCTATGTTCCCCATCAGAAGAACAGCAGACAGCAGCTTGAAGACGTCGCGTATCTCCTCCTCACTAAACTGCATCACCTTTAAAGCCTCCTGGTAGCAGCAGAGACAGAGAGATTATGAGGAACCCTCTACTGAACACAGACTGGATAATACATGCTGCAGGGCCCACGTTCCAAAGTATCTCAGAGTAGGACTGCTCTAGGATACAGATCATAATGAATAAAATTACACGGGCCTGATCTTAAATTGGCACTTTTACTCTGAGACGTTTGTTGAATTCAGGCCCATAATCTACACTTCTGATGGGACTGTAGTTATTCCACTGGGTTATTTCGCCCTCTGGTGGCAGCTTGTGAAGGTACAACCAGCCTCACCATAACACTGTCATATAGCTTCAGGTCATCTAGACTCCTGTCCTTCACACAGCCAGACTGACTCAGGTAGTGGTACGACTCTGGGCCCTCAGACAGGAAGTACAGCTCTGGAACACAGACAGAAAATAACTTTAGGCAGTTGAAGCAAGCATTGACATTTTCTTCAGGAACATTTTCTAGAGACACAAACAAAGTCCCACTGTATCACTATCACTGTCCCGCTGTATCACTGTATCACTGTCCCGCTGTATCGCTGTATCACTGTCCCACTGTATCTCTGTCCCACTGTATCACTGTCCCACTGTATCACTGTCCCACTGTATCTCTGTCCCACTGTATCACTGTCTCACTGTCCCACTGTATCTCTGTCTCGCTGTCCCACTGTATCTCTGTCCCACTGTATCTCTGTCCCACTGTATCTCTGTCTCGCTGTCCCACTGTATCTCTGTCCCACTGTATCTCTGTCCCACTGTATCTCTGTCCCACTGTATCTCTGTCTCGCTGTCCCACTGTATCACTGTCCCACTGTATCACTGTCCCACTGTCTCACTGTCCCACTGTCTCACTGTCCCGCTGTATCACTGTCCCGCTGTATCACTGTCCCGCTGTATCACTGTCCCGCTGTATAACTCTCGCTGTCTCACTGTATCACTGTCCCACTGTATCACTGTCCCGCTGTATCACTGTATCACTGTCCCACTGTATCACTGTCCCACTGTATCACTGTCCCACTGTATCACTGTCCCACTGTCTCACTGTCCCACTGTCTCACTGTATCTCTGTCTCGCTGTCCCACTGTATCACAGTCCCACTGTATCTCTGTCTCGCTGTCCCACTGTATCTCTGTCCCACTGTATCTCTGTCCCACTGTCTCGCTGTCCCACTGTCTCGCTGTCCCACTGTATCTCTGTCCCACTGTATCTCTGTCCCACTGTATCACTGTCCCGCTGTATCACTGTCCCGCTGTATCACTGTCCCGCTGTATCACTGTCCCGCTGTATCACTGTCCCGCTGTATAACTCTCGCTGTCTCACTGTATCACTGTCCCACTGTATCACTGTCCCACTGTATCACTGTCCCACTGTATCACTGTATCACTGTATCACTGTATCACTGTCCCACTGTATCACTGTATCACTGTCCCACTGTATCACTGTCCCGCTGTATAACTCTCGCTGTCTCACTGTATCACTGTCCCGCTGTATAACTCTTGCTGTCTCGCTGTCCCAATGTATCACTGTCCCACTGTATCACTGTCCCACTGTATAACTCTCGCTGTCCCACTGTCTCGCTGCCCACTGTATCACTAACCATGTTACCACCCTCACAAGAACGGTGAGCAAAAATCCCAGAACCACACGGGGGGACCTAGTGAATGACCTGCAGAGAGCTGGGACCAAAGTAACAAAGCCTACCATCAGTAACACACTACGCCGCCAGGGACTCAAATCCTGCAGTGCCAGACGTGTCCCCCTGCTTAAGCCAGTACATGTTCAGGCCCGTCTGAAGTTTGCTAGAGAGCATTTGGATGATCCAGATGAGGATTGGGAGAATGTCATATGGTCAGATGAAACCAAAATAGAACTTTTTGGTAAAAACTCAACTCGTCGTGTTTGGAGGACAAAGAATGCTGAGTTGCATCCAAAGAACACCATACCTACTGTGAAGCATGGGGTGGAAACATCATGCTTTGGGGCTGTTTTTTCTGCAAAGGGACCAGGACGACTGATCCGTGTAAAGGAAAGAATGAATGGGGCCATGTATCGTGAGATTTTGAGTGAAAACCTCCTTCCATCAGCAATGGCATTGAAGATGAAACGTGGCTGGGTCTTTCAGCATGACAATGATCCCAAACACACCGCTCGGCAACGAAGGAGTGGCTTTCAGAAGAAGCATTTCAAGGTCCTGGAGTGGCCTAGCCAGTCTCCAGATCTCAACCCCATAGAAAATCTTTGGAGGGAGTTGAAAGTCCGTGGGGCCCCAGCGACAGCCCCAAAACATCACTGCTCTAGAGGAGATCTGCATGGAGGAATGGGCCAAAATACCAGCAACAGTGTGTGAAAACCTTGTGAAGACTTACAGAAAACGTTTGACCTCTGTGATTGCCAACAAAGGGTATATAACAAAGTATTGAGATAAACTTTTGTTATTGACCAAATACTTATTTTCCACCATAATTTGCAAATAAATAAATTAAAAATCCTACAATGTGATTTTCTGGATTTCTTTTTCTGTCAAAGTTGAAGTGTACCTATGAAAAATTACAGGCCTCTCTCATCTTTTTAAGTTGGAGAACTTGCAATTGGTGGCTGACTAAATACTTTTTTGCCCCACTGTACAGGGAGTAGATAATAACATGGCCATATACAGGGAGTAGAAAATAACATGGCTATATACAGGGAGTAGACAATAACATGGCTATATACAGGGAGTAGACAATAACATGGCTATATACAGGGAGTAGAATATAACATGGCTATATACAGGGAGTAGACAATAACATGGCTATATACAGGGAGTAGACAATAACATGGCTATATACAGGGAGTAGAATATAACATGGCTATATACAGGGAGTAGACAATAACATGGCTATATACAGGGAGTAGACAATAACATGGCTATATACAGGGAGTAGAATATAACATGGCTATATACAGGGAGTAGACAATAACATGGCTATATACAGGGAGTAGACAATAACATGGCTATATACAGGGAGTAGAAAATAACATGGCTATATACAGGGAGTAGAAAATAACATGGCTATATACAGGGAGTAGACAATAACATGGCAATATACAGGGAGTAGACAATAACATGGCTATATACAGGGAGTAGACAATAACATGGCTATATACAGGGAGTAGAATATAACATGGCTATATACAGGGAGTAGACAATAACATGGCTATATACAGGGAGTAGACAATAACATGGCTATATACAGGGAGTAGACTATAACATGGCTATATACAGGGAGTAGACAATAACATGGCTATATACAGGGAGTATAGAATAACATGGCTATATACAGGGAGTAGACAATAACATGGCTATATACAGGGAGTAGAATATAACATGGCTATATACAGGGAGTATAGAATAACATGGCTATATACAGGGAGTAGACAATAACATGGCAATATACAGGGAGTAGAAAATAACATGGCTATATACAGGGAGTATAGAATAACATGGCTATATACAGGGAGTAGACAATAACATGGCTATATACAGGGAGTAGAATATAACATGGCTATATACAGGGAGTATAGAATAACATGGCTATATACAGGGAGTAGACAATAACATGGCTATATACAGGGAGTAGACAATAACAAAAAAAAAGAAGCTGATATTGAATATCCCTTTGAGCATGTTGAAGTTATTCATTACACTTTGGATGGTTTATCAATGCACCCAGTCACTACAAAGATACAGGCGTCCTTCCTAACTCAGTTGCCGGAGAGGAAGGAAACCGTTCAGGGATTTCACCATGAGACCAATGGTGACTTTAAAAAAGGTTGGAGAGGATGGATCAACAACATTGGAGTTACTCCACAATACTAACCTAATTGACAGAGTGACAAGAAGGAAGCCTGTACAGAATAAAAATATTCCAAAACATGCATCCTGTTTACAACAAGGCACTGAAGTCATATTGCAAGAAAATGTGGCAGCAATCAAAGTCACCATTATTAGTCAGTTGTACAACCGAATGCCTTCAACTGAAATGTGTCTTCCGCATTTAACCCAACCCCTCTGAATCAGAGAGGTGCGGGAGGCTGCCTTAATCGACATCCACGTCTTCGGCGCCCAGGGAACAACACTCCGGTTTCAAGTCCAACACTCTAACCACTAGGCTACCTGCCGCCCCAATCAGTGATGAGGAGGTGAGGGGAGGTTATTCTGATGCATTCTAGTGAAGAAGCTGAGGAAACACTTCAGTTAAAGACAAAGCCTGCATTACAGCCTTATTCTAAAATGGATTAAATATATTTTTTTCCTCATCAATTTGTCCTGAATACAAAGTGTTACTGTATGTTTGGGGCAAATCCAACGCAACACATTACTGAGTACCACTCTCCATATCTTCATGCATAGTGGTGGCTGCATCATGTTATGGGTATGCTTGTAATCATTAAAGACTAGGGAGTTTTTCAGAATAAAAAAAAAAGTTATGGAATGGAGCTAAGCACAGGCAAAATCCTAGAGGAAAACCTGGTTCAGTCTGCTTTCCACCAGACACTGGGAGATGAATTCACCTTTCAGCAAGATAATAACCTAAAACACAAGGTCAAATATACACTGGGGTTGCTTACCAAGAAGACAGTGAATGTTCCTGAGAAGTTACAGTTTCAACTTAAATCTACTTGAAAATCTATGGCAAGACCTGAAAATGGTTGTCTAGCAATGATCAAAAGCCAATTTGACATTTTGAAAAGAATAATGGGAAAATGTTGCACAATCCAGGTGTGGAAAGCTCTTAGAAACTTACCCAGAAAGACTCACAGCTGTAATCACTGCCAAATGTCACACCCTGATCTGTTTCACCTGTCTTTGTGCTTGTCTCCACCCCCACCAGGTGTCTCCCATCTCCCCTCATTATCCTGTGTATTTATACCTGCGTTTTTCTGTTTGTCTGTTGCCAGTTGGTCTTGTCCTGGCAAGTCCTACCAGCGTGTGCCCGTGTTTCCTGTGCTCTTCAAAGTTCTGACCTTTCTGCCTGTCCTGATCCTGCTCGCCGTTCTGCAACTGCCTGACTCTGATTTGGATTACGCCTCTTTGCCTGCCTTGACTTCCCTTTTGCCTGCCCCTTGTACTATCATAAACTCAGACTCGTAGTGTCTGCATCTGGGTCTGAGCCTGAGCCCTGATACCAAAGGTGCTTCTGCAAAGTATTGACTCAGGGATGTGAATACTTACAGAAATATCTCATTTACATACTGTATTTCATTTTCAATGAATTTGCAAAGATTTCTAAAAACATGTTTTTCACTTTGTCATTATGGGGTATTGTGATGTCATTATGGGGTATTGTGATGTCATTATGGGGTATTGTGTATAGATGGGTAAAAATAAATAAAATGTAATTCAATTTGAATTCAGGCTGTAACAACAAAATATGGAATACGTCAAGGGGTATGAATACTTTCTGAAGGAACTGTATGTACATATAAATCAAATCAAATGTTATTTGTTGGGCCTCCCGAGTGGCGCAGTGGTCTAAGGCACTGCATCGCAGTGCTAGCTGTGCCACAAGAGATTCTGAGTTTGAGTCCAGGCTCTGTCGCAGCCGGCCGCGACCGGGAGACCCATGGGGCGGCGCACAATTGGCCCAGCAACGTCCGGGTTAGGGGAGGGTTTGGCCGGATGTCCTTGTCCCATCGCGCACTAGCGACTCCTGTGGCGGAACGGGCGCAGTGCACGCTGACACGGTCGGCAGGTGTACGGTGTTTCATCCGACACATTGGTGCGGCTAGCTTCTGGGTTAAGTGGGCATTTACTTACAAGCCCTTAACCAACAGTGCAGTTCAAGAAATAGTTAAGAAAATATTTATCAAATGAACTAAAGTAAAAAATTATAAAAAGTAACACAATAAAATAACAAAGAGGCCATACACAGGGGGTACCAGTACTGAGTCAATGTGAAGGGGGGTACAGGTTAGTCAAGGTCATCTGTACATGTAGGGGTGAAGTGAATATGTATAGATAATAAACAGACAGTAGCAGCAGTGTACATGTAGGTAGGGGTGAAGTGAATATGCATAGATAATAAACAGACAGTAGCAGCAGTGTACATGTAGGTAGGGGTAAAGTGACTATGTATAGATAATAAACAGAAAGTAGCAGCAGTGTACATGTAGGTAGGGGTGAAGTGAATATGCATAGATAATAAACAGACAGTAGCAGCAGTGTACATGTAGGTAGGGGTGAAGTGAATATGCATAGATAATAAACAGACAGTAGCAGCAGTGTACATGTAGGTAGGGGTGAAGTGACTATGTATAGATAATAAACAGACAGTAGCAGCAGTGTACATGTAGGTAGGGGTGAAGTGACTATGTATAGATAATAAACAGACAGTAGCAGCAGTGTACATGTAGGTAGGGGTAAAGTTACTATGTATAGATAATAAACAGACAGTAGCAGCAGTGTACATGTAGGTAGGGGTAAAGTGACTATGTATAGATAATAAACAGACAGTAGCAGCAGTGTACATGTAGGTAGGGGTAAAGTGACTATGTATAGATAATAAACAGACAGTAGCAGCAGTGTACATGTAGGTAGGGGTAGTGACTATGTATAGATAATAAACAGACAGTAGCAGCAGTGTACATGTAGGTAGGGGTAAAGTGACTATGTATAGATAATAAACAGACAGTAGCAGCAGTGTACATGTAGGTAGGGGTGAAGTGACTATGTATAGATAATAAACAGACAGTAGCAGCAGTGTACATGTAGGTAGGGGTGAAGTGACTATGTATAGATAATAACAGACAGTAGCAGCAGTGTACATGTAGGTAGGGGTAGTGACAATGTATAGATAATAAACAGACAGTAGCAGCAGTGTACATGTAGGTAGGGGTAAAGTGACTATGCATAGATAATAAACAGACAGTAGCAGCAGTGTACATGTAGGTAGGGGTAGTGACTATGTATAGATAATAAACAGACAGTAGCAGCAGTGTACATGTAGGTAGGGGTGAAGTGACTATGTATAGATAATAAACAGACAGTAGCAGCAGTGTACATGTAGGTAGGGGTGAAGTGACTATGTATAGATAATAAACAGACAGTAGCAGCAGTGTACATGTAGGTAGGGGTGAAGTGACTATGTATAGATAATAAACAGACAGTAGCAGCAGTGTACATGTAGGTAGGGGTAAAGTGACTATGTATAGATAATAAACAGACAGTAGCAGCAGTGTACATGTAGGTAGGGGTGAAGTGACTATGTATAGATAATAAACAGACAGTAGCAGCAGTGTACATGTAGGTAGGGGTGAAGTGACTATGTATAGATAATAAACAGACAGTAGCAGCAGTGTACATGTAGGTAGGGGTGAAGTGACTATGTATAGATAATAAACAGACAGTAGCAGCAGTGTACATGTAGGTAGGGGTAAAGTGACTATGTATAGATAATAAACAGACAGTAGCAGCAGTGTACATGTAGGTAGGGGTAGTGACTATGTATAGATAATAAACAGACAGTAGCAGCAGTGTACATGTAGGTAGGGGTAAAGTGACTATGTATAGATAATAAACAGACAGTAGCAGCAGTGTACATGTAGGTAGGGGTGAAGTGACTATGTATAGATAATAAACAGACAGTAGCAGCAGTGTACATGTAGGTAGGGGTGAAGTGACTATGTATAGATAATAACAGACAGTAGCAGCAGTGTACATGTAGGTAGGGGTAGTGACTATGTATAGATAATAAACAGACAGTAGCAGCAGTGTACATGTAGGTAGGGGTAGTGACTATGTATAGATAATAAACAGACAGTAGCAGAAGTGTACATGTAGGTAGGGGTGAAGTGACTATGTATAGATAATAAACAGACAGTAGCAGCAGTGTACATGTAGGTAGGGGTGAAGTGACTATGTATAGATAATAAACAGACAGTAGCAGCAGTGTACATGTAGGTAGGGGTAAAGTGACTATGTATAGATAATAAACAGACAGTAGCAGCAGTGTACATGTAGGTAGGGTAGTGACTATGTATAGATAATAAACAGACAGTAGCAGCAGTGTACATGTAGGTAGGGGTGAAGTGACTATGTATAGATAATAAACAGACAGTAGCAGCAGTGTACATGTAGGTAGGGGTGAAGTGACTATGTATAGATAATAAACAGACAGTAGCAGCAGTGTACATGTAGGTAGGGGTGAAGTGACTATGTATAGATAATAAACAGACAGTAGCAGCAGTGTACATGTAGGTAGGGGTGAAGTGACTATGTATAGATAATAAACAGACAGTAGCAGCAGTGTACATGTAGGTAGGGGTGAAGTGACTATGTATAGATAATAAACAGACAGTAGCAGCAGTGTACATGTAGGTAGGGGTAAAGTGACTATGCATAGATAATAAACAGACAGTAGCAGCAGTGTACATGTAGGTAGGGGTAGTGACTATGTATAGATAATAAACAGACAGTAGCAGCAGTGTACATGTAGGTAGGGGTAAAGTGACTATGTATAGATAATAAACAGACAGTAGCAGCAGTGTACATGTAGGTAGGGGTGAAGTGACTATGTATAGATAATAAACAGACAGTAGCAGCAGTGTACATGTAGGTAGGGGTGAAGTGACTATGCATAGATAATAAACAGACAGTAGCAGCAGTGTACATGTAGGTAGGGGTGAAGTGACTATGTATAGATAATAAACAGACAGTAGCAGCAGTGTACATGTAGGTAGGGGTAAAGTGACTATGTATAGATAATAAACAGACAGTAGCAGCAGTGTACATGTAGGTAGGGGTAAAGTGACTATGTATAGATAATAAACAGACAGTAGCAGCAGTGTACATGTAGGTAGTGGTGAAGTGACTATGTATAGATAATAAACAGACAGTAGCAGCAGTGTACATGTAGGTAGGGGTGAAGTGACTATGTATAGATAATAAACAGACAGTAGCAGCAGTGTACATGTAGGTAGGGGTAAATTGACAATGCATAGATAATAAACAGACAGTAGCAGCAGTGTACATGTAGGTAGGGGTGAAGTGACTATGTATAGATAATAAACAGACAGTAGCAGCAGTGAACATGTAGGTAGGGGTGAAGTGACTATGTATAGATAATAAACAGACAGTAGCAGCAGTGTACATGTAGGTAGGGGTAAAGTGACTATGTATAGATAATAAACAGACAGTAGCAGCAGTGTACATGTAGGTAGGGGTAAAGTGACTATGCATAGATAATAAACAGACAGTAGCAGCAGTGTACATGTAGGTAGGGGTAGTGACTATGTATAGATAATAAACAGACAGTAGCAGCAGTGTACATGTAGGTAGGGGTAAAGTGACTATGTATAGATAATAAACAGACAGTAGCAGCAGTGTACATGTAGGTAGGGGTGAAGTGACTATGTATAGATAATAAACAGACAGTAGCAGCAGTGTACATGTAGGTAGGGGTGAAGTGACTATGCATAGATAATAAACAGACAGTAGCAGCAGTGTACATGTAGGTAGGGGTAAAGTGACTATGTATAGATAATAAACAGACAGTAGCAGCAGTGTACATGTAGGTAGGGGTAAAGTGACTATGTATAGATAATAAACAGACAGTAGCAGCAGTGTACATGTAGGTAGGGGTGAAGTGACTATGCATAGATAATAAACAGACAGTAGCAGCAGTGTACATGTAGGTAGGGGTAAAGTGACTATGTATAGATAATAAACAGACAGTAGCAGCAGTGTACATGTAGGTAGGGTAAAGTGACTATGTATAGATAATAAACAGACAGTAGCAGCAGTGTACATGTAGGTAGTGGTGAAGTGACTATGTATAGATAATAAACAGACAGTAGCAGCAGTGTACATGTAGGTAGGGGTGAAGTGACTATGTATAGATAATAAACAGACAGTAGCAGCAGTGTACATGTAGGTAGGGGTAAATTGACAATGCATAGATAATAAACAGACAGTAGCAGCAGTGTACATGTAGGTAGGGGTGAAGTGACTATGTATAGATAATAAACAGACAGTAGCAGCAGTGTACATGTAGGTAGGGTAAAGTGACTATGTATAGATAATAAACAGACAGTAGCAGCAGTGTACATGTAGGTAGGGGTGAAGTGACTATGTATAGATAATAAACAGACAGTAGCAGCAGTGTACATGTAGGTAGGGGTAAAGTGACTATGTATAGATAATAAACAGACAGTAGCAGCAGTGTACATGTAGGTAGGGTAAAGTGACTATGTATAGATAATAAACAGACAGTAGCAGCAGTGTACATGTAGGTAGGGGTAAAGTGACTATGTATAGATAATAAACAGACAGTAGCAGCAGTGTACATGTAGGTAGGGGTAAAGTGACTATGTATAGATAATAAACAGACAGTAGCAGCAGTGTACATGTAGGTAGGGGTAAAGTGACTATGTATAGATAATAAACAGACAGTAGCAGCAGTGTACATGTAGGTAGGGGTGAAGTGACTATGTGTAGATAATAAACAGACAGTAGCAGCAGTGTACATGTAGGTAGGGGTGAAGTGACTATGTATAGATAATAAACAGACAGTAGCAGCAGTGTACATGTAGGTAGGGGTGAAGTGACTATGTATAGATAATAAACAGACAGTAGCAGCAGTGTACATGTAGGTAGGGGTGAAGTGACTATGTATAGATAATAAACAGACAGTAGCAGCAGTGTACATGTAGGTAGGGGTGAAGTGACTATGTATAGATAATAAACAGACAGTAGCAGCATTGTAAAAACAAGGGGGTTAATGTAAATAGTCCGGTGGCCATTTGATTAATTGTTCAGCAGTCTTTTTGATCAACAGTCTTATGGTTTGGGGGTAGAAGCTGTTAAGAAGCCTTTGGACCTAGACTTGGCACTCTGGTACCAACTTGGGTGGCAACTTTTTGGGCCTTCCTCTGACACTGCCTAGTATAGAGGTCCTGAATGGCAGGAAGCTTGGCCCCAGTGATGTACTGGGCCGTTCACACTACCCTCTGTAGCACCTTACGGTCAGATGCTGAGCAGTTACCATACCAGGCGGTGATGCAACCGGTCAGGATGCTCTCGGTGGTGCAGCTGTAGAACTTCTTGAGGATCTGGGGACCCACGCAAATCTTTTCAGTCTCCTGAGGGGGAAAAGGTGTTGTCGTGCCCTCTTAACGACTGTCTTGGTGTGTTTGGACAAAGGTAGGGGTAAAGTGACTAGGCAACAGGTGTCACGTCCTGGCCACAGATAGCCTTCTGGCTCATCTAGGGTGTTTTGGTCAGGACGTGATCAGGTTTATTTTATGTTCTATGTTTTATTTTCTATGTTTGGTTTGTTGATGGTTCCCAATTAGAGGCAGCTGAGTGTCGTTGCCTCTAATTGGGGACCATATATATATATATATATATATGTTTGTTCATTTCCCCATGTGCTTTGTGGTTCATTGTTTGTAATGGTGTTTGTTGCTGTTAGTGTCTGCTATGCACTACGTTCATGCCCGATCTGTTTCGTTCTTTATAGTATCTTTGTAAGTTTCATGAAATTAAACATGTGGCACTACACCCGCGCTGCACTTTGGTCCTCTCTTACACAAGATCTTGACAACAGGATAGATAATAAGCAGTAGACGCAGAGTATGTGGTGAGTGTGAAAGGTTAGTGCGTGTGTGTGTTGTGTCAGTATGCATGTGTGTGTTATGTTTGTGTGGGCGTATGTAGTGTAAGTGTGTGGGGATGTCAGAAAATGACGTGAGTGTGGGGTTAGAGTCCAGTGTGGGGTTAGAGTCCAGTGTGGGGTTAGAGTCCAGTGTGGGGATAGAGTCCAGTGTGTGCATAGAGTCCAGTGTGTGCATAGAGTCCAGTGTGTGCATAGAGTCCAGTGTGGGGATAGAGTCCAGTGTGGGGATAGAGTCCAGTGTGGGGATAGAGTCCAGAGTGGGGATAGAGTCCAGAGTGGGGATAGAGTCCAGTGTGGGCATAGAGTCCAGTGTGGGGATAGAGTCCAGTGTGGGGATAGAGTCCAGTGTGGGGATAGAGTCCAGTGTGGGGATAGAGTCCAGTGTGGGGATAGAGTCCAGTGTGGGGATAGAGTCCAGAGTGGGGATAGAGTCCAGAGTGGGGATAGAGTCCAGAGTGGGGATAGAGTCCAGAGTGGGGATAGAGTCCAGTGTGGGGATAGAGTCCAGTGTGGGGATAGAGTCCAGTGTGGGGATAGAGTCCAGTGTGGGGATAGAGTCCAGTGTGGGGATAGAGTCCAGTGTGGGGATAGAGTCCAGAGTGGGGATAGAGTCCAGAGTGGGGATAGAGTCCAGTGTGGGGATAGAGTCCAGAGTGGGGATAGAGTCCAGTGTGGGGATAGAGTCCAGTGTGGGGATAGAGTCCAGTGTGGGGATAGAGTCCAGTGTGGGGATAGAGTCCAGTGTGGGGATAGAGTCCAGTGTGGGGATAGAGTCCAGTGTGGGGATAGAGTCAGTGCAAGAGAGTTAGTTCATGCAGATAGTCTGGGTAGCCAATTGATTAGCTATTTAGCAGTCTTATGCCTTGGAGGTAGAAGCTTTTCACTGTCCTGTTGGTTCCAGACTTGGTGCATCGGTACCGCTTGGAATGTACTGCTTCTTGAGCAAGTGAAGTGTTTTAGTTGATTCAGTACAGGCTGGTGTGACTTAGAAACATGCTTTCCATGTGTTTGATGCCACTCCATTCATTCCATCCACCCTTCACCAGCCTCCAATGATTCCGTACAAGTGTTGCAATAACTCTACTCCAGTGAAGGATTCTCTGTATGAATGAACGTACCTCTGTGGTCCTTGTCTGCCCCGGCCAGCAGAGCATAGAAGATATGATAGTTCCTCTCTCCAGGGTTCTGCCTCACCACACGGTTCTTTTCAAGTAAATCTGAAGGTTTAAAGTTAAGGAAAACAAAGATGGATAGATACATCTCTAAGCCATACCAGACATTACAGATCTGGAGTCCGGACCTCAGTAAGGTACATTACTGGTAACAGGTTGAGCCCAGGCCTCAGTAAGGTACATTAGTGGTAACAGGTTGAGCCCAGGCCTCAGTAAGGTACATTACTGGTAACAGGTTGAGTCCAGGCCTCAGTAAGGTACATTACTGGTAACAGGTTGAGCCCAGGCCTCAGTAAGGTACATTACTGGTAACAGGTTGAGCCCAGGCCTCAGTAAGGTACATTACTGGTAACAGGTTGAGCCCAGGCCTCAGTAAGGTACATTACTGGTAACAGGTTGAGCCCAGGCCTCAGTAAGGTACATTACTGGTAACAGGTTGAGTCCAGGCCTCAGTAAGGTACATTACTGGTAACAGGTTGAGCCCAGGCCTCAGTAAGGTACATTACTGGTAACAGGTTGAGCCCAGGCCTCAGTAAGGTACATTACTGGTAACAGGTTGAGTCCAGGCCTCAGTAAGGTACATTACTGGTAACAGGTTGAGCCCAGGCGTCAGTAAGGTACATTACTGGTAACAGGTTGAGTCCAGGCCTCAGTAAGGTACATTACTGGTAACAGGTTGAGCCCAGGCCTCAGTAAGGTACATTACTGGTAACAGGTTGAGTCCAGGCGTCAGTAAGGTACATTACTGGTAACAGGTTGAGCCCAGGCCTCAGTAAGGTACATTACTGGTAACAGGTTGAGTCCAGGCCTCAGTAAGGTACATTACTGGTAACAGGTTGAGCCCAGGCGTCAGTAAGGTACATTACTGGTAACAGGTTGAGTTCCAGGCCTCAGTAAGGTACATTACTGGTAACAGGTTGAGCCCAGGCGTCAGTAAGGTACATTACTGGTAACAGGTTGAGTCCAGGCCTCAGTAAGGTACATTACTGGTAACAGGTTGAGTCCAGGCCTCAGTAAGGTACATTACTGGTAACAGGTTGAGCCCAGGCGTCAGTAAGGTACATTACTGGTAACAGGTTGAGTCCAGGCCTCAGTAAGGTACATTACTGGTAACAGGTTGAGCCCAGGCGTCAGTAAGGTACATTACTGGTAACAGGTTGAGTCCAGGCCTCAGTAAGGTACATTACTGGTAACAGGTTGAGTTCCAGGCCTCAGTAAGGTACATTACTGGTAACAGGTTGAGCCCAGGCGCCAGTAAGGTACATTACTGGTAACAGGTTGAGTCCAGGCCTCAGTAAGGTACATTACTGGTAACAGGTTGAGCCCAGGCCTCAGTAAGGTACATTACTGGTAACAGGTTGAGCCCAGGCGTCAGTAAGGTACATTACTGGTAACAGGTTGAGTCCAGGCCTCAGTAAGGTACATTACTGGTAACAGGTTGAGCCCAGGCCTCAGTAAGGTACATTACTGGTAACAGGTTGAGTCCAGGCCTCAGTAAGGTACATTACTGGTAACAGGTTGAGTCCAGGCCTCAGTAAGGTACATTACTGGTAACAGGTTGAGTCCAGGCCTCAGTAAGGTACATTACTGGTAACAGGTTGAGTCCAGGCCTCAGTAAGGTACATTACTGGTAACAGGTTGAGCCCAGGCGTCAGTAAGGTACATTACTGGTAACAGGTTGAGTCCAGGCGTCAGTAAGGTACATTACTGGTAACAGGTTGAGCCCAGGCCTCAGTAAGGTAGTGTAATAGTTGGTAATATGTGTTAATAGGTCCTCATTACATGAATGTGGTAAAGGATACAGTCGATGATACATCCTCCCTGGATGTTCCCACTCTGGGAGAAGTGGAGCTGGATAAACTTCCCAAAGCGGGAAGAGTTGTTGTTGTAAACTGTCTTGGCATTCCCAAACGCCTCCATGATTGGGCTGGGGGGGAGGGAAGAGAGAGAGAGAGAGACAGAGAGAGAGACAGAGAGAGACAGAGAGAGAGAGAGAGAGGGAGAGACAGAGAGAGACAGAGAGAGACAGAGAGAGACAGAGAGAGAGAGAGAGAGAGAGAGAGAGAGAGAGAGACAGAGAGAGACAGAGAGAGAGAGAGAGAGAGAGAGAGAGACAGAGAGAGACAGAGAGAGACAGAGAGAGAGAGAGAGAGAGAGAGAGAGAGAGAGAGAGACAGAGAGAGAGAGAGGGAAAGAGAATTTAGAATTTCAAGCCGGTGTCACATGAAGCAATTTGGACGCTATTTCTGTCGCAGATGGCAAGTTGCATCATTTAAAGCAACTTTGCTGATCCACAAAGCATTTCAAACAGAATTGAAACAACATACATACTGTCACAGGCTGCCTACATCACATCATGGTTTCATAAATGATTTGTTTATCCATACGTTTGGTTTGTAACAGCATGGATAAATGTTGCCTATTTGCCAACCAGCTAGCTAACCAAGCAAGGGATGTGTTCCGCTAGCTAGCTGGCCAATGAAGTTCATGTTATGGGAAATGTCATTTAAAACTGGACAGAGAAAGGACTGGTTTCACTTTTAAATTATATTTATTGACTACCAGACCATCTACATAAACAATGACTAGCCATGGTGTCAAATCATATGTATATATTTCTTTATTTTACATGTGTTTTCTGTCACAGTTTGCAGCAACACTGACAGCAGTGTTGACATGACAACTGGTTGGAGTTCTGAAAGGAAAAGGATGTATTTCTTTGTCTTGTGACGCAACGCAACTAAGTTGCAGGCAATTTCTGGGGGTGACACACAGAGGAGCATCGGCTTTAAAATCCCCTTGACTGGGTGTAAGTACTACATCAACATTCAATCCTCAGAGAGAGAGATGGCGAGTGAGAGAGATACAGAGAAATGAACCTCAAAGTCAAAGTCACCATTATTAGTCAGTTGTACAACCGAATGCCTTCAACTGAAATGTGTCTTCCGCATTTAACCCAACCCCTCTGAATCAGAGAGGTGCGGGGGGCTGCCTTAATCGACATCCACGTCTTCGGCGCCCGGGGAACAGTGGGTTAACTGCCTTGTTCAGGGGCAGAACGACAGATTTTTACCTTGTCAGCTCGGGGATTCGAACTTGCAACCCTCCGGTTACAAGTCCAACGCTCTAACCACTAGGCTACCTGCCGAACCTGGAGAAGGGTCCCCTAAGCAAGCTGGTCCTGGGGCTCTGTTCACAAACCCAAACAGACCCCAAAGAGTCCTCGCCTACAGAGAGATGAACCCGGAGAAGGGTCCCCTAAGCAAGCTGGTCCTGGGGCTCTGTTCACAAACACAAACAGACCCCACAGAGTCCTCACCTACAGAGAGATGAACTTGGAGAAGAGTCCCCTAAGCAAGCTGGTCCTGGGGCTCTGTTCACAAACACAAACAGACGCCACAGAGTCCTCACCTACAGAGAGATGAACCTGGAGAAGAGTCCCCTAAGCAAGCTGGTCCTGGGGCTCTGTTCACAAACACAAACAGACCCCACAGAGCCCCAGGACATCAACACAATTAGACCTAACCAAATCATGAGAAAACAAAAAGATAATTCTTTACAAAGTAATTAACAAAAAAACTGAGCAAACCAAAATACCATTTGGCCCTAAACAGAGAGTACACAGTGGCAAAATACCAGACCACTGACCCAAAATTAAGGAAAGCTTTGACTATGTACAGACTCAGTGAGCATAGCCTTGCTATTGAGAGAGGCCACGGTAGGCAGACCTGGCTCTCAAGAGAAGACAGGCTATGTGCACACTGCCCACAAAATGAGATGGAAACTGAGCTGCACTTCCTAACCTCCTGCCAAATGTATGATCGTATTAGAGACACATATTTCCCTCAGATTACACAGACCCACAAAGAATTTGAAAACAAATCCAATTTTGAAAACTCCCATATCTATTAGGTGAAATACCACTATGTGCAATCACAGCAAGATTTATGACCTGTTGCCACAAAAAAAGGGCGAGAGAGAGAGAGAGAGAGAGAGAGAGAGAGACATAGAACATGAGAAAGAGAGAGACCATCATGGACAGAAAGAGAGACAGAGACGTACAATCATGGACTGATAGACAAGCATTAGATAGACAATCATGGACTGATAGACAAGCATTAGATAGACAAGCATGGACTGATAGACAAGCATTAGAGACTAGAAGACCATCATTGACCTGTATGGACTGATAGACAAGCATTAGAGACTAGAAGACCATCATTGACCTGTATGGGCTGATAGACAAGCATTAGAGACTAGAAGACCATCATTGACCTGTATGGGCTGATAGACAAGCATTAGAGACTAGAAGACCATCATTGACCTGTATGGGCTGATAGACAAGCATTAGAGACTAGAAGACCATCATTGACCTGTATGGGCTGATAGACAAGCATTAGAGACTAGAAGACCATCATTGACCTGTATGGGCTGATAGACAAGCATTAGAGACTAGAAGACCATCATTGACCTGTATGGGCTGATAGACAAGCATTAGAGACTAGAAGACCATCATTGACCTGTATGGACTGATAGACAAGCATTAGAGACTAGAAGACCATCATTGACCTGTATGGACTGATAGACAAGCATTAGAGACTAGAAGACCATCATTGACCTGTATGGACTGGATAGACAAGCATTAGAGACTAGAAGACCATCATTGACCTGTATGGACTGATAGACAAGCATTAGAGACTAGAAGACCATCATTGACCTGTATGGACTGATAGACAAGCATTAGAGACTAGAAGACCATCATTGACCTGTATGGACTGATAGACAAGCATTAGAGACTAGAAGACCATCATTGACCTGTATGGGCTGATAGACAAGCATTAGAGACTAGAAGACCATCATTGACCTGTATGGACTGATAGACAAGCATTAGAGACTAGAAGACCATCATTGACCTGTATGGGCTTGAAAAATAAATACAAAAATAAAATGTTATTTGTCACATGCACCGAATGTTGTATTCTCACTTACAAGCCCTTAATCAACAATGCAGTTTTAAGAATATAGAGTTAAGAAAATATTTACTAAATAAACTAAAGTATTTTTTTTTTTTTAATTCAAGTAACAATAACATAACAATAATGAGTCTATATACAGGGGGTACCGGTACCGAGTCAATCAGTTACCTGCTCTGTACGATGGCCTGTTCCACACGAGTGCTCCTCTCAGAGGGGGCTGTCCCGGCAGACTTCTGTGACATCACAGACAGGAACTGGAGCAGCAGCTTGGTACTCTCCGTCTTCCCTGCTCCCGACTCTCCACTGGAGACAGATACGCACATGTCAGCTATCAATATACATGACATATGACTATAGACATGACATATGACTTAAGACATGACATATGACTATAGACATATGAATATATACACGACATATGACTTAAGACATGACATATTACTATAGACATATGACAATATACATGACATATGAATATATACATGACATATGACTATAGACATGACATATTGCTATAGACATGACATATGACTATAGACATATGACAATATACATGACATATGACTTAAGACATGACATATTACTATAGACATGACATATTACTATAGACATATGAATATATACATGACATATGAATATATACATAACATATGACCATAGACATGACATATTACTATAGACATGACATATTACTATAGACATATGAATATATACATAACATATGACCATAGACATGACATATGACTATAGACATGACATATGACTTAAGACATGACATATTACTATAGACATATGAATATATACATGACATATGAATATATACATAACATATGACCATAGACATGACATATTACTATAGACATGACATATTACTATAGACATATGAATATATACATGACATATGAATATATACATGACATATTACTATAGACATATGAATATATACATAACATATGACCATAGACATGACATATGACTATAGACATGACATATGACTATAGACATATGACAATATACATGACATATGACTTAAGACATGACATATTACTATAGACATATGAATATATACATGACATATGACTATAGACATGACATATGACTATAGACATGACATATGACTATAGACATGACATATGACTATAGACATGACATATGACTATAGACATGACATATTACTATAGACATGACATATTACTATAGACGTATGAATATATACATGACATATGAATATATACATAACATATGACCATAGACATGACATATTACTATAGACATGACATATGACAATATACATGACATATGACTTAAGACATGACATATGACTATAGACATGACATATTACTATAGACATATGAATATATACATGACATATGAATATATACATAACATATGACCATAGACATGACATATTACTATAGACATGACTATAGACACGACATGACATATGACTAAACTAAATGGGGTTCAGTACAAGTTCACCATGTATTAAACTATGTGTGTGTGTTTGTGTGTGTGTGTGTGTGTGCGCGTTATATTGTGATTACAGTAGCTACTAGTTCATACCATGTGGGTTCCCAAGCCCCTGGTGAACTGACCTGATGAGAACACACTGGCTGTCGTGTCTCTTCCAGATACAGCGGTAACACTCGTTGGCCACAGCGAAGATATGAGGCGGCAGCTCTCCCAGGTGGTGCCTACTATACAGGTCTACTGCTGCTGGGTCATACAGACCTGGGATCTGCTTGTAGGGGTTCACAGCTGCCAGGATTGACCCTATGTTGGTCTGGTGGTGGGGGGGGGGGCAGCATGGGATGACATTTTTAGTCTTCTTTTAGCTCAGTCTTCTTTACTGCTTAGATAATTGTCTGATTAATTTGCTGAAACAGAATCAGAGAGATAGAGATGGATACCATATGATCAGCTAAACAGGACAACAATCCACCCTGATAGGAAATAACCCTGTTTCCATCCCTATGGGCCCTGGTCAAAAGTAGTGCAACTTTAACTATGCCTCATCACTGAGAGATTAGTTCAGAGTTGGACTCCACTGTTCTATTCCCCGTATTAAATACCTGGAGGTCAATACTGGAGCATTCTCAGATCAATTCCACTGTTCTATTCCCCGTATTAAATACCTGAGGTCAATACTGGAGCATTCTCAGATCAATTCCACTGTTCTATTCCCCGTATTAAATACCTGAGGTCAATACTGGAGCATTCTCAGATCAATTCCACTGTTCTATTCCCCGTATTAAATACCTGAGGTCAATACTGGAGCATTCTCAGATCAATTCCACTGTTCTATTCCGTATTAAATACCTGAGGTCAATACTGGAGCATTCTCAGATCAATTCCACTGTTCTATTCCCCGTATTAAATACCTGAGGTCAATACTGGAGCATTCTCAGATCAATTCCACTGTTCTATTCCCCGTATTAAATACCTGAGGTCAATACTGGAGCATTCTCAGATCAATTCCACTGTTCTATTCCCCGTATTAAATACCTGAGGTCAATACTGGAGCATTAAATACAGGAGATAATGTCTGTCTGGTAGGGTTGGACTATAACAGTGTCTTACATAGATAATGTCAGTCTGGTAGGGTTGGACTATAACAGTGTCTTACATAGATAATGTCAGTCTGGTAGGGTTAGACTATAACAGTGTCTTACATAGATAATGTCTGTCTGGTAGGGTTAGACTATAACAGTGTCTTACATACAGTAGATAATGTCTGTCTGGTAGGGTTAGACTATAACAGTGTCATACATACAGTAGATAATGTCTGTCTGGTAGGGTTAGACTATAACAGTGTCTTACATACAGTAGATAATGTCTGTCTGGTAGGGTTAGACTATAACAGTGTCTTACATACAGGAGATAATGTCTGTCTGGTAGGGTTAGACTATAACAGTGTCTTACATAGATGATATCTGTCTGGTAGGGTTAGACTATAACAGTGTCTTACATACAGTAGATAATGTCTGTCTGGTAGGGTTAGACTATAACAGTGTCTTACATAGATTATATCTGTCTGGTAGGGTTGGACTATAACAGTGTCTTATATAGATGATATCTGTCTGGTAGGGTTAGACTTTAACAGTGTCTTACATAGATTATATCTGTCTGGTAGGGTTGGACTATAACAGTGTCTTACATAGATGCAGTCCTTCTGGTAGGGTTAGACTATAACAGTGTCTTACATAGATGCAGTCCTTCTGGTAGGGTTAGACTATAACAGTGTCTTACATAGATGCAGTCCTTCTGGTAGGGTTAGACTATAACAGTGTCTTACATAGATGCAGTCCTTCTGGTAGGGTTAGACTATAACAGTGTCTTACATAGATGCAGTCCTTCTGGTATGGTTGGACTATAACAGTGTCTTACATAGATGCAGTCCTTCTGGTAGCGCAGGTAAAGGTTGTACATGATGGCAGCTTCATGTAGTTCTGCCAGAGTAGACATGTCCTCTACTCCATTAATACTGGTGGGGTGCATCGGAAACACCTTGTCTCTGCTCAGCTCCCCCTGCAGCAGGTACGTCACCTGAGACACAGAGACACAACAGGTAGTTAGTTTTACTACTGCAGGTACGTCACCTGAGACACAGAGACACAACAGGTAGTTAGTTTTACTACTGCAGGTACGTCACCTGAGACACAGAGACACAACAGGTAGTTAGTTTTACTACTGCAGGTACGTCACCTGAGACACAGAGACACAACAGGTAGTTAGTTTTACTACTGCAGGTACGTCACCTGAGACACAGAGATTACGGGACATTGACTTCACAGCAGGCATTCAGTAAGGCTCACTTAGGTTAGCTTTCCTCTGGTTAGTTATCTCTACTTTTTATTTATTTAATTTATTTCACCTTTATTTAACCAGGTAGTTCTATATGATGTCATAATACACCTTTATTTAACCAGGTAGTTCTATATGATGTCATAATACAGGGAGGCCAGTTGAGAACAAATTCTCATTTACAACTGCGACCTGGCCAAGATAAAGCACAGCAGTGCGACACAAACAACAACAGAGTTACACACGGAATAAACAAGCGTACTGTCAATAACACAACAGAAAAATCTGTATACAGTGTGTGCAAATGAAGTAAAGAGGTAAGGCAATAAATAGGCCAATAGTGGCAAAGTAATTACAATTTAGCAAATTAACACTGGAGTGATAGATGTGCAGATGAGGATGTGCAAGTAGAAATACTGGTGTGCAAAAGAGCAGAAAAACAAAAACAAATATGGGGATGAGGTAGGTAGTCGGATGGATGGGCTATTTACAGATGGGCTGTTTACAGCTGGGCTGTTTACAGATGGGCTATTTACAGATGGGCTGTTTACAGATGGGCTGTGTACAGCTGGGCTGTGTACAGCTGGGCTGTTTACAGATGGGCTGTGTACAGCTGGGCTGTTTACAGATGGGCTATGTACAGATGGGCTGTTTACAGATGGGCTATGTACAGCTGCAGCGATCGGTAAGCCTCTCTGACAGCTGACGCTTTAAGTTAGTGAGGGAGATATATGTCTCCAGCTTAAGACTTCAGGACACCTCGCAGCAGGTGTAGTAGGATAAGAGGACTCCTCACAACAGGTGTAGTAGGATAACAGGACACCTCACAGCAGGTGTAGTAGGATAACAGGACTCCTCACAACAGGTGTAGTAGGATAAGAGGACACCTCACAGCAGGTGTAGTAGGATAACAGGACACCTCACAGCAGGTGTAGTAGGATAACAGGACACCTCACAACAGGTGTAGTAGGATAACAGGACACCTCACAACAGGTGTAGTAGGATAAGAGGACACCTCACAACAGGTGTAGAAGGATAAGAGGACTCCTCACAACAGGTGTAGTAGGATAAGAGGACACCTCACAACAGGTGTAGTAGGATAACAGGACACCTCACAGCAGGTGTAGTAGGATAACAGGACACCTCACAGCAGGTGTAGTGGGATAACAGGACTCCTCACAACAGGTGTAGTAGGCCTTCAGGACTCCTCACAACAGGTGTAGTAGGATAACAGGACACCTCACAACAGGTGTAGTAGGATAACAGGACACCTCACAGCAGGTGTAGTAGGATAACAGGACTCCTCACAACAGGTGTAGTAGGATAAGAGGACACCTCACAGCAGGTGTAGTAGGATAACAGGACACCTCACAACAGGTGTAGTAGGATAACAGGACACCTCACAACAGGTGTAGTAGGATAACAGGACACCTCACAACAGGTGTAGAAGGATAAGAGGACTCCTCACAACAGGTGTAGTAGGATAAGAGGACACCTCACAACAGGTGTAGTAGGATAACAGGACACCTCACAGCAGGTGTAGTAGGATAACAGGACACCTCACAGCAGGTGTAGTGGGATAACAGGACTCCTCACAACAGGTGTAGTAGGCCTTCAGGACTCCTCACAACAGGTGTAGTAGGATAACAGGACACCTCACAACAGGTGTAGTAGGATAACAGGACACCTCACAACAGGTGTAGTAGGATAACAGGACACCTCACAGCAGGTGTAGTAGGATAACAGGACACCTAGCAGCAGGTGTAGTAGGATAACAGGACACCTCAGAGCCAGACTGGTAACAGTGGACAGAGCCAGACTGGTTACAGTGGACAGAGCCAGACTGGTTACAGTGGACAGAGCCAGACTGGTTACAGTGGACAACAGGCCTAAAGGAGTCAGGGTTAGCTAACACGCTACAGGGCTAACAGGCCTAAAGGAGTCAGGGTTAGCTAACACGCTACAGGGCTAACAGGCCTAAAGGAGTCAGGGTTAGCTAACACGCTACAGGGCTAACAGGCCTAAAGGAGTAAGGGTTAGCTAACACGCTACAGGGCTAACAGGCCTAAAGGAGTCAGGGTTAGCTAACACGCTACAGGGCTAACAGGCCTAAAGGAGTAAGGGTTAGCTAACACGCTACAGGGCTAACAGGCCTAAAGGAGTCAGGGTTAGCTAACAGCTACAGGGCTAACAGGCCTAAATGAGTAAGGGTTAGCTAACACGCTACAGGGCTAACAGGCCTAACAGGCCTAAAGGAGTCAGGGTTAGCTAACACGCTACAGGGCTAACAGGCCTAAAGGAGTCAGGGTTAGCTAACATGCTACAGGGCTAACAGGCCTAAAGGAGTCAGGGTTAGCTAACACGCTACAGGGCTAACAGGCCTAAAGGAGTAAGGGTTAGCTAACACGCTACAGGGCTAACAGGCCTAAAGGAGTAAGGGTTAGCTAACACGCTACAGGGCTAACAGGCCTAAAGGAGTAAGGGTTAGCTAACACGCTACAGGGCTAACAGGCCTAACAGGCCTAAAGGAGTCAGGGTTAGCTAACATGCTACAGGGCTAACAGGCCTAAAGAAGTTCGGGTTAGCTAACACGCTACAGGGCTAACAGGCCTAAAGGAGTCAGGGTTAGCTAACACGCTACAGGGCTAACAGGCCTAACAGGCCTAAAGGAGTCAGGGTTAGCTAACACGCTACAGGGCTAACAGACCTAAAGGAGTAAGGGTTAGCTAACACGCTACAGGGCTAACAGGCCTAAAGGAGTAAGGGTTAGCTAACACGCTACAGGGCTAACAGGCCTAAAGGAGTAAGGGTTAGCTAACACGCTACAGGGCTAACAGGCCTAAAGGAGCCAGGGTTAGCTAACACGCTACAGGGATAACAGGACTAAAGGAGTCAGGGTTAGCTAACACACTACAGGGCTAACAGGCCTAAAGGAGTCAGGGTTAGCTAACACGCTACAGGGATAACAGGCCTAACAGGCCTAAAGGAGTCAGGGTTAGCTAACACGCTACAGGGATAACAGGCCTAACAGGCCTAAAGGAGTCAGGGTTAGCTAACACGCTACAGGGATAACAGGACTAAAGGAGTAAGGGTTAGCTAACACACTACAGGGCTAACAGGCCTAAAGGAGTCAGGGTTAGCTAACACGCTACAGGGCTAACAGGCCTAAAGGAGTCAGGGTTAGCTAACACACTACAGGGATAACAGGCCTAACAGGCCTAAAGGAGTCAGGTTAGCTAACACGCTACAGGGATAACAGGCCTAAAGGAGTCAGGGTTAGCTAACACGCTACAGGGCTAACAGGCCTAACAGGCCTAAAGGAGTCAGGGTTAGCTAACACGCCACAGGGCTAACAGGCCTAAAGGAGTCAGGGTTAGCTAACACGCTACAGGGCTAACAGGCCTAAAGGAGTCAGGGTTAGCTAACACGCTACAGGGCTAACAGGCCTAAAGGAGTCAGGGTTAGCTAACACGCTACAGGGCTAACAGGCCTAAAAGGCCTAAAGGAGTAAGGGTTAGCTAACACACTACAGGGCTAACAGGCCTAAAGGAGTCAGGGTTAGCTAACACGCTACAGGGCTAACAGGCCTAAAGGAGTCAGGGTTAGCTAACACACTACAGGGATAACAGGCCTAACAGGCCTAAAGGAGTCAGGGTTAGCTAACACGCTACAGGGATAACAGGCCTAAAGGAGTCAGGGTTAGCTAACACGCTACAGGGCTAACAGGCCTAACAGGCCTAAAGGAGTCAGGGTTAGCTAACACGCTACAGGGCTAACAGGCCTAAAGGAGTCAGGGTTAGCTAACACGCTACAGGGCTAACAGGCCTAAAGGAGTCAGGGTTAGCTAACACGCTACAGGGCTAACAGGCCTAACAGGCCTAAAGGAGTCAGGGTTAGCTAACACGCTACAGGGCTAACAGACCTAAAGGAGTAAGGGTTAGCTAACACGCTACAGGGCTAACAGGCCTAAAGGAGTAAGGGTTAGCTAACACGCTACAGGGCTAACAGGCCTAACAGGCCTAAAGGAGTCAGGGTTAGCTAACATGCTACAGGGCTAACAGGCCTAAAGAAGTTCGGGTTAGCTAACACGCTACAGGGCTAACAGGCCTAAAGGAGTCAGGGTTAGCTAACACGCTACAGGGCTAACAGGCCTAACAGGCCTAAAGGAGTCAGGGTTAGCTAACACGCTACAGGGCTAACAGACCTAAAGGAGTAAGGGTTAGCTAACACGCTACAGGGCTAACAGGCCTTAAGGAGTAAGGGTTAGCTAACACGCTACAGGGCTAACAGGCCTAAAGGAGTAAGGGTTAGCTAACACGCTACAGGGCTAACAGGCCTAAAGGAGCCAGGGTTAGCTAACACGCTACAGGATAACAGGACTAAAGGAGTCAGGGTTAGCTAACACACCACAGGGCTAACAGGCCTAAAGGAGTCAGGGTTAGCTAACACGCTACAGGGATAACAGGCCTAACAGGCCTAAAGGAGTCAGGGTTAGCTAACACGCTACAGGGATAACAGGCCTAACAGGCCTAAAGGAGTCAGGGTTAGCTAACACGCTACAGGGATAACAGGACTAAAGGAGTAAGGGTTAGCTAACACACTACAGGGCTAACAGGCCTAAAGGAGTCAGGGTTAGCTAACACGCTACAGGGCTAACAGGCCTAAAGGAGTCAGGGTTAGCTAACACACTACAGGGATAACAGGCCTAACAGGCCTAAAGGAGTCAGGGTTAGCTAACACGCTACAGGGATAACAGGCCTAAAGGAGTCAGGGTTAGCTAACACGCTACAGGGCTAACAGGCCTAACAGGCCTAAAGGAGTCAGGGTTAGCTAACACGCTACAGGGCTAACAGGCCTAAAGGAGTCAGGGTTAGCTAACACGCTACAGGGCTAACAGGCCTAAAGGAGTCAGGGTTAGCTAACACGCTACAGGGCTAACAGGCCTAAAGGAGTCAGGGTTAGCTAACACGCTACAGGGCTAACAGGCCTAAAAGGCCTAAAGGAGTAAGGGTTAGCTAACACACTACAGGGCTAACAGGCCTAAAGGAGTCAGGGTTAGCTAACACGCTACAGGGCTAACAGGCCTAAAGGAGTCAGGGTTAGCTAACACACTACAGGGATAACAGGCCTAACAGGCCTAAAGGAGTCAGGGTTAGCTAACACGCTACAGGGATAACAGGCCTAAAGGAGTCAGGGTTAGCTAACACGCTACAGGGCTAACAGGCCTAACAGGCCTAAAGGAGTCAGGGTTAGCTAACACGCTACAGGGCTAACAGGCCTAAAGGAGTCAGGGTTAGCTAACACGCTACAGGGCTAACAGGCCTAAAGGAGTCAGGGTTAGCTAACACGCTACAGGGCTAACAGGCCTAAAGGAGTCAGGGTTAGCTAACACGCTACAGGGCTAACAGGCCTAACAGGCCTAAAGGAGTCAGGGTTAGCTAACACGCTACAGGGCTAACAGGCCTAAAGGAGTAAGGGTTAGCTAACACGCTACAGGGCTAACAGGCCTAACAGGCCTAAAGGAGTCAGGGTTAGCTAACATGCTACAGGGCTAACAGGCCTAAAGGAGTTCGGGTTAGCTAACACGCTACAGGGCTAACAGGCCTAAAGGAGTCAGGGTTAGCTAACACGCTACAGGGCTAACAGGCCTAACAGGCCTAAAGGAGTCAGGGTTAGCTAACACGCTACAGGGCTAACAGACCTAAAGGAGTAAGGGTTAGCTAACACGCTACAGGGCTAACAGGCCTAAAGGAGTAAGGGTTAGCTAACACGCTACAGGGCTAACAGGCCTAAAGGAGTAAGGGTTAGCTAACACGCTACAGGGCTAACAGGCCTAAAGGAGTCAGGGTTAGCTAACACGCTACAGGGATAACAGGACTAAAGGAGTAAGGGTTAGCTAACACGCTACAGGGCTAACAGGCCTAAAGGAGTCAGGGTTAGCTAACACGCTACAGGGCTAACAGGCCTAAAGGAGTCAGGGTTAGCTAACACGCTACAGGGCTAACAGGACTAAAGGAGTCAGGGTTAGCTAACACACTACAGGGCTAACAGGCCTAAAGGAGTCAGGGTTAGCTAACACGCTACAGGGCTAACAGGCCTAAAGGAGTCAGGGTTAGCTAACATGCTACAGGGCTAACAGGCCTAAAGGAGTCAGGGTTAGCTAACACACTACAGGGCTAACAGGCCTAAAGGAGTCAGGGTTAGCTAACACACTACAGGGCTAACAGGCCTAAAGGAGTCAGGGTTAGCTAACACGCTACAGGGATAACAGGCCTAACAGGCCTAAAGGAGTCAGGGTTAGCTAACACGCTACAGGGCTAACAGGCCTAAAGGAGTAAGGGTTAGCAAACACGCTACAGGGCTAACAGGCCTAAAGGAGTAAGGGTCAGCTAACACGCTACAGGGCTAACAGGCCTAAAGGAGTCAGGGTTAGCTAACACGCTACAGGGCTAACAGGCCTAAAGGAGTCAGGGTTAGCTAACACACTACAGGGATAACAGGCCTAACAGGCCTAAAGGAGTCAGGGTTAGCTAACACGCTACAGGGCTAACAGGCCTAAAGGAGTAAGGGTTAGCTAACACGCTACAGGGCTAACAGGCCTAAAGGAGTCAGGGTTAGCTAACACACTACAGGGCTAACAGGCCTAAAGGAGTAAGGGTTAGCTAACACGCTACAGGGCTAACAGGCCTAAAGGAGTCAGGGTTAGCTAACACGCTACAGGGCTAACAGGCCTAAAGGAGTCAGGGATATCTAACACGCTACAGGGCTAACAGGACTAAAGGAGTCAGGGTTAGCTAACACGCTACAGGGCTAACAGGCCTAAAGGAGTTCGGGATAGCTAACACGCTACAGAGATAAGAAGGACTTCCTCCACCCGTGACCTTTAACCCCAGAGATCAGTGTTAACTGTGATAAGATTCACACCTCTGACATCTAAAACCCTCAACCTGTAGCCTGTTAGAAATTAGAGTTAGCTCACAGGCTATCTATATTTTTTTATCTCTCTTGACCACTAGGCCATTAGGTAAAACCCCTGACAGGGAGAAACGTGTATATGTTCATATCCATTCTCCAGGATCCTCTGGGCTGTAACTTGGTATCTCCCAGGATGCACTAGGAAAACAGGAAGAGGAAGACTCACAGAGAGGAAGAAGGAAGTCCCAGCAGCCATGCATGAAGCTGACGCCCTCTGGAATGAAATAGATGAACCGTTCTCTAGTCACTAATTAACATCGGTCTGATCAGCGACTCCCCCTGTCGTCTCCATGGAAACATGCCTAGCGGTGTACATGTGAGTGGAGCTGGACAGCAGCCAGGAGGGAGCTGAAGTGAACCAGTTGTCCCCATGGGACAGTACAAAGAGAACAGTATTAGGTCTGCCCTAGGAAAAAGGTATTCTGACCAGTAGAGATGAACAGTATGCTAGACTACAGTAGTGATGAACAGTAGACTAGACTACAGTAGTGATGAACAGTAGACTAGACTACAGTAGTGATGAACAGTAGACTAGACTACAGTAGTGATGAACAGGAGACTAGACTACAGTAGTGATGAACAGTAGACTAGACTACAGTAGAGATGAACAGTAGACTAGACTACAGTAGAGATGAACAGTAGACTAGACTACAGTAGAGATGAACAGTAGACTAGACTACAGTAGTGATGAACAGTATGCTAGACTACAGTAGTGATGAACAGTATGCTAGACTACAGTAGAGATGAACAGTAGACTAGACTACAGTAGAGATGAACAGTAGACTAGACTACAGTAGAGATGAACAGTAGACTAGACTACAGTAGAGATGAACAGGAGACTAGACTACAGTAGAGATGAACAGTAGACTAGACTACAGTAGAGATGAACAGTATGCTAGACTACAGTAGTGATGAACAGTAGACTAGACTACAGTAGAGATGAACAGTAGACTAGACTACAGTAGAGATGAACAGTAGGCTAGACTACAGTAGTGATGAACAGTAGGCTAGACTACAGTAGAGATGAACAGTATGCTAGACTACAGTAGTGATGAACAGTATGATAGACTACAGTAGTGATGAACAGTATGCTGGACTACAGTAGAGATGAACAGTAGACTAGACTACAGTAGAGATGAACAGTAGACTAGACTACAGTAGTGATGAACAGTAGACTAGACTACAGTAGTGATGAACAGTAGACTAGACTACAGTAGAGATGAACAGGAGACTAGACTACAGTAGAGATGAACAGTAGACTAGACTACAGTAGTGATGAACAGTAGACTAGACTACAGTAGAGATGAACAGTATGCTAGACTACAGTAGTGATGAACAGTAGACTAGACTACAGTAGTGATGAACAGTAGACTAGACTACAGTAGTGATGAACAGTAGACTAGACTACAGTAGTGATGAACAGTAGACTAGACTACAGTAGAGATGAACAGTATGCTAGACTACAGTAGTGATGAACAGTAGACTAGACTACAGTAGAGATGAACAGTAGACTAGACTACAGTAGTGATGAACAGTATGCTAGACTACAGTAGAGATGAACAGTATGCTAGACTACAGTAGAGATGAACAGTAGACTAGACTACAGTAGAGATGAACAGTAGACTAGACTACAGTAGAGATGAACAGGAGACTAGACTACAGTAGAGATGAACAGGAGACTAGACTACAGTAGAGATGAACAGTATGCTAGACTACAGTAGTGATGAACAGTAGACTAGACTACAGTAGAGATGAACAGTAGACTAGACTACAGTAGTGAGGAACAGGAGACTAGACTACAGTAGAGATGAACAGGAGACTAGACTACAGTAGAGATGAACAGGAGACTAGACTACAGTAGAGATGAACAGTAGACTAGACTTCAGTAGTGATGAACAGTATGCTAGACTACAGTAGAGATGAACAGTATGCTAGACTACAGTAGAGATGAACAGTATGCTAGACTACAGTAGAGATGAACAGTAGACTAGACTACTACAGTAGTGATGAACAGTAGACTAGACTACTACAGTAGTGATGAACAGTAGATTAGACTACTACAGTAGTGATGAACAGTAGACTCGACTACTACAGTAGTGATGAACAGTAGACTAGACTTCCAGGCCAAACCAGACCAAACCAGACCTGATCAAACCAGACCAGACCAAACCAGAGCAGACCAATGTCTAAAGCTGTACATACAGTAGAGGAGACTTCTTCAACACATCATCTGAAGAGGAAGACCCTTTACCACACATCGAACATCTAAGGAGGCTATTTTCAATGTCCCATATCCGTCTCTCTCTCTCCCTCCCTTATTCCCTCTCAATTCAATACAATTCAATTTAAGGGCTTTATTGGCATGGGAAACATATGTTTACATTGCCAAAGCAAGTGAAATGGATAATAAATAAACAGTAAACACTACACTCCAAAAGAAGAATAAAGACATTTCAAATGTCATATTATGTAAATATACAGTGTTGTAACGATGTGGAAATGGTTAAAGTACAAAAGGGAAAATAAATAAACATAAATATGGGTTGTATTTACAATGGTGTTTGTTCTTCACTGGCTGACCTTTTCTTGTGGCGAAAGGTCACACATTTCTGCACACTGTGGTTTTTCACCCAGTAGATATGGGAGTTTATCAAAATTGGATATGTTTTCTAATTCTTTGTGGGTCTGTGTAATCTGAGGGAAATATGTGTCTCTAATATGGTCATACACTTGTCAGGAAGTTAGGAAGTGCAGATCAGTTTCCACCTCATTTTGTGGGCAGTGTGAACATAGCCTGTCTTCTCTTGAGAGCCAGGTCTGCCCTACAGCGGCCTTTCTCAATAGCAAGGCTATCTGCACATAGTCAAAGCTTTTCTTAAGTGGGTCAGTCACAGTGGTCAGGTATTCTGCCACTGTGTACTCTCTGTTTAGGGTCAAATAGCATTCTAGTTTGATCAGTTTTTTTGTTGATTCTTTTCAATGTGTCAAGTAATTATCATTTTGTTTTCTCATGATTTGGTTGGGTCTAATTGTGTTGCTGTCCTGGGGCTCTGTTTGTGTTTGTGAACAGAGCCCCAGGACCAGCTTGCTTAGGGGACTCTTCTCCAGGTTCATCTCTCTGTAGGTGATGGCTTTGTTATGGAAGGTTTGGGAGTCGCTTCCTTTTAGGTGGTTGAAGAATGTAACGGCTCTTTTTTTGATAATTAGTGAGTATCGACTTAATTCTGCTCTGAATACATTATTTGGTGTTTTATGTTGTACACAGAGGATATTTTTGCAGAATTCTGCATGCAGTCTCAATTTGGCGTTTATCCCATTTTGTGAATTCTTGGTTGGTGAGCGGACCCCAGACCTCACAACCATGAAGGGCAATGGGTTCTATTAGTGTCTCCCGACCGCTCCGGTCTCAGACCTCCAGTATTTATGCTGCAGTAGTTTATGTGTCGGGGGGCTAGGGTCAGTCTGTTATATCTGGGGTATTTCTCCTGTCTCATCCGGTGTCCTGTGTGAATTTAAGTATGCTCCTTCTAATTCTCTCTCTCTCTTTCTCCCTCTCTCTTCTCTCGGAAAACCTGAGCCCTAGGACCATGCCTCAGGACTACCTGCCTGATGACTCCTTGCTGTCCACAGTCCACCTGGTCATGCTGCTGCTCCAGTTTCAACTGTTCTGCCTGCGGCTATGGAACCTGTACCTCCTGGACTCTGATCTGGTTTTGACCTTTTTGCCTGACCACAACCATTCTCTTGCCTAGCCCTTTGGATTAATAAACATTGTAAGACTCCAACCATCTGCCTCCTGTGTCTTCATTTGGGTCTCGCCTTGTGCCTTGATACCTTGCCTTTGTTTTGGTTTGTTTGTCAATTAGGGTGTGCAGGGTGAATACGTAGTCTGTCTTCCTCTCTCTCTCTGTTAAAACAGAATATTCTTCAGACACAAAGGTCTCCCTCCAATCCAACAGCTAAGAGAAACCACACAACTTCTATCATAGCTGGTTATAATGTACACAGATTCACAGAATTCAGTCACTTTGGCAATGAAAAGGAAGACAGGCCTTTGAAGACAGTCATAGCCTAGAGCAGGGCTGTCAAATATATGGGCCTACAGTACATTTGTACAGTATCTTGACTGTGTTCAGCTAATAATCACTGAAATTAAAGCTAGTCAGGGAGCATCGAAAATTACCAAAACAGTAGAGTAAGGCTGGCACAATTACCGTATAGCCGTGTAACTGACGACTATGGATGAAGATCGTCATGAAAATAAAATAACCACCATAACTGTAAAAATAAATAAATATATATAATTTGGGGGGGGGGTGGAACGAACAGCTAATTGAAGACAGGACGGCCGGGCAATCTTGTGGTTGAGAGAGATTTTTAACCCATCTTCGGAGGACAAATATATTGATTTTTTTTTACAGCTTTTCTGCTACATATAAATGTTATATATACACATTTTACATACATGGTACTTTCAAAGTCAGATTCCACAGCCACAAAGTCAGATTCCACAGCCACAAAGTCAGATTCCACAGCCACAAAGTCAGATTCCACAGCCACAAAGTCAGATTCCACAGCCACAAAGTCAGATTCCACAGCCACGAAGTCAGATTCCACAGTCACGAAGTCAGATTCCACAGTCACGAAGTCAGATTCCACAGTCACGAAGTCAGATTCCACAGTCACGAAGTCAGATTCCACAGTCACGAAGTCAGATTCCACAGCTGTTTGGTCTTAATTTAAGGTTAGGTTAGGAATAAGGTTAGCACTGTGGTAAAGGTTAGGGTTAAAGATAGGGTTTTGTTCATGACTTGTGGGTAAAGAAGCTAGTGAATGGCCGCCAGTCCATCCATTACGCCATCATTTGTATTTTATTTGGATCCCCATTAGTTCCTACTGGGTTTGTTATGGATCCCTGTTAGTTCCTGCCATAGCAGCAGCTACACTTCCTGGGGTTCATTATGGATCCCTGTTAGTTCCTGCCAAAGCAGCAGCTACTCTTCCTGGGGTTTATTATGGATCCCCATTAGTTCCTGCCAAGGCAGCAGCTACTCTTCCTGGGGTTTATTATGGATCTCCATTAGTTCCTGCCAAGGCAGCAGCTACTCTTCCTGGGGTTTATTATGGATCCCCATTAGTTCCGGCCAAGGCAGCAGCTACTCTTCCTGGGGTTTATTATGGATCCCCATTAGTTCCTGCCAAGGCGGCAGCTACTCTTCCTGGGGTTTATTATGGATCCCCATTAGTTCCTGCCAAGGCACCAGCTACTCTTCCTGGGGTTTATTATGGATCCCCATTAGTTCCTGCCAAGACAGCAGCTACTCTTCCTGGGGTTTGTTATGGATCCCCATTAGTTCCTGACAAGGCACCAGCTACTCTTCCTGGGGTTTATTATGGATCCCCATTAGTTCCTGCCAAGGCGGCAGCTACTCTTCCTGGGGTTTATTATGGATCCCCATTAGTTCCGGCCAAGGCAGCAGCTACTCTTCCTGGGGTTTATTATGGATCCCCATTGGTTCCTGCCAAGGCAGCATCTACTCTTCCTGGGGTTTATTAAGGATCCCCATTAGTTCCTGCCAAGTCAGCAGCTACTCTTCCTGGGGTTTATTAAGGATCCCCATTAGTTCCTGCCAAGGCAGCAGCTACTCTTCCTGGGTTTGTCTCAGTAGGTAGTTTAGCTAGTTTGGTTTTTTCCAGTAGGTAGTTAAGGTCATTTGGTTTGTCCGAGTAGGTAGTTTAGGTAGTTTGGTTTGTCCCAGTAGGTAGTTTAGGTAGTTTGTCCCTCTTACCTCCTCATAGTTGGTGGTGAGGACCAGGGATCCGTCGTCGTGGTAACAGGAGCTGACAGTAGCAGGAAGGAGCTGATCTTTGTCCCGCAGCCAGACAAGGGCCCCCTGAAACACAACATACAGATAGACAACATGAGACTGTAGCTAAATACTGTCTGAAACACAACATACAGATAGACAACAGACTGTAGCTAAATACTGTCTGAAACACAACAGATAGATAGACAACAGACTGTAGTTAAATACTGTCTGCAACACAACAGATAGATAGACAACAGACTGTAGCTAAATACTGTCTGAAACACAACAGATAGATAGACAACATGAGACTGTAGCTAAATACTGTCTGAAACACAACATACAGATAGACAACATGAGACTGTAGTTAAATACTGTCTGCAACACAACAGATAGTATTTAGCTACAGTCTGTTGTCTATCTATCTGTTGTGTTTCAGACAGTATTTAGCTACAGTCTGTTGTCTATCTATCTGTTGTGTTTCAGACAGTATTTAGCTACAGTCTCATGTTGTCTATCTATCTGTTGTGTTTCAGACAGTATTTAGCTACAGTCTGTTGTCTATCTATATGTTGTGTTTCAGACAGTATTTAGCTACAGTCTGTTGTCTATCTATCTGTTGTGTTTCAGACAGTATTTAGCTACAGTCTGTTGTCTATCTGTCTGAAACACAACAGATAGATAGACAACAGACTGTAGCTAAATACTGTCTGCAACACAACAGATAGATAGACAACATGAGACTGTAGCTAAATACTGTCTGAAACACAACATACAGATAGACAACATGAGACTGTAGTTAAATACTGTCTGCAACACAACAGATAGATAGTATTTAGCTACAGTCTGTTGTCTATCTATCTGTTGTGTTTCAGACAGTATTTAGCTACAGTCTGTTGTCTGTCTGAAACACAACAGATAGATAGACAACAGACTGTAGCTAAATACTGTCTGAAACACAACAGATAGATAGACAACAGACTGTAGCTAAATACTATCTGTTGTGTTTCAGACAGTATTTAGCTACAGTCTGTTGTCTGTCTGAAACACAACAGATAGATAGACAACAGACTGTAGCTAAATACTGTCTGAAACACAACAGATAGATAGACAACATGAGACTGTAGCTAAATACTGTCTGAAACACAACAGATAGATAGACAACATGAGACTGTAGCTAAATACTGTCTGCAACACAACAGATAGATAGACAACATGAGACTGTAGCTAAATACTGTCTGCAACACAACAGATAGACAACAGACTGTAGCTAAATACTGTCTGCAACACAACAGATAGACAACAGACTGTAGCTAAATACTGTCTGAAACACAACATACAAATAGACAACATGACTCATAACAACAGAAGAAAATCATAATGTGGGAGCATGCTACTAGAACCTGATGCCTCTGGCTAAACACAAGATAGGACATGAATCTGTGTCAACTGAAGGGCCACTCAGAGGGGAAACAGAAAAACACCACTAGCAGGATGGTTCTACTGTCTACAACATTCAGACAGAACGCATTAGCTAGAAAGATGTAGATCAAGTTGCTGCCAACAGAAGGGTTAACTGGACTAGTTACTGAGTCAGCCTCTGCCCATCCATCTGAGCCAACCCACTGTCCGTCTGTCCTCACATCCTGCTGCTACAGGGGAGTCTCTACCCTCCAGTCTCCTCTACCCTCCAGTCTCCTCTACCCTCCAGTCTCTACCCAAAATAAGGACAGTCTGGGTGTAGTCAAAGTCATCACCAGGACAGTCTGGGTGTAGTCAGAGTCATCACCAGGACAGGCTGGGTGTAGTCAGAGTCAGAGTCATCACCAGGACAGGCTGGGTGTAGTCAGAGTCATCACCAGGACAGGCTGGGTGTAGTCAGAGTCATCACCAGGACAGGCTGGGTGTAGTCAGAGTCAGAGTCATCACCAGGACAGGCTGGGTGTAGTCAGAGTCAGAGTCATCACCAGGACAGTCTGGGTGTAGTCAGAGTCATCACCAGGACAGTCTGGGTGTAGTCAGAGTCATCACCAGGACAGGCTGGGTGTAGTCAGAGTCATCACCAGGACAGGCTGGGTGTAGTCAGAGTCATCACCAGGACAGGCTGGGTGTAGTCAGAGTCATCACCAGGACAGGCTGGGATAAGTCAGTGTCAGAGTCATCACCAGGACAGTCTGGGTGTAGTCAGAGTCATCACCAGGACAGGCTGGGTGTAGTCAGAGTCATCACCAGGACAGTCTGGGTGTAGTCAGAGTCATCACCAGGACAGGCTGGGATAAGTCAGTGTCAGAGTCATCACCAGGACAGGCTGGGTGTAGTCAGAGTCATCACCAGGACAGTCTGGGTGTAGTCAGAGTCATCACCAGGACAGTCTGGGTGTAGTCAGAGTCATCACCAGGACAGTCTGGGTGTAGTCAGAGTCATCACCAGGACAGTCTGGGTGTAGTCAGAGTCATCACCAGGACAGGCTGGGTGTAGTCAGAGTCATCACCAGGACAGGCTGGGTGTAGTCAGAGTCATCACCAGGACAGGCTGGGATAAGTCAGTGTCAGAGTCATCACCAGGACAGTCTGGGTGTAGTCAGAGTCATCACCAGGACAGGCTGGGTGTAGTCAGAGTCATCACCAGGACAGGCTGGGTGTAGTCAGAGTCATCACCAGGACAGGCTGGGTGTAGTCAGAGTCATCACCAGGACAGTCTGGGTGTAGTCAGAGTCATCACCAGGACAGGCTGGGTGTAGTCAGAGTCATCACCAGGACAGGCTGGGATAAGTCAGTGTCAGAGTCATCACCAGGACAGGCTGGGTGTAGTCAGAGTCATCACCAGGACAGTCTGGGTGTAGTCAGAGTCAGAGTCATCACCAGGACAGTCTGGGTGTAGTCAGAGTCAGAATCATCACCAGGACAGTCTGGGTGAAGTCAGAGTCAGAATCATCACCAGGACAGGCTGGGTGTAGTCAGAGTCATCACCAGGACAGTCTGGGTGTAGTCAGAGTCAGAGTCATCACCAGGACAGGCTGGGTGTAGTCAGAGTCAGTGTCATCACCAGGACAGGGCTGGATGTAGTCAGAACTTTACTGTTGGCACTATGAACTGGGGCAGGTAGCGTTCTCTTGGCATCCACCAAACCTTGAATTCATCACTCCAGAGAACGCGTTTCCACTGCTCCAGAGTCCAATGGCGACAAGCTTTACACCACTCCAGCCGACGCTTGGCATTGTGCATGGTGATCTTAGGTTTGTGTGCGGCTGCTCGGCCATGGAAACCCATTTCATGAAGCTCCTGATGAACAGTTCTTGTGCTGACGTTACTTGAAGAGGCAGTTTGGAACTCGGTAGTGAGTGTTGCAACAGAGTCCCATTCTGTGAACTTGTGTGGCCTACCACTTAGCGGCTGAGCCGTTGTTGCTCCTAGACGTTTCCACTTCACAATAACAGAACTTAAAGTTGACCGGGGCAGCTCTAGCAGGGCAGAAATTTGCCGAACTATGATGATGAGTTCTTCAGTAAGGCCATTCTACTACCAATGTTATCCTATGGAGATTGCATGACTGTGTGCTCGATTTTATACACCTGTCAGCAACGAGGATGTCTGAAATAGCAGAACCCACTAATTTAAAGGGGTGTCCATATACTTTTGTATAAATAGTGTAGGACTGCAGCTGGTTTTGGGACCAGTTCTTGCAATAGCGGGCAGGAGTTGGACAGAAAGCCAGCCGGTGAGTGCAGTATGAAAAGCCAGCCGGTGAGTGCAGTATGAAAGCCAGCCGGTGAGTGCAGTATGAAAAGCCAGCCGGTGAGTGCAGTATGAAAAGCCAGCCGGTGAGTGCAGTATGAAAAGCCAGCCGGTGAGTGCAGTATGAAAAGCCAGCCGGTGAGTGCAGTATGAAAAGCCAGCCGGTGAGTGCAGTATGAAAAGCCAGCCGGTGAGTGCAGTATGAAAAGCCAGCCGGTGAGTGCAGTATGAAAGCCAGCCGGTGAGTGCAGTATGAAAGCCTGCCGGTGAGTGCAGTATGAAAAGCTGCCGGTGAGTGCAGTATGAAAAGCTGCCGGTGAGTGCAGTATGAAAAGCTGCCAGGGAGTGCAGTATGAAAAGCTGCCAGGGAGTGCAGTATGAAAAGCTGCCGGTGAGTGCAGTATGAAAAGCTGCCGGTGAGTGCAGTATGAAAGCCAGCCGGGGAGTGCAGTATGAAAAGCTGCCGGGGAGTGCAGTATGAAAGCCAGCCGGGGAGTGCAGTATGAAAGCCAGCCGGTGAGGGCAGTATGAAAAGCTGCCGGTGAGGGCAGTATGAAAAGCTGCCGGGGAGTGCAGTATGAAAAGCTGCCGGGGAGTGCAGTATGAAAAGCTGTCGGGGAGTGCAGTATGAAAAGCTGCCGGGGAGTGCAGTATGAAAAGCTGCCGGTGAGTGCAGTATGAAAAGCCAGCCGGTGAGTACTGGAGCGGGATGAAGAAATTGATCCCCCGCTGACCTCTACTTTGTGCTTTTGTGTTTTTCATTGTGATCATCGCACCCCATTAGAGACAGAGAAAAGGCGATGGCCATTCAGCCTGCAGCACTCTGGTCTAAAAAGCCTGTTCCACTAAAGAAAAGTAATGGAACACAGCTAAATGTAGCTACAACAACTCACCAGGGAGGCTTGGAGGGGGAGGCTGTACATTAGGAGCGAATGTGTGTCTGGGACAGGGAGAGGAAGGCTGAGGTACATGATAAGGTACATGATACTACTCTGTCCCATTAATATAGAAACACGATAACACTCTGTCCCATTGTCTGGAAGCAGACTAGAGGTTAATATAGAAACACGATAACACTCTGTCCCGTTGTCTGGAAGCAGACTAGAGGTTAATATAGAAACACGATAACACTCTGTCCCGTTGTCTGGAAGCAGACTAGAGGTTAATATAGAAACACGATAACACTCTGTCCCATTGTCTGGAAGCAGACTAGAGGTTAATATAGAAACACGATAACACTCTGTCCCATTGTCTGGAAGCAGACTAGAGGTTAATATAGAAACATGATAACACTCTGTCCCATTGTCTGGAAGCAGACTAGAGGTTAATATAGAAACATGATAACACTCTGTCCCATTGTCTGGAAGCAGACTAAATCCAATTAAATTGTATTTGTCACATGTTTACGTGATAAGCTGTCCTCAAGGCAAAGGGTGGAAGAATCTCAAGTATAAAATATATTTTGATTTGTTTAATACTTCTTTGGTTACCACATGTTAAGAAAAACCCTTGAATGAGTAGTTGTGTCCAAACATTTGACTGGTAGTGTATATAAACTCAGCAAAAAAAGAAATGTCCTCTCACTGTCAACTGCATTTATTTTCAGCAAACTTAACATGTGTAAATATTTGTATGAACATAACAACATTCAACAACTGAGACATAAACTGAACAAGTTCCACAGACATGTGACTAACAGAAATGGAATAATGTGTCCCTGAACAAAGGGGGGGTCAAAATCAAAAGTAACAGTCGGTATCTGGTGTGGCCACCAGCTGCATTAAGTACTGCAGTGCATCTCCTCCTCATGGACTGCACCAGATTTGCCCGTTCTTGCTGTGAGATGTTACCCCACTCTTCCACCATGGCACCTGCAAGTTCCCAGACATTTATGGGGAAAATGGCCCTAGCCCTCACCCTCCGATCCAACAGGTCCCAGATGTGCTCAATGGGATTGAGATCCGGGCTCTTCGCTGGCCATGGCAGAACACTGACATTCCTGTCTTGCAGGAAATCACGCACAGAATGAGCAGTATGATTGGTGGCATTGTCATGCTGGAGGGTCATGTCAGGATGAGCCTGCAGGAAGGGTACCACATGAGGGAGGAGGATGTCTTCTCTGTAACGCACAGCATTGAGATTGCCTGCAATGAAAACAAGCTCAGTCCGATGATGCTGTGACACACCGCCCCAGACCATGACGGACCCTCCACCTCCAAATCGATCCCGCTCCAGAGTACAGGCCTCTGTGTAACACTCATTCCTTCAACGATAAACACGAATCCGACCATCACCCCTGGTGAGACAAAACCCTGACTCATCAGTGAAGAGCACTTTTTGCCAGTCGTGTCCAGCGACGGTGGGTTTGTGCCCGTAGGCAACGTTGTTGCCGGTGATGTCTGGTGAGGCCATGCCTTACAACAGGCCTACAAGCCCTCAGTCCAGACTCTCGCAGCCTATTGCAGACAGTCAGCACTGATGGAGGGATTGTGCCTTCCTGGTGTAACTCGGGCAGTTGTTGTTGCCATTCTGTACCTGTCCCGCAGGTGTGATGTTCGGATATACCTATCCTGTGCCACTGCGAGGACGATCAGCTGTCCGTCCTGTCTCCCTGTAGCACTGTCTTAGGCATCTCACAGTACAGACATTGCAATTTATTGCCCTGGCCACATCTGCAGTTCTCATGCCTCCTTGCAGCATGCTTAAGGCACATTCACACAGATGAGCAGGGACCCTGGGCATCTTTCTTTTGGTGTTTTTCAGAGTCAGTAGAAAGGCCTCTTTAGTGTCCTAAGTTTTCATAACTGTGACCTTAATTGCCTACCGTCTGTTAACTGTTAGTGTCTTAACGACCGTTCCACAGGTGCATGTTCATTCATTGTTTATGCATGGGAAACAGTGTTTAAACCCTTTACAATGAAGATCTGTGAAGTTATTTGGATTTTTACGAATTATCTTTGAAAGACAGGGTCCTGAAAAAGGGACGTTTCTTTTTTGCTGAGTTAATATTATAATATATATAGATAATAAAACATTTTTTTGGTACACATATTTAACCCCTTTTTTGTGTAGGCACAAAACTACCTTCATATATCGGGAATCCCCCCCTTTCCACAGTGGGTTCACATTAGTTTGCTGAACGTCCAGAGCTGCCAACTCGTCCAAATGGAGGTTGGTGCTGTTCTGATGTCCACAAGCCGTGTTCGGTCATAGGAAATGATGGAGGAGACCAGTTTAGGTCAGCATAAAAAATAAACATAGAATTGGTCAGGAGCCTGAAATAAAGGCTGTGCAGCCAGAGTCTAACTGGCCACTACTGGGATATCTCTGTAGGGCACAGATCTGATTTAACTAGAGGTTAACATAAAAACATGAGACTGAAGATAACACTTCATATGCGTCCCAAATGGCACCCTATTCCCTATATAGTGCACTACTTAGCACCCTGTTCCCTATTTAGAGGCCTACACTCTTAGAAAAAAAAAAAGGTGCTATCTAGAACCTAAAAGGGTTCTTCGGCTGTCCCCATAGGAGAACCCTTTGAAGAACCCTTTTTTGGTTCCAGGTAGAACCCTTTAGGGATCCATGTAGAACCTTTTCCACGGATCTACATGGATCCCAAATGGGTTCTAGCTGGAACCCAAAATGGTTCTACATGGAACCAAAAAGGGATGAAACAACAATATTGAGGAAAAACACCGTAGGCCTAACAGTGTTATTTCATTCTCCAGGTCTCCCTTGGGATAGAAAGACTCATTCTGACCTCAATGGAACTTCCTTCTTAAAATGTAACCATTTTATCATAGGCTACTGTTGGTATGTGCTGTGACTCTATAAGGGTGTGTGGTTATAGTTACTGTGCCTGGTACCAGTGTGGGTTGAGAAGAAGAAAAGCTGCAGCACGTGGTCTGGTCTGACGGAGCAGTCTTCTGTCCCAAATAACACCCTATAGCGGTCAAAAGTATTGCACTATATAGGGAATAGGGTGCTAAGTAGTGCACTATATAGGGAATAGGGTGTTAAGTAGTGCACTATATAGGGAATAGGGTGCCATTTGGAACATAAGCCAGAAGAGAATTACAGACCAAATGGTTTAGTTATTCTGTAGATGTAAGAAGATCAGCTGTTATTATGTAACTCCAAATTACAGAGCCAGACCGGTGTTTATACCACCGTCTAAGTCCTGTAAGTCTGCTCTTTAGGCACTAACTGCATCAGTGTATCGGATAAAGAGGATGGATTGAAGAGAGACAGAGACTACGTTATAACCATTGAAATAAAATGAGATGCCACAATTCTACTACTATAACAAGAGACTACTGACGTATATCCACACGACCACCGCATTTGCACAGCGGAAAGTGTTTGACAGCAGGCGAGTCATGAGTGGAATATATTTCAATAAATAAAAGACATGTAGATATATTTGTAAAATATATGTGTAAAATACACTACCTTAAATGTCTCTATTGACCTCTGGCACCTTAGCATCGGTGGTGTGTATTCATGGATATTTGACCAATAAAACCCTTGATAAAATAATGTATATTTTGTCTCTCTGTGTAACACAGTGTGTTTTCATAATTTTCTGTCAATTCACAAGTGACTGAATCTCACTGGAGAAATCATCAGAGCGAGGGAAACAGCGCCCCTCTGTCTCAGTATGTGTATCCCATGTATTTAATGCTGTCTGGCCAAAAAGAGTATGACATGTTGCCGCCGTAGCATTTCATTGATTGATTGATAGATACCAGCACGCGTTTGGCTTACCTTGATAAAACAATGATAAAATAATTAGCCAATCAGAGTTGAGCAGAGCTCAAGTTTAGTAAACTGTGGAAAACATTAACTTGACCATGCTACCTGTCATATAACTGTTTGTTATAAGCAATATTTCCTTTGTGTACTTCACTGGACAGATGTTGCTCTCCAGGTTTTGTGATGAAACAAACGTACGTGTAGCTGAATGTACTCCGCCAGACTGTTGTCTCTTCGTTGTTACGGCCTTATTGTATATCATTGTGGTGTATGAAGGAATGGGTTCACCGCTCCTGGAGTAGTGCTTGTTCACCGCTCCTGGAGTAGTGCTTGTTCCCCGCTCCTGGAGTAGTGCTTGTTCCCCGCTCCTGGAGTAGTGCTTGTTCCCCGCTCCTGGAGTAGTGCTTGTTCCCCGCTCCTGGAGTAGTGCTTGTTCCCCGCTCCTGGAGTAGTGCTTGTTCCCCGCTCCTGGAGTAGTGCTCGTTCCCCGCTCCTGGAGTAGTGCTCGTTCACCGCTCCTGGAGTAGTGCTCGTTCACCGCTCCTGGAGTAGTGCTCGTTCCCCGCTCCTGGAGTAGTGCTCGTTCCCCGCTCCTGGAGTAGTGCTCGTTCCCGCTCCTGGAGTAGTGCTCGTTCACCGCTCCTGGAGTAGTGCTCGTTCACCGCTCCTGGAGTAGTGCTCGTTCCCGCTCCTGGAGTAGTGCTCGTTCCCCGCTCCTGGAGTAGTGCTCGTTCACCGCTCCTGGAGTAGTGCTTGTTCCCCGCTCCTGGAGTAGTGCTTGTTCCCCGCCTCCTGGAGTAGTGCTCGCTCACCGCTCCTGGAGTAGTGCTCGTTCCCGCCTCCTGGAGTAGTGCTTGTTCCCGCTCCTGGAGTAGTGCTTGTTCCCCGCCTCCTGGAGTAGTGCTTGTTCCCCGCTCCTGGAGTAGTGCTCGTTCACCGCTCCTGGAGTAGTGCTTGTTCCCCGCTCCTGGAGTAGTGCTTGTTCCCCGCTCCTGGAGTAGTGCTTGTTCCCCGCTCCTGGAGTAGTGCTTGTTCCCCGCTCCTGGAGTAGTGCTCGTTCACCGCTCATGGAGTAGTGCTTGTACTTTGCCACCATGGCCTATTTATTGCCTTATGTTCCTTATCCTACCTCATTTGCACTCTTTGTATATAGATTTGTTTTTCTACTGTATTATTGACTGTATGTTTGTTTTATTCCATGTGTAACTCTGTGTTGTTGGATGTGTTGAACTGCTTTGCTTTATCTTGGCCAGGTCGCAGTTGTAAATGAGAACTTGTTCTCAACTGGCCTACCTGTATTATGACATCATATAGAACTACCTGGTTAAATAAAGGTGTATTATGACATCATATAGAACTACCTGGTTAAATAAAGGTGTATTATGACATCATATAGAACTACCTGGTTAAATAAAGGTGTATTATGACATCATATAGAACTACCTGGTTAAATAAAGGTGTATTATGACATCATATAGAACTACCTGGTTAAATAAAGGTGTATTATGACATCATATAGAACTACCTGGTTAAATAAAGGTGTATTATGACATCATATAGAACTACCTGGTTAAATAAAGGTGGAATAAAATAAAAATAAATGAACTGGCTCCGCTCACATACTCTCGTGCTGATAGAGCAGCTTGCTACGGAGTGGGCAAGTGGCAGGAGATGCGACTGAAGTTTTGTGGGTGGGGAGAGAGCACGTGAAGGTGGAAGAGGAGGCTTGAAGCGCTGGGCATCTTGTTATAACATCATTATCTGAATTAGGCCCACGGAATTAGACCTGTGGAGGAGAGGCTTCTATGGAGAACATTTGAATGCTTTGCACTTCCGAGAGTTGGTTTAACATTGGACCAGAGCTAGCTAGCTGGCTAACAAGCTTGTGTGTGCAGAGTGGCAATTAAAAACACATCTTACCTTTTTGTACTTAATAAATCCAATGTGAAACGTGATAACTTCAATATCCTTAACCCAGTTTTATCTTTAACCCAGAGCCCTACCGTAACGTTAACGCGTTCTGGACTTCTAACCCCTTTTAAACATCATGTGTGATATACAGACCTCTGAGTTGGACTTCTGGGTTGTACTATTGGAGTTGTACCATGGGACTTCTGGGTTGTACCATTGGAGTTGTACCATTGGGCTTCTGGGTTGTACCATTGGAGTTATACCATTAGGCTTCTGGGTTGTACCATTGGAGTTGTACCATGGGACTTCTGGGTTGTACCATTGGAGTTGTACCATGGGACTTCTGGGTTGTACCATTGGCCCAATAAGCTGTGTGATTAACGTGGGCTGAGCTAGAGTGGTGTTTGTGAGATGAGGGCGGATCCTGAAGGGGCCCGGGGCCGGGACTTTTTAATAAAAATGCATGTAGAATCCAAATGGTTTGAGTTGCAAACTATTAAAAGATCTCTTGAACACGCACATGTTTTGCTTTACGTTCACAAGCTACACAAGAGCCGTTAGAATGTAATGGGTTCTTCTACATAGAAGACCATAGGAAACCCCAGGATATAGTGTCTATAATACTGTAAGGGGCTCTTCTACATAGAAGACCATAGGAAATCACAGGACAGAGTATCTATAATACTGTAAGGGGCTCTTCTACATAGAAGACCATAGGAAATTACAGGACAGAGTGTCTATAATACTGTAAGGGGCTCTTCTACATAGAAGACCATAAGAAATTACAGGACAGAGTGTCTATAATACTGTAAGGGGCTCTTCTACATAGAAGACCATAGGAAATCACAGGACATAGTGTCTATAATACTGTAAGGGGCTCTTCTACATAGAAGACCATAGGAAATTACAGGACAGAGTGTCTATAATACTGTAAGGGGCTCTTCTACATAGAAGACCATAGGAAATTACAGGACAGAGTGTCTATAATACTGTAAGGGGCTCTTCTACATAGAAGACCATAGGAAAACACAGGACATAGTGTCTAAAATACTGTAAGGGGCTCTTCTACATAGACCATAGGAAATCACAGGACAAAGTGTCTATAATACTGTAAGGGGCTCTTCTACATAGAAGACCATAGGAAATCACAGGACATAGTGTCTATAATACTGTAAGGGCTCTTCTACATAGAAGACCATAGGAAATCACAGGACAGAGTGTCTATAATACTGTAAGGGGCTCTTCTACATAGAAGACCATAGGAAATCACAGGACAAAGTGTCTATAATACTGTAAGGGCTCTTCTACATAGAAGACCATAGGAAATCACAGGACAAAGTGTCTATAATACTGTAAGGGGCTCTTCTACATAGAAGACCATAGGAAATCACAGGACAGAGTGTCTATAATACTGTAAGGGGCTCTTCTACATAGAAGACCATAGGAAATTACAGGACAGAGTGTCTATAATACTGTAAGGGCTCTTCTACATAGAAGACCATAAGAAATTACAGGACAGAGTGTCTATAATACTGTAAGGGCTCTTCTACATAGAAGACCATAGGAAATCACAGGACATAGTGTCTATAATACTGTAAGGGGCTCTTCTACATAGAAGACCATAGGAAATTACAGGACAGAGTGTCTATAATACTGTAAGGGGCTCTTCTACATAGAAGACCATAGGAAATTACAGGACAGAGTGTCTATAATACTGTAAGGGGCTCTTCTACATAGAAGACCATAGGAAAACACAGGACATAGTGTCTAAAATACTGTAAGGGGCTCTTCTACATAGAAGACCATAGGAAATTACAGGACAGAGTGTCTATAATACTGTAAGGGGCTCTTCTACATAGAAGACCATAAGAAATTACAGGACAGAGTGTCTATAATACTGTAAGGGGCTCTTCTACATAGAAGACCATAGGAAATCACAGGACATAGTGTCTATAATACTGTAAGGGCTCTTCTACATAGAAGACCATAGGAAATTACAGGACAGAGTGTCTATAATACTGTAAGGGCTCTTCTACATAGAAGACCATAGGAAATTACAGGACAGAGTGTCTATAATACTGTAAGGGGCTCTTCTACATAGAAGACCATAGGAAAACACAGGACATAGTGTCTAAAATACTGTAAGGGGCTCTTCTACATAGACCATAGGAAATCACAGGACAAAGTGTCTATAATACTGTAAGGGGCTCTTCTACATAGAAGACCATAGGAAATCACAGGACATAGTGTCTATAATACTGTAAGGGGCTCTTCTACATAGAAGACCATAGGAAATCACAGGACAGAGTGTCTATAATACTGTAAGGGGCTCTTCTACATAGAAGACCATAGGAAATCACAGGACAAAGTGTCTATAATACTGTAAGGGGCTCTTCTACATAGAAGACCATAGGAAATCACAGGACAAAGTGTCTATAATACTGTAAGGGGCTCTTCTACATAGAAGACCATAGGAAATCACAGGACAGAGTGTCTATAATACTGTAAGGGGCTCTTCTACATAGAAGACCATAGGAAATCACAGGACAAAGTGTCTATAATACTGTAAGGGGCTCTTCTACATAGAAGACCATAGGAAATTACAGGACAGAGTGTCTATAATACTGTAAGGGGCTCTTCTACATAGAAGACCATAGGAAATCACAGGACAGAGTGTCTATAATACTGTAAGGGGCTCTTCTACATAGAAGACCATAGGAAATCACAGGACAAAGTGTCTATAATACTGTAAGGGGCTCTTCTACATAGAAGACCATAGGAAATTACAGGACAGAGTGTCTATAATATTGCAATTTAGAGTTAATACACAAACTCCAAATTCCACACAGTTGTCACTGACTAGTTGGATATTAATTTCCCACTGAGCTGTAGTTCTGTAGTTACAACATTCATATCAATTCATTTTGATCCGTTTTCGCTTTGGACCTTGTTTTTTTTTAAGTTGACATTTGTCAATAAAACTCATGACTGTTTATGTCAACTTGTACCATTTTATTTCAGGACAACCAGGCCTACAACACTTCATAGTGAGGCTAAATATGAGGGCTGGACATGCAGATAAATGGAAGTCAGATAAATGGAAAAACTACTTTTGCTGAAGTCTTGGAAGTGACAGGGTTAACTAGCATTGAACAAATTAATTAAATTATTCCGTAATTTAAAAAAATCTTTCCCTCATTTCTGAATCACGCTTGTAATGTCAATAGGTTACAGCTTCGGGGGCTACACATGTACACACTGGAAAACATGTCCAGCTAGCAGGCAGACACTGAAATGAGTTTCTGAGTGACTGTGTGAGAGCTTTGCATTGGTGCTTTGTTGTGTTTGTTGTTGGACTGAAAAGAATGCCCGGAATGTAAAAGATAACACTTCTGTTCCAGGAACAGTATGGATCACTTTCGTTTCCGGTTCTGTTCCTCGAAAAATGTTGTTCTGTTCTGTTCTCTGTACCAGTTCCAGCCCCTGGAAAAGACCACAAGTGGCTAAATATGAGAGGAAAGATATGGGCTAAACTGACTAGAATAGCTGGGTTCACTGAGTAACCAAGTCTCTGAAATACTCCATGATACAAATCCAGGAGGTTCCCTAAGAAGAACCAAGACTACACATCATGACTGTAACAGACAGACAGACAGACAGGACACCATATGGATGATCCACAACAGACAGGCAGACAGGACACCACATGGATGATCCACAACAGACAGGCAGGCAGACAGACACCATATGGATGATCCACAACAGACAAAGGAAATCAACCTTAGGGGGTCAAAGACAAATCACGACATGCCTTCATTTCCTGGTTAGTGGTGTGTAGTCAGCACTTGTAAAGACAGATATCCCTCCGATGGGGGCAGATACAGTCACATCTCCCTCAATGTTATACAGGGAGTCCCAGCTCCCTCAATGTTATACAGGGAGTCCCAGCTCCCTCAATGTTATACAGGGAGTCCCAGCTCCCTCAATGTTATACAGGGAGTCACATCTCCCTCAATGTTATACAGGAGTCCCATCTCCCTCAATGTTATACAGGAGTCCCAGCTCCCTCAATGTTATACAGGAGTCCCAGCTCCCTCAATGTTATACAGGAGTCCCAGCTCCCTCAATGTTATACAGGAGTCCCAGCTCCCTCAATGTTATACAGGAGTCCCATCTCCCTCAATGTTATACAGGGAGTCCCAACTCCTAAAATGTTATACAGGAGTCCCAGCTCCTAAAATGTTATACAGGAGTCCCATCTCCCTCAATGTTATACAGGAGTCCCAGCTCCCTCAATGTTATACAGGGAGTCCCAGCTCCCTCAATGTTATACAGGGAGTCCCAGCTCCCTCAATGTTATACAGGGAGTCCCAGCTCCCTCAATGTTATACAGGGAGTCCCAGCTCCCTCAATGTTATACAGGGAGTCCCAGCTCCCTCAATGTTATACAGGGAGTCCCAGCTCCCTCAATGTTATACAGGGAGTCCCAGCTCCCTCAATGTTATACAGGGAGTCCCATCTCCCTCAATGTTATACAAGGAGTCACAACTCCTAAAATGTTATACAGGGAGTCACAGCTCCCTCAATGTTATACAGGGAGTCACAGCTCCCTCAATGTTATACAGGGAGTCCCAAATCCTAAAATGTTATACAGGGAGTCCCAGCTCCCTCAATGTTATACAGGGAGTCACAGCTCCCTCAATGTTATACAGGGAGTCACATCTCCCTCAATGTTATACAAGGAGTCACAGCTCTGGCATGTAGTAACACCATTTATGGATGATCTAGATCCACACACTAGACAGTTATCTATCATGTCTGGTCTACTAGACTAGGGGAAAACCACTAGACAGTTATCTATCATGTCTCATCTACTAGACTAGGGGAAAACCACTAGACAGTTATCTATCATGTCTGGTCTGCATCACTTCAGATGGGGGCAGATGCAGACAAAACTCTATATCCACACATTTTTCCACAATGTGTTTTTTGTGGAATGGAATGTTTGTTTCCTGTATATGACTGCGATATGTGGTTGTTTCACCAAGTTATCTTTTAATGAATGGACTAACTGTCAGTCGCTCTGGATAAGAGCATCTGCTAAATGACTCAACATTTCACAGAGATCTCTAACTACTGTATTGAGTAAAAATATTGTTGTCACAAATGTATCATTTGTACAGTTTTTTATAAAATAATTAGTTATTTTATAGCGTTTTGCCACAAAACATGGTCACAACTCTCCTATAGGAAACCCTGACAAGCTGCTGATCAGACTCGGTCTCACAGCAGAGATCAGCTACATTCACAACTCTCCAGATGTACACATTTGGAAACCCTGACATGCAGTAAAAACAGCATTTTTAAAGGATCCGTCATCCACACACACGGGGGAAGGAGGGTAGGAAACAACATCTCCACCGCGCTGATCCTCAACACTGGGGCCCCACAAGGGTGCGTTCTCAGCCCTCTCCTGTACTCCCTGTTCACCCATGACTGCGTGGCCAAGCACGCCTCCAACTCAATCATCAAGTTTGCAGACGACACTACAGTGGTAGGCTTGATAACCAACAACGACGAGACGGCCTACAGAGAGGAGGTGAGGGCCCTCGGAGTGTGGTGTCAGGAAAATAACCTCTCACTCAACATCAACAAAACAAAGGAGATGATCGTGGACTTCAGGAAACAGCAGAGGGAGCACCCCCCTATCCACATCGAGGGGACAGTAGTGGAGAAGGTGGAAAGTTTTAAGTTCCTCGGGGTACACATCACGGACAAACTGAATTGGTCCACCCACACAGACAGCGTGGTGAAGAAGGCACAACAGCGCCTCTTCAACCTCAGGAGGCTGAAGAAATTTGGCTTGTCACAAAAAACACTCACAAACTTCTACAGATGCACAATCGAGAGCATCCTGTCGGGCTGAATCACCGCCTGGTACGGCAACTGCTCCGCCCACAACCGTAAGGCTCTCCAGAGGGTAGTGAGGACTGCACAACACATCACCGGGGGTAAACTACCTGCCCTTCAGGACACCTACACCACCCGATGTCACAGGAAGGCCAAAAAGATCATCAAGGACAACAACCACCCGAGCCACTGCCTGTTCACCCCGCTATCATCCAGAAGGCGAGGTCAGTACAGGTGCATCAAAGCTGGGACCGAGAGACTGAAAAAACAGCTTCTATCTCAAGGCCATCAGACTGTTAAACAGCCATCACTAACATTGAGTGGCTGCTGCCAACATACTGACTTAAATCTCTAGCCACTTTAAAAATAGGATTGGATGTAACAAATGTATCACTAGCCACATTAAACAATTTTGTATATAATGTTTACATATCCGACATTACTCATATCAAATGTATACACTGTACTCTAAACCATCTACTGAATCTTGCCTATGCCGGTCAGCCATCGCCCATCCATATATTTATATGTACATACTCGTATTCATTCCTTTACTCTTGTGTGTATTAGGTAGTTGTTGTGAATTTGTTAGATTACTTGTTAGATACTACTGCACAGTTGGAACTAGAAGCACAAGCATTTCGCTACACTCGCATTAACATCTGCTACCCATGTGTATGTGACAAAATTTGATTTGACAAACACACGCACGCACACACACACACAAACACAAACTACACACACACAAACTACAAACAAACAACCTACACACGCACACACAAACTACACACAGACAAACTACACACACAAACTACACACAGAAGAAATAAACCCCATGGGGTCAAAGTCCAACCACTACATCAAACCTTCGATTCCTGGTCGTGGTGTGAACTCACAAGTGTACCATAAATATTTGACCACTTTTTTTTTTAAAGAATCCATTCAACACAGTGGCTATGAAGTTGAACCATATTCAAACTCTGATTAAGCTGCATGTTCTTAATTCCTCTGTTTCAATTCAGACCTTCCACTGCTTTCATTCTTTCACATTCACAACAGTAAGTAAGCAGCTTGCTATTGCCTACTTGGAAATCATTATTTACTAAATGTATTTTCCTGTTATGGTGAATAAACAGTTGGTACTCAAAACGCTGTCAGATATGGTAACTATATGAGCTGAACAAGACATCCCTTATTAATGTGTTCATGTCCTAGCAGACATCCCTTATTCATGTGTTCATGTCCTAGCAGACATCCCTTATTCATGTGTTCATGTCCTAGCAGACATTCCTTATTCATGTGTTCATGTCCTAGCAGACATCCCTTATTCATGTGTTCATGTCCTAGCAGACATCCCTTATGTGTTCATGTGCTAGCAGACATCCCTTATTCATGTGTTCATGTCCTAGCAGACATCCCTTATTAATGTGTTCATGTCCTAGCAGACATTATAAGACTAATAACTATTTGTTTCTTCAAAAGATATAGCATATTAATTAATTACATTACTGGACTGTGTAGCCCAAGGCTGTGCCATGCAAATGAAATCAATAGTTCTTATTTTGTTAATTAAACAGACAAGAGACACATTTCCCCCACCCTGATCACAGTCAACACATATAGGGAATAGATTTTATAGTGAGATTTAATAGAATAAAATATAAATCCTATTTTTCCCCACACAACTAGAGAGTCACGAACATGTGGAACCACTGTCATATAAAAATGTCCTCATTCCTTTTGCTATAGAAGCATTATAATCTGCTCTTAGATTAAACATCTGACCTGGATCAACCTCCGTAGGATGATGTCAGAGACATTGGATACGATCACAACATTCTCCCTCTCTCTCCAACGGACAGTCTACTAGCGATGTTTGAGTTAGAAAGGAATGCATATTAACCCAGCATCATCATTTATTAGCTAAATATAAGGACCTTTAAATATTTACCTGTCTAAGTCAAGAGAAAGAGATGACACGGCAGTGTGAGTTCCCCCAGGTTAAATGCCTAAGCGTTACTGTGGCAATAGATAAGAACAGCTCAAGGACAGAACTACACATTTCAATGAAGAGAATAAATACCAGCAGATGGTACCAAATGTGAGTTCTTTAAGCGATGCAGAACTGGTGGGGGCTGTTCAAATGTTATTTGTCACATGCGCCCAATACAGCAGGTGTAGACCATCCAGTGAAATGCCGAATACGACGACAGGTGTAGACCATCCAGTGAAATGCCGAATACGACGACAGGTGTAGACCATCCAGTGAAATGCCGAATACGACGACAGGTGTAGACCATCCAGTGAAATGCCGAATACGACGACAGGTGTAGACCATCCAGTGAAATGCCGAATCTGACGACAGGTGTAGACCATCCAGTGAAATGCCGAATACGACGACAGGTGTAGACCATCCAGTGAAATGCCGAATTACGACAGGTGTAGACCATCCAGTGAAATGCCGAATACGACGACAGGTGTAGACCATCCAGTGAAATGCCGAATACGACGACAGGTGTAGACCATCCAGTGAAATGCCGAATACGACGACAGGTGTAGACCATCCAGTGAAATGCCGAATACGACGACAGGTGTAGACCATCCAGTGAAATGCCGAATACGACAGGTGTAGGCCTCACAGTGAAATGCTGAATACGACAGGTGTAGACCTTACAGTGAAATCATAACAATGCATTTAAGAAGTTAAAAAAAAATCTTAAGTGTTAAGTAAAAAATAGGTAAGTAAAAAAATTGAAAATAAAAAACAAATAGTTAAAGAGCAGCAGTAAAATAACAATAGCGAGACTATATACAGGGGGAACCGGTACAGAGTCAACGTGCGGGGGCACCGATTAGTCGAGGTAATTGAGGTAGTATGTACAGTTGAAGTTGGAAGTTTACATACACCTTAGCCAAATACATTTAAACTTCGTTTTTCACAATTCCTGACATTTAATCAGAGTAAAAATTCCCTGTCTTAGGTCATTTAGGATCACCACTTTATTTTAAGAATGTGACATTTTTATTTATTTCAAGTTAACTATTTCTTTCATCACATTCCCAGTGGATCAGAAGTTTACATACACTCAATTAGCATTTGGTAGCATTGCCTTTAAATTGTTTAACTTGGGTCAAACGTTTTGAGTAGCCTTCCACAAGCTTTTTGAGTAGCCTTTCCTGACAGAGCTGGTGTAACTGAGTGAGGTTTGTAGGCCTCCTTGCTCGCACATGCTTTTTCAGTTCTGCCCACACATTTTCCATAGGATTGAGGTCAGGTATTTGTGATGGCCACTCCAATACCTTGACTTTGTTGTCCTTAAGCCATTTGCCACAACTTAGGAAGTATTTGTGGGGTTATTGTCCATTTGGAAGACCCATTTGCGACCAAGCTTTAACTTCCTGGCTGATGTCTTGAGATGTTGCTTCAATATAGCCACATAATTTTCCTTCCTCATTATGCCATCTATTTTGTGAAGTGCACCAGTCCCTCCTGCAGCAAAGCACCTCCACAAAATGACACTGCCACCCCCGTGCTTCACGGTTGGGATGATGTTCTTCAGCTTGCAAGCCTCCCCCTTTTTCCTCCAAATGTAACAAAAGTCATTATGGCCAAACAGTTCTATTTTTGTTTCATCAGACCAGTGGACATTTCTCCAAAAAGAACGATCTTTGTTCCCATGTGCAGTTGCAAACCGTAGTCTGGCTTTTTTGCTCTTAGGGATGAACCAGACTTGTGGAGGTCTACAAATTTTTTTCTGAGGTCTTGGCTGATTTCTTTTGATTTTCCCATGATGTCAATGAAAGAGGCACTGAGTTTGAAGGTAGGCCTTGAAATACATCCACAGGTACACCTCCAATTGACTCAAATGATGTCGATTAGCCTATCAGAAGCTTCTAAAGCCATGACATAATTCCAAGCTGTTTAAAGGCACAGTCAACTTAATGTATGTAAACTTCTGACCCACTGGAATTGTGATACAGTGAATTATAAGTGAAATAATCTGTCTATAAACAATTGTTGGAAAAATTACTTGTCATGCACAAAGTAGATGTCCTAACCGACTTGCCAAAACTATAGTTTGTTAACAAGACATTTGTGGAGTGGTTGAAAAACGAGTTTTAATGTCTCCAACCTAAGTGTATGTAAACTTCCCACTTCAACTGCACATGTAGGTAGAGTCAAAGTGACTATGCATAGATAATAAACAGAGAGTAGCAGCACCATAAAAGGGGGGTCTGGGTATCCCTTTGATTAGCTGTTCAGAAGTCTTATGGCTTGGGGGTAGAAGCTGTTAAGAAGCCTTTTGGACCTAGACTTGGCGCTCCGGTACCGCTTGCTGTGCAGTAGCAGAGAGAACAGTCTACGACTAGGGTGGCTGGAGTCTTTGACAATTTTTAGGGCCTTCCTCTGACACCGCCTGGTATAGAGGTCCTGGATGGCAGGAAGCTTGGCCCCAGTGATGTACTGGGGCGTATGCACTACCCTCTGTAGAGCCTTGCGGTCAGAGGCTGAGTAGTTGCCATACTAGGCAGCGATGCAACCAGGCAGGATGCTCTCGATGGTGCAGCTGTAGAACCTTTTGAGGACACATGCCAAATATTTTCAGTCTCCTGAGGAGGAATAGGTTTTGTCGTGCCCTCTTCACAACTGTCTTAGTGTGTTTGGACCTTGATAGTTTGTTGGGGATGTGAACACCAAGGAACTTGAAGCTCTCAACCTGTTGTTTAAGGACTATGAGGTGGTCAGCTGGTGGAGGCTGTTGTTTAAGGACTATGAGGTGGTCAGTTGGTGGGGGCTGTTGTTTAAGGACTATGAGGTGGTCAGCTGGTGGGGGCTGTTGTTTAAGGACTATGAGGTGGTCACTGCAGTAGGACAAAGGGTACCAACACAACTCTGGTCCAGAGGTTAAGCAGGCGGAAATCGCCACACCAAAGGCCAGCTGGGACACTGAGGGACACCCCAGCCTCCAGCCGTAACCTCCACCCCAGCCTCCAGCCGTAACCTCCACCCCAGCCTCAGCCCTAAACCTCCACCCCAGCCTCAGCCCTAAACCTCCACCCCAGCCTCAGCCCTAAACCTCCAGCCCAGCCTCAGCCCTAACCTCCAGCCCAGCCTCCCCTAGTTTCTGCTGCTTGTATAATGGCATCACATTGACACACACACACACACACACACACACCGCTTGTATAATAGCTAATTAACGAGCTTTAACATATTAATAGGTTTACAAGGCACAAGGTGGCTGGCCTATTTTTCAGCATAGTGTGTCAGCCCACAGAATCAGGTGACCTGATCAGACGGAACACAGTATCAGGTGACCTGATCAGACGGAACACAGTATCAGGTGACCTGATCAGACGGAACACAGTATCAGGTGACCTGATCAGACGGAACACAGTATCAGGTGACCTGATCAGACAGAACACAGTATCAGGTGACCTGATCAGACGGAACACAGTATCAGGTGACCTGATCAGACGGAACACAGTATCAGGTGACCTGATCAGACAGAACACAGTATCAGGTGACCTGATCAGACAGAACTACACCTGGCCAAAGACATAGTTGGTCCCAAGCCTATGGTTCTGGATCATGTTGCATCCCAGAGAGCCTCCAGCAGGTGAACAGATGAATGGTGGAGAGGACTAGAAACCCAGAGCTGTGGTAGAGCACCGAGGTGGCAGAGCCATGCCCGGGTATGAGAGGACTAGAAACCCAGAGCATTGAGATGTATATTCTCAGCAGAAAGCTGGAGCATTGAGATGTATATTCTCAGCAGAAAGCTGGAGCATTGAGATGTACATTGGGGCAAAAAAGTATTTAGTCAGCCACCAATTGTGCAAGTTCTCTCACTTAAAAAGATGAGAGAGGCCTGTAATTTTCATCATAGGTACACCTCAACTATGACAGACAAAAAGAGGAAAAAAAGAAAGAGAAAATCACATTGTAGGATTTTTAATGAATTTATTTGCAAATTATGGTGGAAAATAAGTATTTGGTCACATACAAACAAGCAAGATTTCTGGCTCTCACAGACCTGTAACTTCTTCTTTAAGAGGCTCCTCTGTCCTCCACTCGTTACCTGTATTAATGGCACCTGTTTGAACTTGTTATCAGTATAAAAGACACCTGTCCACAACCTCAAACAGTCACACTCCAAACTCCACTATGGCCAAGACCAAAGAGCTGTCAAAGGACACCAGAAACAAAATTGTAGACCTGCACCAGGTTGGGAAGACTGAATCTGCAATAGGTAAGCAGCTTGGTTTGAAGAAATCAACTGTGGGAGCAATTATTAGGAAATGGAAGACATACAAGACCACTGATAATCTTCCTCCATCTGGGAAGAGCTCACCCCGTGGGGTCAAAATGATCACAAGAACGGTGAGCAAAAATCCCAGAACCACACGGGGGGACCTAGTGAATGACCTGCAGAGAGCTGGGACCAAAGTAACAAAGCCTACCATCAGTAACACACTACGCCGCCAGGGACTCAAATCCTGCAGTGCCAGACGTGTCCCCCTGCTTTAGCCAGTACATGTTCAGGCCCGTCTGAAGTTTGCTAGAGAGCATTTGGATGATCCAGATGAGGATTGGGAGAATGTCATATGGTCAGATGAAACCAAAATAGAACTTTTTGGTAAAAACTCAACTCGTCGTGTTTGGAGGACAAAGAATGCTGAGTTGCATCCAAAGAACACCATACCTACTGTGAAGCATGGGGGTGGAAACATCATGCTTTGGGGCTGTTTTTCTGCAAAGGGACCAGGACGACTGATCCGGTGTAAAGGAAAGAATGAATGGGGCCATGTATCGTGAGATTTTGAGTGAAAACCTCCTTCCATCAGCAAGGGCATTGAAGATGAAACGTGGCTGGGTCTTTCAGCATGACAATGATCCCAAACACACCGCCTGGGCAACGAAGGAGTGGCCGTAAGAAGCATTTCAAGGTCCTGGAGTGGCCTAGCCAGTCTCCAGATCTCAACCCCATAGAAAATCTTTGGAGGGAGTTGAAAGTCTGTGTTGCCCAGCGACAGCCCCAAAACATCACTGCTCTAGAGGAGATCTGCATGGAGGAATGGGCCAAAATACCAGCAAGTGTGTGAAAACCTTGTGAAGACTTACAGAAAACATTTGACCTCTGTCATTGCCAACAAAGGGTATATAACAAAGTATTGAGATAAACTTTTGTTATTGACCAAATACTTATTTTCCACCATAATTTGCAAATAAATAAATAAAAAATCCTACAATGTGATTTTCTGGATTTCCTTTTCTCATTTTGTCTGTCATAGTTGAAGTGTACCTATGATGAAAATTACAGGCCTCTCTCATCTTTTTAAGTTGGAGAACTTGCACAATTGGTGGCTGACTAAATACTTTTTTGCCCCACTGTATATTCTCAGCAGAAAGCTGGAGCATTGAGATGTATATTCTCAGCAGAAAGCTGGAGGAGGAGAATGACAGAAACACAACAGGATCTTGATGTTGAGCAGAACAGATCGGAATGAGGAGGAATCGGCAAGTAACGGGAGAGATTTGAACTGGGGGCGGGATTAATCCTGGGGGCGGGGCTGCTGGGGGCAGGGGAGGCGGCCAGAGGTCCCAAGGGTTCTCAGTGGGACGATGAAGGGAGGGATAGAGGGATGGATGGATGGAGGGATGAAGGAAGAGGAGGGAGGGGAGGGAGAGATGGATAGAGGGTTGGAGGGAGAGGAGGGAAGGAGGGAAAAGAGGGAGGGATGGAGGGAGAGAGGAGAAGGTATGAATGAATGAATGATGGAGGAAGCAGCTGATTGGAAATTTGCTAATAGAAGTGTGTCCCATGGGGGAGGGCTTCCCCAGTCCAAGACTGAGAGGGTGAGGTGGAGGAGAGGGAGAGGTGGAGGAGGGGGAGGAGAGGAGGAAGGGAGGAGAAGAGGAGGAAAGAGAGAGTGCATCCCCAGTCACAAGGGAGAGGGGGTGGAGGGAAAAGGAGGTGGAGGGAGAAGGAGAGGAAGACACTAATTTCTCTTGACTTACAGAGCATTTGGAAAGTATTCAGACCCCTTTACTTTTTCCACATTTTGTTACGTTACAGCCTCAAAAGAATCATCAATCAACACACAATACACCATAATGACAAAGCAAATAAAAAATAAACTGAAATATCACATTTACATCAGTACTCAGACCCTTTACTCAGTACTTTGTTGATGCACCTTTGGCAGCGATTAGTCTCCAGTCTTCTTGGGTATGACGCTACAAGCTTGGCACACCTGTATTTGAAGAGTTTCTCCCATTCTTCTCTGCAGATCCTCTCAAGCTCTGTCAGGTTGGTTGGGGAGCGTCGCTGCACAGCTATTTTCAGGTCTCTCCAGAGATGTTCGATCGGCTTTAAGTCCGGGCTCTGGCTGGGCCTCTCAAGGACATTCAGAGACTTGTCCTGAAGCCACTCCTGCTTTGTCTTGGCTGTGTGCTTAGGGTCGTTGTCCTGTTGGAAGGTGAACCTTCACCCCAGTCTGAGGTCCTGAGCGCTCTGGAGCAGATTTTCATCAAGGATCTCTCTGTAATTTGCTCCGTTCATCTTTCCCTCGATCCTGACTAGTCTCCCAGTCCTTGCTGCTGAAAAATATCCCACAGCATGATGCTGCCACCACCATGCTTCACCGTAGGGATGGTACCAGGTTTCCTCCAGACGTGACGATTGGCATTCAGGCCAAAGAGTTCAATCTTGGTTTCTCGTGGTCTGGGGGTCCTTTAGGTGCCTTTTGGCAAACTCCCAAGCGGGGTGTCATGTGCCTTTTACTGAGGAGTGGCTTTCGTCTGTCCACTCTAGCATAAAGACCTGATTGGTGGATTACTGCAGAGATGGTTGTCCTTCTTGAAGGTTCTCCCATCTCCACAGAGGAACTCTGGACCTCTATCAGAGTGACCATCGGGTTCTTGGTCACCTACCTGACCAAGGCCCTTCTCCCCCGACTACGCAGTTTGGCCGGGCGGACAGTTCTAAGAAGAGTCTTGGTGGTTCCAAACTTCTTCCATTTAGGAATGATGGAGGCCACTGTGTTCTTGGGGACCGTCGACGTTGCAAAAATGTTTTGGTACCCTTCCCCAGATCTGTACTTCGACACAATTCTGTCTCTGAGCTCCACGGACAATTCCTTTGACCTCATGGCTTGGTTTTTGCTCTGACATGCACTGTCAACTGTGGGACCTTATATAGACAGGTGTGTGCCTTTCCAAATCATGTCCAGTCAATTGAATTTACCACAGGTGGACTCCAATCAAGTTGAAGAAACATCTCAAGGATGATCAATGGAAACAGGATGCACCTGAGCTCAATTTCGAGTCTCATAGCAAAGGGTCTGAATACTCGTGTAAATAAGGTTTTTATGTTTCTTATTTTTAATACATTTGCAAAAATGTCTAAAAAATCTGTTTTCGTTTTGTTATTATGGAGTATTGTGTGTAGATTGATGAGGGAAAAAAGAATAAGAATAAGACTGTTCGAATACTAAACGCACTAACCATTCTATTTGTGACGGGAAATTAGTATGTAGTATGCTTATTGGTCATAGTATGGATATAGTTAGTATGCCAAAAGTTCCCAGATGTCGTATTAAATTTGCCAAAATACAAATTATACAAGCAGTGGACACTATTTCCGTGATTTTAGGGCCCATAATGCAATTCTTCAGAAAATGGGAGCCATTGAGCGGACCTTCTATTTATCATTGAGCGGACCTTCTATTTACCCCCAAACATATATATGGTTCCCAATTAGAGGTAACGAGACTCAGCTGCCTCTAATTGGGAACCATTATCCCAACATAGAAATAGACACCATAGAACACAAGAAACCCCTACACCAAAACGAAGCCAAAACGCTCCAGCCTGTCATCTCGGGCCTGGGCGTTACAATATCTCTGAGCTGTCATTATGACAGATAATATCTCTGAGATGTCATTATGACAGATAATATCTCTGAGCTGAGCTGTTATTATCACAGATAATATCTCTGAGCTGTAATATATCTATATCTGTGATAACAACAGCTCAGAGATATTATCTGTCATAATGACAGCTCAGAGATATTATCTGTGATAATGACAGCTCAGAGATATTATCTGTGATAATGACAGCTCAGAGATATTATCTGTCATAATGACAGCTCAGAGATATTATCTGTCATAATGACAGCTCAGAGATATTATCTGTCATAATGACAGCTCAGAGATATTGTAACGCCCAGGCCCGAGATGACAGGCTGGAGCGTTTTGGCTTCGTTTTGGTGTAGGGGTTTCTTGTGTTCTATGGTGTCTATTTCTATGTTGGGGATAATGGTTCCCAATTAGAGGCAGCTGAGTCTCGTTACCTCTAATTGGGAACCATATATATGTTTGGGGGTTGCACTTTAGTTTCGTGGGTTATTGTTTATGTCATGCTTATCATGTCCAGTCAGGTTCTTGTCTTCCGTGTTTAGTTAGGTTCTGCCCTTCGTGTTTCGTTAAGTTCAGCCATTCGTGTTTAGTCAGGTTTCGCTAGTCATGTTTATGTTTAGATCTCTGTGTTCAGTTTAGGATTTAGCGGTAGGGTTCACGTATTGTTTATTGTTTTGTTCCGTCTCGTCCCGTCGTGGTTAATAAACATGTATTCTGGTTACATCGCTGCGCCTTGGTCATTCCCGAGAGAGGATAAACGTGACAGATATTATCTGTGATAATGACAGCTCAGAGATATTATCTGTCATAATGACAGCTCAGAGATATTATCTGTGAGCTGGTATTATGACAGATAATATCTTTAATATAATCTCTGTTTTATGCCAAATCATATCTCTAAACAGTATCTCTATTTGGAGTGTTAATCCACAGAGGAAAATCCACAGAAGCTGAATATGACAGATAATCTCAGAATTTTAAATCAGTGTTTATACTTTATTAGAGATTTAGGATCATCACTACAGGGTCAGAGACAGCGTTTAAGAGATGAAAGGGTTTTAAATCAGTTTTACAGTGGAACATACAGCATGGTCTCCGTGGACCACAGACTATGCACCGTATGTGTGATGGGGAAGACAACCCTTCACCCCAGAGCACTCTGAGCCTGGGATGTTCCTGTGCTGTCAACAGCTAAATTAGCCATATTGCCAAAAAGACACTCAGTTTAATTCATGAGCAAAAAATGTACATAACAAATCATGTACTTAATACTATAATATAATAATATAATATCAATTCCAAGAGTTCATAAGTGATGGTGTGACTAAACGACGCTGCTGAGCCTCAGAGGAGCATGTGCTTTTTGTTTAAGGGGCAGCAGGCAGCCTACCTGTTAGAGAGGCGAACCAGCAACCGGAGGGTTGCCAGTTTGAATCCCGAGTCTGACGGGAAAAAAATCTGTTGGGAAGTGAGGTGGCAACCGGAGGGTTGCTGGTATCAAAACCTAGATTGTATTTATTATGGATCCCCATTAGCTGCTGCCAAGACAATAAGGCAGTTATACAATTTTATAAACATTACAATACATTCACAGATTTCACAACACACTGTGTGCCCTCAGGCACTTAACCCCTCAACAACCTACAGCAGTCTCCTGCTCCAACCGGTCTATGTATACTAGGTGTCTTTCAGAGGAGATAAAGCACAAGTCACATTTTCAGTTGTGTACAATTGATGAATATGACTATTTTCTGAGCCACGGAACAGAGAGTCAGTAGGAAATATCTCCTCATAGTTGACCGAAGGATGATATAAACCAGGGAAAAACTGATTATGAGATTATGTCTGATCGGGTACTGTAGCTGGTACTCATCCCATCCCTCCTCCTACAGCCATCATCCTCCTCTCTTCTCATTCTGCCCACTCTCCATCCCTCCTCCTACAGCCATCAATCCTCCTCTCTCAACATCAGCGATATTACAGGAATGCAGATCAATAGTAGGGACACAGGGTTAGGGAGTTCTCTGTGTGTCTGTGGACACAGGGTTAGGGAGTTCTCTGTGTGTCTGTGGACACAGGGTTAGGGAGTTCTCTGTGTGTCTGTGGACACAGGGTTAGGGAGTTCTCTGTGTGTCTGTGGACACAGGGTTAGGGAGTTCTCTGTGTGTCTGTGCTCCACATCTGGGTCTGGGCCAGTGATGAATGTTGTGTTGAGCGGAGACGCAGTGGGGTCACCAAACTCCTATTACCTGACCCCTGACCTCTGACTCCCCTCTAGGACTCTTTGCCCTGCAGATGTTTACAGCCTCCAGGGCTAAAAGACCAATAGCACACCCTGTGTGAGAATTAACCAGTCTAACCCTGACCCCGTCTAACCCTGACCCAGTCTAACCCTGACCCCGTCTAACCCTGACCCCGTCTAACCCTGACCCCGTCTAACCCTGACCCCGTCTAACCCTGACCCCGTCTAACCACCATGGCGCCAGTAGCAGTGCTGCTCAGTCAGGACATTAAAAGCACATAAAGTACCACAGAAATGTTAACTATTCGGAGCACTGGGGGTTTCAGTCCAGACCAGAGCAGGCTGTTAAACTGAAGAGTCGTCTTAACGCATAATTCTTTGTTTTTCAGGAAAAAAAGATAAAACGCATAAGAAATATCTTGCTGCGTTTCGTAAACGGCAGATCAGATATGGTCCTTATTCCCAGGTTTACATCGTGACGTGTTTCAATATGCCGTACGGCATCTTCACAGAGTCTGGTCCCGCTGCTGAATGGACAAGCAGTAGTGGGAAAAGCACCCAACTGTCATACTGCGCGGCATCCCAACAGAGCCTTCACCCGCAAGGGGGCGTTCCACTCTGTTATGGACGTCCACATTGGAATGCCTGACATCCGGTGCAACGTAATGGAGCGCTGCTTCACTCCGATGAGAATTCCCTAACGGGCATCCTATCAGCAGACAGCCCTCTGACTGACGTGGAGCTACTGTTCTCCATCATCCTATCAGCAGACAGCTCTCTGACTGACGTGGAGCTACTGTTCTCCATCATCCTATCAGCAGACAGCTCTCTGACTGACGTGGAGCTACTGTTCTCCATCATCCTATCAGCAGACAGCTCTCTGACTGACGTGGAGCTACTGTTCTCCATCATCCTATCAGCAGACAGCCCTCTGACTGACGTGGAGCTACTGTTCTCCATCATCCTATCAGCAGACAGCCCTCTGACTGACGTGGAGCTACTGTTCTCCATCATCCTATCAGCAGACAGCCCTCTGACTGACGTGGAGCTACTGTTCTCCATCATCCTATCAGCAGACATCCCTCTGACTGACGTGGAGCTACTGTTCTCCATCATTCTACCAGCAGACAGCTCTCTGACTGACGTGGAGCTACTGTTCTCCATCATCCTATCAGCAGACAGCTCTGACTGACGTGGAGCTACTGTTCTCCATCATTCTATCAGCAGACAGCTCTCTGACTGACGTAGAGCTACTACTGTTCTCCATCATTCTACCAGCAGACAGCTCTCTGACTGACGTGGAGCTACTACTGTTCTCCATCATTCTACCAGCAGACAGCTCTCTGACTGACGTGGAGCTACTGTTCTCCATCATTCTACCAGCAGACATCCCTCTGACGTGGAGCTGCTGTTCTCCATCATTCTATCAGCAGACAGCTCTCTGACTGACGTGGAGCTACTGTTCTCCATCATCCTATCAGCAGACAGCTCTCTGACTGACGTGGAGCTACTGTTCTCCATCATTCTACCAGCAGACAGCTCTCTGACTGACGTGGAGCTACTACTGTTCTCCATCATTCTATCAGCAGACATCCCTCTGACGTGGAGCTGCTGTTCTCCATCATTCTATCAGCAGACAGCTCTCTGACTGACGTGGAGCTACTGTTCTCCATCATTCTATCAGCAGACAGCTCTCTGACTGACGTGGAGCTACTGTTCTCCATCATTCTACCAGCAGACAGCTCTCTGACTGACGTGGAGCTACTGTTCTCCATCATCCTATCAGCAGACAGCTCTGACTGACGTGGAGCTACTGTTCTCCATCATTCTATCAGCAGACAGCTCTCTGACTGACGTGGAGCTACTACTGTTCTCCATCATTCTACCAGCAGACAGCTCTCTGACTGACGTGGAGCTACTACTGTTCTCCATCATTCTACCAGCAGACAGCTCTCTGACTGACGTGGAGCTACTGTTCTCCATCATTCTACCAGCAGACATCCCTCTGACTGACGTGGAGCTACTACTGTTCTCCATCATTCTATCAGCAGACATCCCTCTGACGTGGAGCTGCTGTTCTCCATCATTCTACCAGCAGACAGCTCTCTGACTGACGTGGAGCTACTGTTCTCCATCATCCTATCAGCAGACAGCTCTCTGACTGACGTGGAGCTACTGTTCTCCATCATCCTATCAGCAGACAGCTCTCTGACTGACGTGGAGCTACTGTTCTCCATCATTCTATCAGCAGACAGCTCTCTGACTGACGTGGAGCTACTGTTCTCCATCATCCTATCAGCAGACAGCTCTGACTGACGTGGAGCTACTGTTCTCCATCATCCTATCAGCAGACAGCCCTCTGACTGACGTGGAGCTACTGTTCTCCATCATTCTATCAGCAGACATCCCTCTGACTGACGTGGAGCTACTGTTCTCCATCATTCTATCAGCAGACAGCTCTGACTGACGTGGAGCTACTGTTCTCCATCATTCTATCAGCAGACAGCCCTCTGACTGACGTGGAGCTACTGTTCTCCATCATTCTACCAGCAGACATCCCTCTGACTGACGTGGAGCTACTGTTCTCCATCATTCTATCAGCAGACAGCTCTGACTGACGTGGAGCTACTGTTCTCCATCATTCTATCAGCAGACATCCCTCTGACTGACGTGGAGCTACTACTGTTCTCCATCATTCTATCAGCAGACAGCTCTCTGACTGACGTGGAGCTACTACTGTTCTCCATCATTCTATCAGCAGACAGCTCTCTGACTGACGTGGAGCTACTTTTCTCCATCATCCTATCAGCAGACAGCTCTCTGACTGACGTGGAGCTACTGTTCTCCATCATCCTATCAGCAGACAGCTCTCTGACTGACGTGGAGCTACTGTTCTCCAAACTTCTAAGAAATAGTTTCAACGGTATTGAAAAACCATCCAGTGGCAATTTCTAAATACCCCGGTATACAGTAAATATACGGTATACTGCCCAGTACACTACACCAGCTGTATCCAGACCATTAGACAGTACACTACACATTGGGCTAGCACTGACACCTTTCATTCTTTCTTTCATTGTTGTGAGCTAATGCATAAGTGCTAAATGTCATACACCGTATGTCACCCTTGACAACAAAGGAGTAGGTGTGGCCAATAGCACTGACTGGCTGAGCAAGAACCAATGATTTGTATAAAGCAGGATCCGTTTCCTTCCGGAGTAGAGCAGTCTGGCTGAAGAGGAAGAGCTGTGACTTCAGATGCCATCTATATCTCAGATATACACCCTACAGGGCAGCTGGAGGAAGTGACCAAGTTACAATGGCAAGAGAGAGAGAGAGAGAACAAATCCGATTTGGATAAATTCCCATATCTATTGGGTGAAATACTTCCTTTGGAACTTCTGTGAGTGTAATGTTTACTGTTTAAATATTTTTTTTAAATGTTTATTATCTCCTTCACTTGCTTTGGCAATGTTAACATATGTTTCCCATGCCAATAAAGACCTTACATTGAATTGAAATTGAGAGAGGGAGGAGAGACAAATAAAATGCCACCAGTCATACCATGGAGTGGGCTAGGCTTTATCAGGTTACTCATTTAACAAGAGAATGCGGAGTCTAACACAGCTTCTACCCAGCTACTACCCAGCGCATGGTTCCTACTTCAAAGACAGAACTGTCTTCGGAAAGTATTCAGACCCCTTAACTTTTTCCAAATGTAAAATACTGTCTCTGAATTGTCAGAGACAGGATTGTGTCGAGGCACAGATCTAGGGAAGAGTACCAAAACATATCTGCAGCATTGAAGGTCCCCAATAACACAGTGTCCTCAATCACTCTTAAATGGAAGAAGTTTGGAACCACCAAGACTCTTCTTAGAGCTGGCCGCCCGGCCAAATTGAGCAATCTGGGGAGAAGGGACTTGGTCAGGGAGGTGACCAAGAACCCGATGGTCACTGACAGAGCTCTAGAGTTCCTCTGTGGAGATGGGAGAACCTTCCAGAAGGACAACCATCTCTGCAGCACTCCACCAATCAGGCCTTTACAGTAGAGTGGCCAGACAGAAGCCACTCCTCAGTAAAAGGCACGACGGCCTGCTTGGAGTTTGCCAAAGGCCACCTAAAGACTCTCAGACCGTAAGAAACAAGATTCTCTGGTTTGATGAAAGCAAGACTGATTGGCCTGAATGCCAAATGTCACGTCTGGAGGAAACCTGGCACCATCCCTACGGTGAAGCATGGTGGTGGCAGCATCATGCTGTGGGGGTGTTTTTCAGCAGCAGGGACTGGGAGACTAGTCAGGATCGAGGCAAAGATGAACGGAGCAAAGTACAGAGAGATCCTTGATGAAAACCTGCTCCAGAGCGATCAGGACCTCAGACTGGGGCGAAGCTTCACCTTCCAACAGGACAATGACCCTAAGCACACAGCCAAGACAACGCAGGAGTGACTTCAGGACAAGTCTCTGAATGTCCTTGAGTGGCCCAGCCAGAGCCCGGACTTGAACCCGATCGAACATCTCTGGAGAGACCTGAAAATAGCTGTGCAGCGACGCTCCCCATCCAACCTGACAGAGCTTGAGAGGATCTGCAGAGAAGAATAGGAGAAACTCCCCAAATACAGGTGTGCCAAGCTTGTAGCGTCATACCCAAGAAGACTGGAGGCTGTAATCACTGGCAAAGGTGCTTCAACAAAGTACTGAGTAAAGGTTCTGAATACTTATGTTAATGTGATAATATAGCAAACATTTCTAAAAACCTGTTTTTACTTTGTCATTATGGGGTATTGTGTGTAGATTGATGAGGGAAAAAAAATATTTAATCCATTTTAGAATAAGTCTGTAATGTAACAAAATGTAGAAAAAGTCAAGGGGTCTGAATACTTTCCGAAGGCACTGTATGTCTGGTGTCTGCAGGAGTTTTAGAGGGAATGTAGGCTGTGAAACCTAAAGCCACCTCACACCTACAGGACAGGACCGACAGGACCGACGGGATCTACAGGGCCGACGGGATCTACAGGGCCGACGGGGCCGACAGGATCTACAGGGCCGACGGGGCCGACAGGATCTACAGGGCCGACGGGGCCGACAGGATCTACAGGGCCGACAGGATCTACAGGGCCGACAGGATCTACAGGGCCGACAGAGGAGATGAAACAGAGAGGAATGGCCATGACCTGGAACCTAAGCGTCAGGATTGGGAATATGGGATTCCCATGGGAGGAATGTCTCTGAAGAGGAGGAATGTCGAGAGCAGCGGAAGGAAAAAGTCCAGAGAAGTGTTATAGGGTGTGAGTCAGCAGACTTTTACCATGACTAACAGCTGGTTGAGGATAAATTCAGACATACATGTTGTAGGATTCATCAAGCTACCCTGCAAACAATAACTAGTCATCATGGTTGCCTAAAGTCATCAAGATGTTGTGTCATGGTTCACTGGAGGTTTTGTCTAGTTCCCGGTTGGTCCCGGGGACGTCACCTGATGGTCACAAATAAACATTCTCCTTTTCTTTTACCCAAGGAACACACACCCTAGTTTCATTACACATACCCCCTTGTTACTGTTGCCAAGCCCATCAAGGCTCTGATTGGTGAACCATTGATCTTCGTCTTTAGGCAATGCTATGGACACCCACACACAAACAGTGATTTCAACATACAGTGTTTTCAACTTACATATTTGACACACATTGAGAAACATGATTACATTGCGTATGTTTATTCGCATACTAATTATTCAACATGTTCTCCCCTGAGAACTCACAACCTCTTGGTTCACAGCAATGTTCCTGCTAACGCCACCATGTCTGTATCAATGACAGATTTTACCTGTGGGCCTAATCCTACACGTTGCACCTCAAAGTAAATCTCAGCTCTGGTGAAAATACACTGAAGAAACACTAGTATATTTATCACAGTGATTCAGGAGTAACATTAAAACAGAATAATACCCCATACAACTATACTGAAAATTCTAACTCAAATTGCTGAAATAAGTAAAGGAAATCAATGATGACAGAATAGTCTAGAATATTAGCGCAGATGGCACTCTTTTTGCTAAGTGCAGAGATGTATTATAGCTAATGAATGTGTAAGGGCCTATGGCTGATGCTCTCTGCTGGTGCAAATTAGATGGGTTATAGGCTGTACTGGGGCTATTAAGAAATAATAATCCCCATTAGTTCCTGCCAAGGCAGCAGCTACTCTTCCTGGGGTTTATTATGGATCCCCATTAGTTCCTGCCAAGGCAGCAGCTACTCTTCCTGGGGTTTATTATGGATCCCCATTAGTTCCTGCCAAGGCAGCAGCTACTCTTCCTGGGGTTTATTATGGATCCCCATTAGTTCCTGCCAAGGCAGCAGCTACTCTTCCTGGGGTTTATTATGGATCCCTCTGACACCAGAGGATGTGGCAACATCACGTAACAGAGGTCAGATGTAATCAACCTTGGACTTCTACTCTCCTTTCTCCAGCCAACAATGGTTATCTAATACAGCCTGATTCCACAGAGCAGAGCTTTGATTGGAACAGTTAGGGTGATTAAAGGACTGTGGCTGTCTTCGACTTTCAGACGTTCAGACTCCAGACTTCCTCATCAACACTCGGACGTTGATGCAACAGTTCTTATAGTCAACTTGGCTGAGCTTCACCACTCCAGAGAACGCGTCTCCACCACTCCAGAGTCCAATGGCGACAAGCTTTACACCACTCCAGCCGACGCTTGGCATTGTGCATGGTGATCTTAGGTTTGTGTGCGGCTGCTCGGCCATGGAAACCCATTTCATGAAGTTCCTGATGAACAGTTCTTGTGCTGACGTTGCTTCCAGAGGCAGTTTGGAACTCGGTAGTGAGTGTTGCAACCGAGGACAGATGATTTTTACGTGCTACACGCTTCAGTACTCGGCGTTCCCGTTCTGTGAGGGAGGATTACACTAACTCCCTCACAGAGACTCAGTGGAATCAAGAGAGGTCATTGGTCCCATTTTGGTGTTACATGTACTCTTATAGGGAGTGTTGTATTCATTAGATGTTACAGTCAAATTAGTGAATCTGTTGATCTAGATTTTACAGTCAAATTAGTGAATCTGTTGATCTAGATTTTACAGTCAAATTAGTGAATCTGTTGATCTATATTTTACAGTACAATTAGTGAATCTGTTGATCTAGATTTTACAGTAAAATTAGTGAATCTGTTGATCTAGATTTTACAGTAGAATTAGTGAATCTGTTGATCTAGATTTTACAGTAAAATTAGTGAATCTGTTGATCTATATTTTACAGTAGAATTAGTGAATCTGTTGATCTAGATTTTTTTTTGTTGATGCTCTTTTGAACCCTTTAATGTGCATCTGCGTGGTGCTGCCTGGGGGAGACAGCCAGTTGGGTTCTGGGTTTATCCCTGTCCCTGCCCTCTAGCACATCCCAAAGGCTGAATCCTAACCCTACGACTCATTAGCTGGAGTCACCAGATAAACACACTGAGTCCTGTCCACTATCCAGACTGCCCACTACTCACTAACTTCCCCCCTGGCCTGTCTGCTGCCAGGTACTGCTGTCCTGTTCTGGAGCATCCTGTTCTTCTGGGTGGGTGTATTTGAGATGAAGAGAGATTTATGTGAACAGGGGCCTCTCTCTGCATGCACACATCCTGACAGATGAAAACCTCATTAGGCACACTCACGCTACTCAGCCAGTGCTTTTTGCTGAACCACTCCCAGACACAATTTGATCTATTCTTGGCCAGCCACTTTTAAATAGCACCCGGGCCAGAACAGGTGAAACACCTTCCCACTAACGGGATGGCAACCAGCACAGGTGTAACACATACTGACTAACGAGGTGATGCCAATCGGTGCGCCCCATACGTGCTAACGAGCTATTCAAAACATAAATGAAAAAAACAAAGCCTGTAACATTATATTGCATATTGATGTATATATAGTGATGTATATATAGTGATGTGTATATAGTGATGTGTATATAGTGATGTGCAGTGGGGCAAAAAAGTATTTAGTCAGCCACCAATTGTGCAAGTTCTCCAACTTAAAAAGATGAGAGAGGCCTGTAATTTTCATCATAGGTACACTTCAACTATGACAGACAAAATGAGAAAAGGAAATCCAGAAAATCACATTGTAGGATTTTTTATTTATTTATTTGCAAATTATGGTGGAAAATAAGTATTTGGTCAATAACAAAAGTTTATCTCAATACTTTGTTATATACCCTTTGTTGGCAATGACAGAGGTCAAACGTTTTCTGTAAGTCTTCACAAGGTTTTCACACACTGTTGCTGGTATTTTGGCCCATTCCTCCATGCAGATCTCCTCTAGAGCAGTGATGTTTTGGGGCTGTCGCTGGGCAACACGGACTTTCAACTCCCTCCAAAGATTTTCTATGGGGTTGAGATCTGGAGACTGGCTAGGCCACTCCAGGACCTTGAAATGCTTCTTCTGAAGCCACTCCTTCGTTCGGGCGGTGTGTTTGGGATCATTGTCATGCTGAAAGACCCAGCCACGTTTCATCTTCAATGCCCTTGCTGATGGAAGGAGGTTTTCACTCAAAATCTCACGATACATGGCCCCATTCATTCTTTCCTTTACACGGATCAGTCAGCCCTGGTCCCTTTGCAGAAAAACAGCCCCAAAGCATGATGTTTCCACCCCCATGCTTCACAGTAGGTATGGTGTTCTTTGGATGCAACTCAGCATTCTTTGTCCTCCAAACACGACGAGTTGAGTTTTTACCAAAAAGTTATATTTTGGTTTCATCTGACCATATGACATTCTCCCAATCCTCATCTGGATCATCCAAATGCTCTCTAGAAAACTTCAGACGGGCCTGAACATGTACTGACTTAAGCAGGGGGACACGTCTGGCACTGCAGGATTTGAGTCCCTGGCGGCGTAGTGTGTTACTGATGGTAGGCTTTGTTACTTTGGTCCCAGCTCTCTGCAGGTCATTCACTAGGTCCCCGTGTGGTTCTGGGATTTTTGCTCACCGTTCTTGTGATCATTTTGACCCCACGGGTGAGATCTTGCGTGGAGCCCAAGATCGAGGAAGATTATCAGTGGTCTTGTATGTCTTCCATTTCCTAATAATTGCTCCCACAGTTGATTTCTTCAAACCAAGCTGCTTACCTGTTGCAGATTCAGTCTTCCCAACCTGGTGCAGGTCTACAATTTTGTTTCTGGTGTCCTTTGACAGCTCTTTGGTCTTGGCCATAGTGGAGTTTGGAGTGTGACTGTTTGAGGTTGTGGACAGGTGTCTTTTATACTGATAACAAGTTCAAACAGGTGCCATTAATACAGGTAATGAGTGGAGGACAGAGGAGCCTCTTAAAGAAGAAGTTACAGGTCTGTGAGAGCCAGAAATCTTGCTTGTTTGTATGTGACCAAATACTTATTTTCCACCATAATTTGCAAATAAATTCATTAAAAATCCTACAATGTGATTTTCCTCATTTTGTCTGTCATAGTTGAAGTGTACCTATGATGAAAATTACAGGCCTCTCATCTTTTTAAGTGAGAGAACTTGCACAATTGGTGGCTGACTAAATACTTTTTTGCCCCACTGTATATATAGTGATGTGTATATAGTGATGTGTATATAGCGATGTGTATATAGCGATGTGTATATAGCGATGTGTACAGTGATGTATATAGCGATGTGTATATAGCGATGTGTATAGCGATGTGTATAGCGATGTGTATAGCGATGTGTATAGTGATGTGCATAGTGATGTGCATAGTGATGTATATAGTGCATATTGATGTATATTGATGTGTAGTGCATATTGATGTGTATAGTGCATATTGATGTGTATAGTGCATATTGATGTATATATTGATGTGTAGTGCATATTGATGTATATATTAATGTGTATATTGATGTGTATAGTGATGTGTATAGTGCATATTGATGTATATAGTGATGTGTATAGTGATGTATATAGTGTATATAGTGATGTGTATAGTGATGTATATAGTGTATATAGTGATGTGTATATAGTGATGTGTATATAGTGATGTGTATAGCGATGTATATAGTGATGTGTATAGTGATGTATATAGCGATGTGTATATCGATGTGTATAGTGATGTGTATAGTGATGTATATAGTGATGTGTATATAGCGATGTGTATAGTGATGTATATAGTGATGTGCATAGTGATGTATATATTGATGTGTAGTGCATATTGATGTATATATTAATGTGTATATTGATGTGTATAGTGATGTGTATAGTGCATATTGATGTATATATTGATGTATATAGTGATGTGTATAGTGATGTATATAGTGTATATAGTGATGTGTATATAGTGATGTGTGTATAGTGATGTGTATAGCGATGTGTATAGTGATGTGTATAGTGATGTGTATATAGCGATGTATATATAGCGATGTATATATAGCGATGTGTATAGCGATGTGTATAGTGATGTGTATAGCGATGTGTATAGCGATGTATATAGTGATGTGTATAGTGATGTATATAGTGTATATAGTGATGTGTATATAGTGATGTGTGTATAGTGATGTGTATAGCGATGTGTATAGTGATGTGTATAGTGATGTGTATAGTGATGTATATATAGTGATGTGTATAGCGATGTGTATAGTGATGTGTATAGCGATGTATATAGTGATGTGTATAGTGATGTATATAGTGTATATAGTGATGTGTATATAGTGATGTGTGTATAGTGATGTGTATAGCGATGTGTATAGTGATGTGTATAGTGATGTGTATAGTGATGTATATAGTGATGTGTATATAGCGATGTGTATAGTGATGTGCATATAGCGATGTGTATAGTGATGTGTGTATAGGGATGTGTATAGCGATGTGTATAGTGATGTGTATAGTGATGTGCATAGTGATGTGCATAGTGATGTGTATATAGCGATGTGTATAGTGATGTGTATAGTGATGTATATAGTGTATATAGTGATGTGTGTATAGTGATGTGTATAGCGATGTGTATAGTGATGTGTATAGTGATGTGTATAGTGATGTGTATAGTGATGTGTATATAGTGATGTGTATATAGCGATGTGTATAGTGATGTGCATATAGCGATGTGTGTATAGGGATGTGTATAGCGATGTGTATAGCGATGTGTATAGTGATGTGTATATAGCGATGTGTATAGTGATGTGCATAGTGATGTGTATAGCGATGTATATAGTGATGTGTATAGTGATGTATATATAGTGATGTGTATAGCGATGTATATAGTGATGTGTATAGTGATGTGTATAGCGATGTATATAGTGATGTGTATAGTGATGTATATAGTGTATATAGTGATGTGTATATAGTGATGTGTGTATAGTAATGTGTATAGCGATGTGTATAGTGATGTGTATAGTGATGTGTAGAGTGATGTGTATATAGCGATGTGTATAGTGATGTGCATATAGCGATGTGTATAGTGATGTGTGTATAGGGATGTGTATAGCGATGTGTATAGTGATGTGTATAGTGATGTGTATATAGCGATGTGTATAGCGATGTGTATAGCGATGTGTATAGTGATGTGTATATAGCGATGTGTATAGTGATGTGTATAGCGATGTGTATAGTGATGTGTATAGTGATGTGTATAGTGATGTGTATAGTGATGTGTATAGTGATGTGTATATAGTGATGTGTATATAGTGATGTGTATATAGCGATGTGTATAGCGATGTGTATAGTGATGTGCATAGTGATGTACATATAGTGCATATTGATGTATATTGATGTGTAGTGCATATTGATGTGTATAGTGCATATTGATGTGTATAGTATATATTGATGTGTNGCATATTGATGTATATATTAATGTGTATATTGATGTGTATAGTGATGTGTATAGTGCATATTGATGTATATATTGATGTATATAGTGATGTGTATAGTGATGTATATAGTGTATATAGTGATGTGTATATAGTGATGTGTATAGCGATGTATATAGTGATGTGTATAGTGATGTATATAGTGTATATAGTGATGTGTATATAGTGATGTGTGTATAGTGATGTGTGTATAGCGATGTGTATAGTGATGTGTATAGTGATGTGTATATAGCGATGTGTATAGTGATGTGCGTATAGCGATGTGTATAGTGATGTGTGTATAGGGATGTGTGTATAGGGATGTGTATAGTGATGTGTATAGCGATGTGTATAGTGATGTGTATAGTGATGTGTATAGTGATGTGTATAGTGATGTACGTATAGCGATGTGTATAGTGATGTGTATAGTGATGTGTATAGTGATGTGTATATAGTGATGTGTGTATAGTGATGTGCGTGTAGCGATGTGCGTGTAGCGATGTGCGTGTAGCATAGTGCGTGTAGCGATGTGCATATAGCGATGTGCATATAGTGATGTGCATATAGTGATGTGCATATAGTGATGTGCATATAGCGATGTATATATAGTGATGTGTATATAGTGATGTGCATATAGCGATGTGTATATAGTGATGTGTATATATATTGATGTATATAGTGATGTATATATAGCGATGTGCATATAGTGATGTGTATATATATTGATGTGTATATATATTGATGTGTATAGTGATGTATATATAGCGATGTGTATATAGTGATGTGCATATAGTGATGTATATATAGCGATGTGCATATAGTGATGTATATAGTGATGTATATATAGCGATGTGTATATAGTGATGTGCATATAGCGATGTGCATATAGTGATGTGTATATATATTGATGTGTATATATATTGATGTGTATAGTGATGTATATATAGCGATGTGTATATAGTGATGTGCATATAGCGATGTATATATAGCGATGTGCATATAGTGATGTAGTGTATACAGTGGTGTATACAGTGGTGTGTATATAGTGATGTGTGTAGTGATGTATGTAGTGATGTGCATATAGATGTGTATATAGTGATGTGTATAGTGATGTATATAGTGATGTGCATATAGTGATGAATGTAGTGATGTGTATATAGTGATGTATATATAGTGACTCCCTGTCTAAATAAAGAGACCTTGGTCTCAGCATTGACTCCCTGTCTAAATAAAGAGACATTGGTTTCAGAGGGATGGGGTGGGGTGGAAGGGTAAGGGGTAGAGGGGTGGGGTGGAAGGGTAAGGGGTAGAGGGTGGATGGGTAAGGGGTAGAGGGATGGGGTGGAAAAGTAAGGGGTAGAGGGGTGGGGTGGAAGGGTAAGGGGTAGAGGGGTAGAGGGGTGGATGGGTAAGGGGTAGAGGGGTGGGTGGAAGGGTAAGGGGTAGAGGGGTAGATGGGTAAGGGGTAGAGGGGTGGGTGGAAGGGTAAGGGGTAGAGGGGTGGATGGGTAAGGGGTAGAGGGTGGGTGGAAGGGTAAGGGCAGAGGGGTGGGGTGGAAGGGTAAGGGGTAGAGGGGGTGGATGGGTAAGGGGCAGAGGGTGGATGGGTAAGGGGTAGAGGGAGGGATGGAAGGGCAGGGGTAGAGGAGGAGGGTGAGGTGGAAGGGTAAGGGGTAGAGGGTGGGGTGGGAGGGTAGGGGAGAGGGGTGGGGTGGAAGGGTAAGGGGTAGAGGGTGGATGGGTAAGGGGTAGAGGGATGGGGTGGAAGGGTAAGGGGTAGAGGGATGGGGTGGAAAAGTAAGGGGTAGAGGGGTGGGGTGGAAGGGTAAGGGGTAGAGGGGTGGATGGGTAAGGGGTAGAGGGTGGGTGGAAGGGCAGGGGTAGAGGGGCAGATGGGTAAGGGTAGAGGGTGGGTGGAAGGAGTAAGGGGTAGAGGGGGTGGATGGGTAAGGGGCAGAGGGGTGGGTGGAAGGGTAAGGGGGTAGAGGGGTGGGGTGGAAGGGTTAAGGGAGTAGGGGGTGGGGTGGAAGGGCAGGGGTAGAGGGGTGGATGGGTAAGGGGTAGAGGGTGGATGGGTAAGGGCAGAGGGAGGATGGGTAGAGGCAGGAAGGGTGGAAGGGTAAGGGGTAGAGGGTGGATGGGTGGGCAGTGCAGAGGGTGGGTGGAAGGGTAAGGGGTAGAGGGTGGGGTGGAAGGGTAAGGGTAGAGGGCAGAGGGTGGGGTGGAAGGGCAAGGCAGAGGGTGGATGGGTAAGGGGTAGAGGGTGGATGGGTAAGGGGGTAGAGGGAGGGATGGAAGGAGTAAGGGGTAGAGGGTGGGGTGGAAGGGTAAGGGGGTAGAGGGGCAGAGGGGTGGATGGGTAAGGGTAGAGGGTGGGTGGAAGGAGTAAGGGTAGAGGGATGGGGTGGAAGGGTAAGGGGGTAGAGGGGTGGATGGGTAAGGGGTAGAGGGGTGGATGGGTAAGGGGTAGAGGGGAGGGATGGAAGGGTAAGGGGTAGAGGGGAGGGGTGAGGTGGAAGGGTAAGGGGCAGAGGGGGTGGTGGGAGGGTAAGGGTAGAGGGTGGGGTGGAAGGGTAAGGGGTAGGGGGTGGAAGGGTAAGGGGTAGAGGGTGGATGGAGTGGGGGTAGAGGGATGGGGTGGAAGGGTAAGGGCAGAGGGATGGGGTGGAAAAAGTAAGGGTAGAGGGATGGGGTGGAAAAGTAAGGGAGTGGGGGTGGGGTGGAAGGGTAAGGGGTAGAGGGGGTAGAGGGGTGGATGGGTAAGGGGTAGAGGGTGGGTGGAAGGGTAAGGCAGAGGGGTAGATGGGTAAGGGCAGAGGGGTGGGTGGAAGGGTAAGGGTAGAGGGGTGGATGGGTAAGGGGCAGAGAGGGTGGGTGGAAGGGTAAGGGTAGAGGGTGGGGTGGAAGGAGGTAGAGGGGGTGGATGGGTAAGGGGTAGAGGGGTGGATGGGTAAGGGGTAGAGGGGAGGGATGGAAGGGTAAGGGGTAGAGGGGAGGGGTGAGGTGGAAGGGTAAGGGGTAGAGGGGTGGGGTGGGAGGGTAAGGGGTAGAGGGGTGGGGTGGAAGGGTAAGGGGTAGAGGGTGGATGGGTAAGGGGTAGAGGGATGGGGTGGAAGGGTAAGGGGTAGAGGGATGGGGTGGAAAAGTAAGGGGTAGAGGGTGGGGTGGAAGGGTAAGGGGTAGAGGGTAGAGGGGTGGATGGGTGGGGGTAGAGGGTGGGTGGAAGGAGTGGGGGTAGAGGGGTAGATGGGTAAGGGTAGAGGGTGGGTGGAAGGGTAAGGGGTAGAGGGTGGATGGGTAAGGGGTGGGTGGGTGGAAGGGTAAGGGGTAGAGGGTGGGGTGGAAGGGTAAGGGGGGTGGGGGTGGGGTGGAAGGGTAAGGGTAGAGGGTGGATGGGTAAGGGCAGAGGGGGTGGATGGGTAAGGGGTAGAGGGAGGGATGGAAGGGCAAGGGTAGAGGAGGGGTGAGGTGGAAGGGTGGAAGGGAGTAGAGGGGTGGGGTGGAAGGAGTAAGGGGTAGAGGGAGGGATGGAAGGGTAAGGGGTAGAGGGTGGGGTGGGAGGGTAAGGGGTAGAGGGTGGGGTGGAAGGGTAAGGGTAGAGGGTGGATGGAGTAAGGGGTAGAGGGATGGGGTGGAAGGGTAAGGGGTAGAGGGATGGGGTGGAAAAGTAAGGGGTAGAGGGGTGGGGTGGAAGGGTAAGGGGTAGAGGGAGGGTGAGGTGGAAGGGTAAGGGCAGAGGGTGGGGTGGGAGGGTAAGGGGTAGAGGGAGGGGTGAGGTGGAAGGGTAAGGGGTAGAGGGGTGGGGTGGGAGGGTAAGGGGTAGAGGGGTGGGGTGGGAGGGTAAGGGGTAGAGGGGTGGGGTGGGAGGGTAAGGGGTAGAGGGGTGGGGTGGATGGGTAAGGGGTAGAGGGGTGGGAGGGTAAGGGGTAGAGGGATGGGGTGGAAGGGTAAGGGGTAGAGGGGAGGGGTGGAAGGGTAAGGGGTAGAGGGGTGGGGTGGAAGAAAAGAATGCGACGACGAGTGAGAAGGGAGGAGTTTAACAATAGCGCCCTAGTAGTTCAGGGGTCATGATGACATCACAGGTCATGAGTGTGTACTTAGACATGACACATCACACCCTGGCAGGAAATGCATAGGGGCACGAGATCAGGACTTTTTGTCAGGGTTCAAAGGGTAAACTTCAGAGACATTCCCTCTGTGTTTCCCATGTGGGGCGGTTTCCTTTCATGCTTAGTGACATAGGTAGGCTTATGCCCCTACGACTTATAGGTAACAATGTATGCCGTTAAAAGGTTGATGGACAGTGGGGAGGGTGAGCCCATCATACACCATGAGACAGACTGCCTGGTCTATGGGCTGATGAGATCAACCGGGCTGAACTTAAGATAGGAAGCTCCTCCTTGTGCATTAAACAACAGAGATTTAGAAGTGTGTAACATGTGGAAATGTAGTAAACTTGTTTTAAGTTGTCCTTTCCCAAGGACAGACAGTCCAGCTGCATCCTGCGGTTGACCTATCCCAGCCCAAGCAGAGCTCAGGAGTCGAGCTATCCCAGCCCAGAGCAGGGCTCAGCCATCGGGCTATCCCAGCCCAGAGCAGGGCTCAGCCATCGGGCTATCCCAGCCCAGAGCAGGGCTCAGCCATCGGGCTATCCCAGCCCAGAGCAGGGCTCAGCCATCCCAGCCCAGAGCAGGGCTCAGCCATCCCAGCCCAGAGCAGGGCTCAGCCATCCCAGCCCAGAGCAGGGCTCAGCCATCGAGCTATCCCAGCCCAGAGCAGAGCTCAGCCATCGAGCTATCCCAGCCCAGAGCAGAGCTCAGCCATCGAGCTATCCCAGCCCAGAGCAGAGCTCAGCCATCGAGCTATCCCAGCCCAGAGCAGAGCTCAGCCATAGAGCTATCCCAGCCCAGAGCAGAGCTCAGCCATAGAGCTATCCCAGCCCAGAGCAGAGCTCAGCCATAGAGCTATCCCAGCCCAGAGCAGAGCTCAGCCATAGAGCTATCCCAGCCCAGAGCAGAGCTCAGCCATAGAGCTATCCCAGCCCAGAGCAGAGCTTCAGCCATAGAGCTATCCCAGCCCAGAGCAGAGCTCAGCCATAGAGCTATCCCAGCCCAGAGCAGAGCTCAGCCATAGAGCTATCCCAGCCCAGAGCAGAGCTCAGCCATAGAGCTATCCCAGCCCAGAGCAGAGCTCAGAGTGCCTATTGTGTCTGGCTGTGTCCCACTGCTGCTACTGCTATGACTTACTACTGCTGCATAAAGTACTGTAAACCATATGCTAACGTCTCACCCTTTACTAGCGAAATAACCCATTATTGTTCGTTTTTCATTTGCAGCAGGAGAGGACCTCTGTAAACACAACAAAACCTCCGCGACATAAAAAGTGCTCACTGCTCGTAAAGATGTAACAAAGGCGCTCCCGGTTCATGCAGTCACTTTGAAATGAAACAACGTTTCGGAGCAGCTACAATGGCTCAAAATACTTTGTTTAGACTTGTATCTTACCTTTACAAAGAAAGAATCCATTTGTAATAAATGGTCCCCAACAAGACTCTTCTAATGTTAGATCCCAGGTACCACAGTAGCGCTGAGGGGGAATATGTCTTTCCAGATGACTTCCAGTGGCGAGCTGACGTCAAGATGAGACAAGTTCCACTCGTTCTTCTCAAAACGGGAATCCAGACCAAGTTAACCACGAATTCCTATTAACGTCCCAGGAAGAAACAAAAGAAGAAGCAGTTGTTAAGTGGATTTAAACCCCCTGAAAACAAGTCAACAGCCCCTCCGTCTGGGATAGGGCGCAGCCGCGTCCCGTGTACCGTGTCCGTGTGTTCTAACCGGTATGAATGAGGACGGCGTTTTGAGCACGGTCATTGGAGGCGGAGCGTCAAGCGGTAGACCCCATGGAGCACGCCCTTATTGTAACAATGTAACGGCAGTATCTACGGCACTGATGTTGCTGATGAATTTGTTATCATCATTTTCATTTCTATTATCAGTAGTTTAGTAGGTTGTAGTTTTATACAGTAGGAGTTCTTCTGTTATCAATCGCGTCATGCTAAGATACATGTAAAGGGTCCTGATTGCTGAAGCATATGTTGTTCAAGGGTCAGGTTTATCCAGGGTCAGGTTTATCCAGGGTCAGGGTTATCCAGGGTCAGGTTTATCCAGGGTCAGGGTTATCTAGGGTCAGGTTTATCCAGGGTCAGGGTTATCCAGGGTCAGGGTTATCTAGGGTCAGGTTTATCCAGGGTCAGGGTTATCCAGGGTCAGGGTTATCTAGGGTCAGGTTTATCCAGGGTCAGGGTTATCTAGGGTCAGGTTTATCCAGGGTCAGGGTTATCTAGGGTCAGGTTTATCCAGGGTCAGGGTTATCTAGGGTCAGGTTTATCCAGGGTCAGGGTTATCTAGGGTCAGGTTTATCCAGGGTCAGGGTTATCCAGGGTCAGGGTTATCTAGGGTCAGGTTTATCCAGGGTCAGGGTTATCCAGGGTCAGGGTTATCTAGGGTCAGGGTTATCCAGGGTCAGGGTTATCCAGAGTCAGGGTTATCCAGGGTCAGGGTTATCCAGGGTCAGGTTTATCCAGTCAGGGTTATCCAGAGTCAGGGTTATCCAGGGTCAGGGTTATCCAGAGTCAGGGTTATCCAGGGTCAGGGTTATCCAGGGTCAGGGTTATCCAGAGTCAGGGTTATCCAGGGTCAGGGTTATCCAAGGTCAGGTTTATCCAGTCAGGGTTCTCCAGAGTCAGGGTTATCCAGGGTCAGGGTTATCCAGAGTCAGGGTTATCCAGGGTCAGGTTTATCCAGGGTCAGGTCTATCCAGTCAGGGTTATCCAGAGCCAGGGTTGTCCAGAGTCAGGGTTATCCAGGGTCAGGGTTATCCAGAGTCAGGGTTATCCAGAGTCAGGGTTATCCAGGGTCAGGGTTATCCAGAGTCAGGGTTATCCAGGGTCAGGGTTATCCAGGGTCAGGTTTATCCAGTCAGGGTTATCCAGGGTCAGGGCTATCCAGGGTCAGGGTTATCCAGGGTCAGGGTTATCCACGGTCAGGGTTAACCAGAGTCAGGGTTATCCAGAGTCAGGGTTATCCAGGGTCAGGCTTATCCAGAGTCAGGGTTATCCAGGGTCAGGGTTATCCAGGGTCAAGGTTTTCCAGTCAAGGTTTTTGTGATAATATCCACTTTCCACAGTGGGGTCACATTAGTTTGTAGGCCACATGGTTTGGGTAATACAAACACAAGTTGCACATTGACGGTACCGACTTCAGACGAGTCTCTTGGGGCTTGTGGGGATCGTAGAGCAAAACGAAGACCACCATCGTGTTCGTTAGAGTTTCCCCTTTTAATAGTTATAGGCCAAAATGTTCGGACGCTACAGACATTTTTGTGAGAAGACCACATTTTGGGATGTCTCCTGGTCTGATAAACGCCGCTGTAGCTCGGCCACCTTCCACCTCAGATGGGATGTCTCCTGGTCTGATAAACACCGCTGTAGCTCGGCCACCTTCCACCACAGATGGGATGTCTCCTGGTCTGATAAACACCGCTGTAGCTCGGCCACCTTCCACCACAGATGGGATGTCTCCTGGTCTGATAAACATCGCTGTAGCTCGGCCACCTTCCACCACAGATGGGATGTCTCCTGGTCTGATAAACACCGCTGTAGCTCGGCCACCTTCCACCACAGATGGGATGTCTCCTGGTCTGATAAACATCGCTGTAGCTCGGCCACCTTCCACCTCAGATGGGATGTCTCCTGGTCTGATAAACACCGCTGTAGCTTGGCCACCTTCCACCTCAGATGCGGAAGTGCGACATAGGTGGATGCGTTGGATTGAGACTCAGCCCTTGCAAAAAACCTGATATCTCTAGCTTTAACTAACGAATGATAATGGGGATTTTTTTATTATTATGTTACTTAGATTGACGCACGAGTGGGTCAATAGACTCTTAAGGATTAATTGCGTAGGCCAAGTTCCTCACTGCAGCCTCCCCATGACAAAGTGTTTAAATTGCATAGGCCAAGTTCCCCATCATGTCTGTGCTTATCCACACCTAGATCAGACTCTGGAGGTTCCAGCACATGAATTCAGTAATCTGTATGGATCCACTGGCATCGTACTAATGTCTATCTCCGTGGCCCAGACACCTGGGTCTCTGTGGGCCTAGTCCTACCATGACGCTGCAGCTCACACACCGCGGTTGGTTCACTGGGAACAATCAGTACTGAAGACGACAAAAGGAAGATGAAACTAAGATATCTTGGTGGTCAGTGCAGTATTGGTGGTTTTGATATTAGTTTTGGATAAGAAATATAAACGAAAGGAAATAATGAATATCAGGAAAAGGCTTAGTGTAGTTTTAGTCAAGTCTGAGCTGCAGCAGTTAGATCACGTTATTACCAGACGCAATATAGCCAAGCCACTAGAACCATATGGTTTCTCTGTTACAACGGTATCCTCACGTTAACCAGGTTTAATCTGTTATCCTCACGTTAACCAGGTTTAATCTGTTATCCTCACGTTTACCAGGTTTAATCTGTTATCTTCAAGTTAACCAGGTTTAATCTATCATCTTCACGTTAACCAGGTTTAATCTGTTATCCTCACGTTAACCAGGTTTAATCTGTTATCCCCACGTTAACCATGTTTAATCTGTTATCCTCTCGTTAATCAGGTTTAATCTGTTATCCTCACGTTAATCAGGTTTAATCTGTTATCTTCACGTTAACCAGGTTTAATCTATCATCTTCACGTTAACCAGGTTTAATCTGTTATCCTCACGTTAACCAGGTTTAATCTATTATCTTCAAGTTAACCAGGTTTAATCTGTTATCCTCACGTTAACCAGGTTTAATCTGTTATCCTCACGTTAATCAGGTTTAATCTGTTATCTATACGTTAACCAGGTTTAATCTATCATCTTCACGTTAACCAGGTTTAATCTGTTATCCTCACGTTAACCAGCTTTAATCTGTTATCCTCACGTTAACCAGGTTTAAATTGTTATCTTCACGTTAACCAGGTTTAATCTATTATCTTCAAGTTAACCAGGTTTAATCTGTTATCCTCACATTAACCAGGTTTAATCTGTTATCCTCAATGCTAACCAGGTTTAATCTGTTATCCTCACGTTAACCAGGTTTAATCTGTTATCTTCACGTTAATCAGGTTTAATCTGTTATCCTCACGTTAACCAGGTTTAATCTGTTATCCTCACGTTAATCAGGTTTAATCTGTTATTCTCACGTTAACCAGGTTTAATCTGTTATCCTCACGTTAACCAGGTTTAATCTGTTATCCTCACGTTAAACAGGTTTAATCTGTTATCCTCACGTTAAGCAGGTTTAATCTGTTATCCTCACGTTAAGCAGGTTTAATCTGTTATCCTCACGTTAACCAGATTTAATCTGTTATCCTCAATGCTAACCAGGTTTAATCTGTTATCCTCACGTTAAGCAGGTTTAATCTGTTATCCTCACGTTAACCAGGTTTAATCTGTTATCCTCACGTTAACCAGGTTTAATCTGTTATCCTCACGTTAACCAGGTTTAATCTGTTATCCTCACGTTAAGCAGGTTTAATCTGTTATCCTCACATTAACCAGGTTTAATCTGTTATCCTCACGTTAACCAGGTTTAATCTGTTATCCTCACGTTAACCAGCTTTAATCTGTTATCCCCACGTTAACCATGTTTAATCTGTTATCCTCTCGTTAATCAGGTTTAATCTGTTATCCTCACGTTAATCAGGTTTAATCTGTTATCTTCACGTTAACCAGGTTTAATCTATCATCTTCACGTTAACCAGGTTTAATCTGTTATCCTCACGTTAACCAGGTTTAATCTGTTATCCTCACGTTAACCAGCTTTAATCTGTTATCCTCACGTTAACCAGGTTTAAATCTGTTATCTTCACGTTAGCCAGGTTTAATCTATTATCTTCAAGTTAACCAGGTTTAATCTATTATCTTCAAGTTAACCAGGTTTAATCTGTTATCCTCACGTTAACCAGGTTTAATCTGTTATCCTCACGTTAATCAGGTTTAATCTGTTATCTATACGTTAACCAGGTTTAATCTATCATCTTCACGTTAACCAGGTTTAATCTGTTATCCTCACGTTAACCAGCTTTAATCTGTTATCCTCACGTTAACCAGGTTTAAATTGTTATCTTCACGTTAACCAGGTTTAATCTATTATCTTCAAGTTAACCAGGTTTAATCTGTTATCCTCACATTAACCAGGTTTAATCTGTTATCCTCACGTTAACCAGGTTTAATCTGTTATCCTCACGTTAACCAGGTTTAATCTGTTATCTTCACGTTAATCAGGTTTAATCTGTTATCCTCACGTTAACCAGGTTTAATCTGTTATCCTCACGTTAATCAGGTTTAATCTGTTATCCTCACGTTAACCAGGTTTAATCTGTTATCCTCACGTTAACCAGGTTTAATCTGTTATCCTCACGTTAAGCAGGTTTAATCTGTTATCCTCACGTTAAGCAGGTTTAATCTGTTATCCTCACGTTAAGCAGGTTTAATCTGTTATCCTCACGTTAACCAGGTTTAATCTGTTATCCTCACGTTAACCAGGTTTAATCTGTTATCCTCACGTTAAGCAGGTTTAATCTGTTATCCTCACGTTAACCAGGTTTAATCTGTTATCCTCACGTTAACCAGGTTTAATCTGTTATCCTCACGTTAACCAGGTTTAATCTGTTATCCTCACGTTAAGCAGGTTTAATCTGTTATCCTCACATTAACCAGGTTTAATCTGTTATCCTCACGTTAACCAGGTTTAATCTGTTATCCTCACGTTAACCAGCTTTAATCTGTTATCCTCACGTTAAGCAGGTTTAATCTGTTATCCTCACGTTAAGCAGGTTTAATCTGTTATCCTCACGTTAACCAGGTTTAATCTGTTATCCTCACGTTAAGCAGGTTTAATCTGTTATTCTCACGTTAAGCAGGTATAATCTGTTATCCTCACGTTAACCAATTTTGATCTGTTATCCTCACATTAACCAGGTTTAATCTGTTATCCTCACGTTAAACAGATTTAATCTGTCATCATCACGTTAATCAAGTTTAATCTGTTATCCTCCGGGTAGTAAATTGGTCGTTTGAAGATATCCCTCTGGTGGTGTGGGGGCTGTGCTTTGGTAAAGTGGGTGGGGTTATATCCTGCCTGGTTGGCCCTGTCCGGGGGTATTGTCGGACAGGGCCACAGTGTCTCCCAACCCCTCCTGTCTCAGCCTCCAGCATTTAGGATGCAATAGTTTGTGTCGGGGGGCTAGGGTCAGTCTATTATATCTGGAGTATTTCTCCTGTCTTATCTGGTGTGCTGTGTGAATTTAAGTACGCTCCCTCTAATTCTCTCTCTCTCCCTCTCCCTCCCCACCTGGAGGACCTGAGCCCTAGGACCATGCCTCAGGACTACCTGGCCTGATGACTCCTTGCTGTCCTCAGTCCATCTGGTTCTGCTGCTGCTCTAGTTTCAACTGTTCTGCCTGCGGCTATGGAACCCTGACCTGTTCACCGGACGTGCTACCTGTCCCAGACCTGCTGTTTTCAACTCTCTCTCTCCCTCACTCTCTCTCTCTACCGCACCTGCTGTCTCTAACTCTGAATGCTTGGCTATGAAAAGCCAAGTGACATTTACTCCTGAGGTGCTGACCTGTTGCACCCTCTACAACCACTGTGATTATTATTATCTGACCCTGCTGGTCATCTATGAACATTTGAACATCTTGGCCATGTACTGTTATAATCTGCACCCGGCACAGCCAGAAGAGGACTGGCCACCACTCACAGCCTGGTTCCTCTCTAGGTTTATTCCTAGGTTCTGGCCTTTCTAGGGAGGTTTTCCTAGCCACCGTGCTTCTACATCTGCATTGCTTGCTGTTTGGGGTTTTAGGCTGGGTTTCTGTATAAGCACTTTGTGACATCGGCTGATGTAAAAAGGGCTTTATAAATACAATTGATTGATTGACATTAACCAGGTTTAATCTTTTTCTTCTCAAAAGCCTTTGAGTTCATTTCCTCCTGAATCCAAGAAGATACGGGAGACAAGTGTTTTTAATCCTCTGAATCATTATGATACAGCAGTCAGTCTCACCTGTCCTTCCCCTGGGATCAGAACTAGAGCTAAACCCTCATGAAATAAATAAAATAAAGACTTGAATGACTTCCAGATGGCTCTGACAGATTGTGCCAGGTGAGCAATGTGAATAAATGTCCTCTATTTGGACCACAATGATAGGAGGATGTCTTCCTTTTGAAAAAACAAATGAAGACGACCTGTGTGTCTACAGTGGGGATGTTGTTGGCTGTATCAGAGCACGAAGTCGTAGGATAAGCTGTTTTTCTGTTATAAAATAATCAAGATGGAGTCAGATGGAAGCTTCTTTCCCATTTGACACCCTGAGGTGACCTGCGCTGTGACTTCAACCTCTTCATCTCCCTGCGTTCTTTTTCACTAAACAGTTTGTCTTGAATTTGGCAGAATACATTTAATCTGATAAAACCAGAAGCCACCAGATCAGAAGTAAATATATAGACATTCCATATACTCCTCCTACTTGATCCAAATGTTTCACATCCGATGGTCAAAGTCTGAGAAATAAACTGTGATTTCAAATCAAATAAGTCACGTTTTTTTTACCTTTATTTAACTAGGCAGGTCAGTTAAGAACAAATTCATATTTTCAATGACAGCCTAGGAACAGTGGGTTAATTGCCTGTTCAGGGGGAGAACAACAGATTTGTACTTTGTCAGCTCGGGGATTTGAACTTGCAACCTTTCAGTTCCTAGTCCAACAGCTCTAACCACCAGGCTACCCTGTCGCCCGAATACAACAGGTTTCACCTTACAGTGAAATGCTTACTTACGAGCCCCTAACCAACAATGCAGTTTCAAAAGAATACGGATATGGGTCCTCAGGAACTATCAGGGAGGTAAAGGAGCTATCAGGTAGGTATGGGAACTATCAGGGAGGTATAGGAGCTATCAGGTAGGTATGGGAACTATCAGAGCTGTACCTGTCTCAGTGCCAGGTAGGAATAGGAACTATCAGGTAGGTATATGAACAATCCGGTAGGTATAGGAACTATCAGGGAGGTTTATGAACTATCAGGTAGGTATAGGAACTATCAGGTAGGTGTAGGAACTATCAGGGAGGTATAGGAACTATCAGGGAAGTATAGGAACTATAAGAGAGGTACATAAACTATCAGGGAGGTATAGGAGCTACCAGGGAGGTATATGAACTATCAGGTAGGTATAGGAACTATCAGGGAGGTATAGGAGCTACCAGGGAGGTATAGGAACTATCAGAGAGGTACATGAACTATCAGGTAGGTATAGGAACTATCAGGGAGGTATAGGAACTATCAGGGAGGTATAGGAGCTACCAGGGAGGTATATGAACTATCAGGGAGGTATAGGAACTATCAGGGAGGTATATGAGCTACCAGGGAGGTATGTGAACTATCAGGAATGTATAGGAACTATCAGGGAGGTATAGGAGCTATCAGGGAGGTATAGGAACTATCAGAGAGGTACATGAAATATCAGGTAGGTATATGAACTATCAGGTAGGTATAGGAGCTACCAGGGAGGTATAGGAGCTATCAGGTAGGTGTAGGAACTATCAGAGAGGTATAGGAACTATCAGGGAGGTATAGGAGCTATCAGGTAGGTATAGGAGCTACCAGGGAGGTATATGAACTATCAGGTAGGTATTGGAACTATCAGGGAGGTATAGGAGCCACCAGGGAGGTATAGGAACTATCAGATAAATATTTTGTGTTGTCGACCTAATATTCTAATCTACAATGATACATTAAAGATTAGTCTGAACATTTCCCAATAGCATTCTGGCTCTCAGATCATCTTTTATCCTTGTCCGTTCAGAAGATGTTTCCCCCTCCTTCTCTCTCAGATTAAGGAAGAGTTCCGAAGATGTTTCCCCCTCCTTCTCTCTCAGATTTAAAGAAGAGTTCAGAAGATGTTTCCTCCTCCTCTCTCAGATTAAGGAAGAGTTCAGAAGATGTTTCCCCCTCCTTCTCTCTCAGATTAAGGAAGAGTTCAGAAGATGTTTCCTCCTCCTCTCTCAGATTAAGGAAGAGTTCAGAAGATGTTTCCTCCTCCTCCTCTCTCAGATTAAGGAAGAGTTCAGAAGATGTTTCCTCCTCCTCCTCTCTCAGATTAAGGAAGAGTTCAGAAGATGTTATCCCCTCCTCCTCTCTCAGATTAAGGAAGAGTTCAGAAGATGTTTCCTCCTCCTCCTCTCTCAGATTAAGGAAGAGTTCAGAAGATGTTTCCCCCTCCTTCTCTCTCAGATTAAGGAAGAGTTCAGAAGATGTTTCCCCCTCCATCTCTCTCAGATTAAGGAAGAGTTCAGAAGATGTTTCCCCCTCCTTCTCTCTCAGATTTAAGGAAGAGTTCAGAAGATGTTTCCTCCTCCTCTCTCAGATTAAGGAAGAATTCAGAAGATGTTTCCCCCTCCTTCTCTCAGATTTAAAGAAGAGTTCAGAAGATGTTTCCTCCTCCTCTCTCAGATTAAGGAAGAGTTCAGAAGATGTTTCCCCCTCCTTCTCTCTCAGATTAAGGAAGAGTTCAGAAGATGTTTCCTCCTCCTCTCTCAGATTAAGGAAGAGTTCAGAAGATGTTTCCTCCTCCTCCTCTCTCAGATTAAGGAAGAGTTCAGAAGATGTTTCCTCCTCCTCCTCTCTCAGATTAAGGAAGAGTTCAGAAGATGTTATCCCCTCCTCCTCTCTCAGATTAAGGAAGAGTTCAGAAGATGTTTCCTCCTCCTCCTCTCTCAGATTAAGGAAGAGTTCAGAAGATGTTTCCCCCTCCTTCTCTCTCAGATTAAGGAAGAGTTCAGAAGATGTTTCCTCCTCATCCTCTCTCAGATTAAGGAAGAGTTCAGAAGATGTTTCCTCCTTCTCTCACAGATTTAAGGAAGAGTTCAGAAGATGTTTCCTCCTCCTCTCTCAGATTAAGGAAGAGTTCAGAAGATGTTTCCTCCTCCTCTCTCAGATTTAAAGAAGAGTTCAGAAGATGTTTCCTCCTCCTCTCTCAGATTAAGGAAGAGTTCAGAAGATGTTTCCCCCTCCTTCTCTCAGATTAAGGAAGAGTTCAGAAGATGTTTCCCCCTCCATCTCTCTCAGATTTAAGGAAGAGTTCAGAAGATGTTTCCTCCTCCTCTCTCAGATTAAGGAAGAGTTCAGAAGATGTTTCCTCCTTCTCTCTCTCAGATTAAGGAAGAGTTCAGAAGATGTTTCCTCCTCCTCTCTCAGATTAAGGAAGAGTTCAGAAGATGTTTCCCTCCTCCTCTCTCAGATTAAGGAAGAGTTCAGAAGATGTTTCCCCCTCCTTCTCTCTCAGATTAAGGAAGAGTTCAGAAGATGTTTCCTCCTCCTCCTCTCTCAGATTAAGGAAGAGTTCAGAAGATGTTTCCTCTTTCTCTCTCAGATTAAGGAAGAGTTCAGAAGATGTTTCCTCCTCCTCTCTCAGATTTAAGGAAGAGTTCAGAAGATGTTTCCTCCTCCTCTCTCAGATTTAAGGAAGAGTTCAGAAGATGTTTCCTCCTCCTCTCTCAGATTAAGGAAGAGTTCAGAAGATGTTTCCTCCTCCTCTCTCAGATTAAGGAAGAGTTCAGAAGATGTTTCCTCCTCCTCCTCTCTCAGATTAAGGAAGCGTTCAGAAGATGTTTCCTCCTCCTCTCTCAGATTAAGGAAGAGTTCAGAAGATGTTTCCCCCTCCTTCTCTCAGATTAAGGAAGAGTTCAGAAGATGTTTCCCCCTCCTTCTCTCTCAGATTTAAGGAAGAGTTCAGAAGATGTTTCCCCCTCCATCTCTCAGATTAAGGAAGAGTTCAGAAGATGTTTCCTCCTCCTCCTCTCTTAGATTAAGGAAGAGTTCAGAAGATGTTTCCCCCTCCTCCTCTCTCAGATTAAGGAAGAGTTCAGAAGATGTTTCCCCCTCCTTCTCTCTCAGATTAAGGAAGAGTTCAGAAGATGTTTCCTCCTCCTCCTCTCTCAGATTAAGGAAGAGTTCAGAAGATGTTTCCTCTTTCTCTCTCAGATTAAGGAAGCGTTCAGAAGATGTTTCCTCCTCCTCTCTCAGATTAAGTAAGAATTCAGAAGATGTTTCCCCCTCCTTCTCTCAGATTAAGGAAGCATTCAGAAGATGTTTCCTCCTCCTCTCTCAGATTAAGGAAGAGTTCAGAAGATGTTTCCCCCTCCTTCTCTCTCAGATTAAGGAAGAGTTCAGAAGATGTTTCCTCCTCCTTCTCTCTCAGATTTAAGGAAGAGTTCAGAAGATGTTTCCTCCTCCTCTCTCAGATTAAGGAAGAGTTCAGAAGATGTTTCCCCCTCCTTCTCTCAGATTTAAGGAAGAGTTCAGAAGATGTTTCCCCCTCCATCTCTCTCAGATTAAGGAAGAGTTCAGAAGATGTTTCCTCCTCCTCTCTCAGATTAAGGAAGAGTTCAGAAGATGTTTCCCCCTCCTCCTCTCTCAGATTAAGGAAGAGTTCAGAAGATGTTTCCTCCTCCTCCTCTCTCAGATTAAGGAAGAGTTCAGAAGATGTTTCCCCCTCCTTCTCTCTCAGATTAAGGAAGAGTTCAGAAGATGTTTCCCCCTCCTTCTCTCTCAGATTAAGGAAGAGTTCAGAAGATGTTTCTCCTCCTCCTCTCTCAGATTAAGGAAGAGTTCAGAAGATGTTTCCCCCTCCTTCTCTCTCAGATTAAGGAAGAGTTCAGAAGATGTTTCCTCCTCCTCTCTCAGATTAAGGAAGAGTTCAGAAGATGTTTCCTCATCCTTCTCTCTCAGATTAAGGAAGAGTTCAGAAGATGTTTCCTCCTCCTCCTCTCTCAGATTAAGGAAGAGTTCAGAAGATGTTTCCTCCTTCTCTCTCAGATTTAAGGAAGAGTTCAGAAGATGTTTCCTCCTTCTCTCTCTCAGATTAAGGAAGAGTTCAGAAGATGTTTCCCCCTCCTCTCTCAGATTAAGGAAGAGTTCAGAAGATGTTTCCTCCTCCTCTCTCAGATTAAGGAAGAGTTCAGAAGATGTTTCCCCCTCCTTCTCTCTCAGATTAAGGAAGAGTTCAGAAGATGTTTCCTCCTCCTCTCTCAGATTAAGGAAGAGTTCAGAAGATGTTTCCCCCTCCTTCTCTCTCAGATTAAGGAAGAGTTCAGAAGATGTTTCCTCCTCCTCTCTCAGATTAAGGAAGAGTTCAGAAGATGTTTCCTCCTCCTCTCTCAGATTAAGGAAGAGTTCAGAAGATGTTTACTCCTCCTCCTCTCTCAGATTAAGGAAGAGTTCAGAAGATGTTTCCTCCTCTCTCTCTCAGATTAAGGAAGAGTTCAGAAGATGTTTCCTCCTCCTCCTCTCTCAGATTAAGGAAGAGTTCAGAAGATGTTTCCTCCTCCTCCTCTCTCAGATTAAGGAAGAGTTCAGAAGATGTTTCCCCCTCCTTCTCTCTCAGATTAAGGAAGAGTTCAGAAGATGTTTCCCCCTCCTTCTCTCTCAGATTAAGGAAGAGTTCAGAAGATGTTTCCTCCTCCTTCTCTCTCAGATTAAGGAAGAGTTCAGAAGATGTTTCCTCCTCCTCCTCTCTCAGATTAAGGAAGAGTTCAGAAGATGTTTCCTCCTTCTCTCTCAGATTTAAGGAAGAGTTCAGAAGATGTTTCCTCCTTCTCGCTCAGATTTAAGGAATAGATCAGAAGATGTTTCCCCCTCCTTCTCTCTCAGATTAAGGAAGAGTTCAGAAGATGTTTCCTCCTCCTCTCTCAGATTAAGGAAGAGTTCAGAAGATGTTTCCCCCTCCTTCTCTCTCAGATTAAGGAAGAATTCAGAAGATGTTTCCTCCTCCTCTCTCAGATTAAGGAAGAGTTCAGAAGATGTTTCCCCCTCCTTCTCTCTCAGATTAAGGAAGAGTTCAGAAGATGTTTCCTCCTCCTCTCTCAGATTAAGGAAGCGTTCAGAAGATGTTTCCCCCTCCTCCTCTCTCAGATTAAGGAAGAGTTCAGAAGATGTTTCCCCCTCCTCCTCTCTCAGATTAAGGAAGAGTTCAGAAGATGTTTCCTCCTCCTCTCTCAGATTAAGGAAGAGTTCAGAAGATGTTTCCTCCTCCTCTCTCAGATTAAGGAAGAGTTCAGAAGATGTTTCCCCCTCCTCCTCTCTCAGATTAAGGAAGAGTTCAGAAGATGTTTCCCCCTCCTTCTCTCTCAGATTAAGGAAGAGTTCAGAAGATGTTTCCTCCTCCTCCTCTCTCAGATTAAGGAAGAGTTCAGAAGATGTTTCCTCCTCCTCTCTCAGATTAAGGAAGAGTTCAGAAGATGTTTCCCCCTCCTTCTCTCTCAGATTAAGGAAGAGTTCAGAAGATGTTTCCCCCTCCTTCTCTCTCAGATTAAGGAAGAGTTCAGAAGATGTTTCCTCCTCCTTCTCTCTCAGATTAAGGAAAAGTTCAGAAGATGTTTCCTCCTCCTCTCTCAGATTAAGGAAGAGTTCAGAAGATGTTTCCCCCTCCTTCTCTCTCAGATTAAGGAAGAGTTCAGAAGATGTTTCCTCCTCCTTCTCGCTCAGATTTAAGGAAGAGTTCAGAAGATGTTTCCTCCTCCTTCTCGCTCAGATTTAAGGAAAAGTTCAGAAGATGTTTCCTCCTCCTCTCTCAGATTAAGGAAGAGTTCAGAAGATGTTTCCCCCTCCTTCTCTCTCAGATTAAGGAAGAGTTCAGAAGATGTTTCCTCCTCCTTCTCGCTCAGATTTAAGGAATAGATCAGAAGATGTTTCCTCCTCCTCTCAGATTAAGGAAGAGTTCAGAAGATGTTTCCTCCTCCTCCTCTCTCAGATTAAGGAAGAGTTCAGAAGATGTTTCCCCCTCCTCCTCTCTCAGATTAAGGAAGAGTTCAGATGATGTTTCCCCCTCCTCTCTCAGATTAAGGAAGAGTTCAGAAGATGTTTCCCCCTCCTTCTCTCTCAGATTAAGGAAAAGTTCAGAAGATGTTTCCTCCTCCTCTCTCAGATTAAGGAAGAGTTCAGAAGATGTTTCCCCCTCCTTCTCTCTCAGATTAAGGAAGAGTTCAGAAGATGTTTCCTCCTCCTTCTCGCTCAGATTTAAGGAATAGATCAGAAGATGTTTCCTCCTCCTCCTCTCTCAGATTAAGGAAGAGTTCAGAAGAATTACAACTATGGCTCTTGAGTCCACCTTTATCCAGTAGCTGGACGAATATACACCACAACTATTGGACTTGTTTAAGTCAAAAGGAGGTGCTGTAAAGGTGGGAATGCAGAACATCTTTGAAGTTCTGTACGGGGTATGCACAGTAACTCCTTCACAATGGTATGTAAGTTATACTGTATGCATTTAGTTGCCGGTATTAAATGCAATTATTTGTATACCATCATATTACAGATCAACACCATCCAGGAAAGAAGAGACAGTGTGATCCGTGTTCTGATCATATACCTCGGCAAGAGGGTTGAAGACCTTATCACAGAATACAAGGTAAAGGTTTTTATTTTTGTATCCGTACTTATCTCGAAATGAGGTATATTACTTTGTTTCCCTCTCCTCCTCGAGTTGCACAGTTAATGCAATAGCCTAATCTGTTATTTCTTAATTTTTTCACTCAGGATGCTGACGACACCATGATCCGAGAGGACCTCGTTCAGCATGTGATGAAGGTGTTCACTGTGAAGGATCTTCACCAGAATATAGAGCATGGGATCTGCATCGAAGGAGCAGAGGTACTGGCTGGTATTCGAAGTGTTGCACAATCATGTACCTTGCTTTTGGGCCTCAGTATTGGCTTAAATCTAAGGTACCCCAAAGAACTGAAATATACCTTTGAGGTGTTCCAAAAAGTATTCTTGGAACTTGATGATCTCAGGACCTCCCCACGGGTCCAAGCTCTAAAGAGGAAGTTGCTTGTTTTCAGAGATGTCTAAAGATATCTATGGGAACTCTCAAAGCGCCACTCACAAACTGTGGTCTAAACCCTACTCTAGTTGCTAGGTGGTATAGGAGCTACAGTTTACGTGATGCTCTTTTTCAGGTGAAGTCATAAGAGACATTGTCAATTCCTGGTTAAAAAAACAGCTTTGTTTTAAAACTTACTTCATATGCACAAGTGGATTTCTGAGATTATTTGTAAGGGACAATTTGGCATATATTTTGTAGCAATATTTGAAAACCCTTGTTTTGATTCATCTAAAACAGTTTGAATGAGGTTGTATTTGAGCTAAAGTTCATATTGTGCTTTGTGTAAAGTCTATTAAGATAAATCGTTCATGTACGTTTCTGTTAAAATATCGCTTGTTGTTAAGGGGCACACAGACCAGAATTCTTGCCAACATGTACAAGATGTGAGGTCAAAGTGCTAATCCCGATCTGAGATTATTTGTAGTCAGGTGAAAGCTATCTGGATGTAACTGTACCTGAGGAGGCAAGGTGGAGTTATACTCAGAACGCTTACAGATTACAAAATAATGAGCTCTCCACATGCTTAAGGATTAGGGTTTAAGGGGCAATTTGAGATTGAAGTTTGAAGAAAACCTTTATTCAAAATAAAGGTGTTGAAGTTGAACACTGTTTCTTTTTGCATATTCCCTTGTATAGAAATAATAATTTTTAGTAAATTATCCCAAGTATATTGAGGTAAATATTTGCATCAGTTTAAGTATAGTTGTGAGTAAAAATTTGAGTAGTAGGAACCCAATTTAAATACATTTTACTAACCTGAGTACCATAAGTAACTGAGCAAAAAACATTTGTAGATTAAACATAGAATATCAATTACGATACTAAGTAAATTCAGCAAATTAAACTTACAATATTAGTTCTGTAACTGATTACATTAAGTATATCAAACTTATAACATTATTTCTGGGACTTGAAGGACTTAAACAGGTCAAACAAAAAAAACTGTTCTGAACCTGATGAAATTAATTTGAATGAAAGGAAATGTTGAGATCCTGTTAGTTGTTTGCACTTAATATATTTTTTGTAATGCACAAAGCGAAGTATATTATACTTAAAAGATCCTCCTTGTTGGATTTACTTAAAAGGCAGATGCAAATAGTTACCAACATTGTTTTAAGTAAAAGTGGCACAATAATTTTTACAGTGTAGTCAACCAACAACACCTCCCCCTAGTGGCCAAGACAACCAGGCGGCAGGTAGCCTAGTGGTTAGAGCGTTGGACTTGTAACCGGAGGGTTGCAAGTTCGAATCCCCAAGCTGACAAGGTAAAAATCTGTCGTTCTGCCCCTGAACAAGGCAGTTAACCCACTGTTCCCCGGGTGCCGAAGACGTGGATGTCGATTAAGGCAGCCCCTGCACCTCTCTGATTCAGAGGGGTTGGGTTAAATGCAGAAGACACATTTCAGTTAAAGGCATTCGGTTGTACAACTGACTAATAATGGTGACTTTGACTTTGAACCAACAACACCTCCCCCTAGTGGCCAAGTCAACCAACAACACCTCCCCCTAGTGGCCAAGTCAACCAACAACACCTCCCCCTAGTGGTCAAGACAACCAACAACACCTCCCCCTAGTGGTCAAGTCAACCAACAACACCTCCCCCTAGTGGTCAAGACAACCAACAACACCTCCCCCTAGTGGCCAAGTCAACCAACAACACCTCCCCCTAGTGGCCAAGACAACCAACAACACCTCCCCCTAGTGGCCAAGACAACAAACAACACCTCCCCCTAGTGGCCAAGTCAACCAACAACACCTCCCCCTAGTGGCCAAGACAACCAACAACACCTCCCCCTAGTGGCCAAGTCAACCAACAACACCTCCCCCTAGTGCCCAAGTCAACCAACAACACCTCCCCCTGTCTAAATCTGATCCCCAAGGTCCTCCATAGACTCACTTGGATACATAGAGTTGGAGGTAAAGAAAAAAACATGAAACTAGGACATTAAAACACAGGCAGAATTCTTCCATCCACATAAAATGTATTTTAAAGTATAAATACCCTTCTAAGACCACTGTCTTTCTGGATGTTTTAAAAGGTTTGCAAATAGTTATTTCTGCAAGGAATGTGAATTGAAAGGGATTTGGTAATACCTATGTAGTTTGTACACTGGTATAATGTTGCGCACTTCCCCGCTGAATTATGTAGAGCTGATTTGGGCCAGTATTTGTTTTTCATGATCTTTTGTGATTTTATTTTTTTCACGTAGGCTTTGTGCAGTTTAAGAGAAAGAGAGCAAATAGCATAGGGACAGCCTGGCTGAAGTCCTAGTATGTAATGGTTAGTGCCAGTAGATTGCAGAGGGGTTCACATACTGTTCAGAGGCAAATTATAATGTATACATTCAGCCCAAAAACAAAACATGCACCGTCTACTTCTTAAATTTGTTATCCACTCTCTGGTATCTTTCAACACTTATGCTAATATATATCAGAAGGATAGTAGATGGGACCTGGCTTTGAGTGGCTCCTGTGGTGCAACTGGTTAGCGAGTGGTAGTTAAACAGCAGTATGCAGAAAATTGATTTTGAGGTTATGATTTAAAGGCTCACATAGGGTCAGAAGGATAGTAGATGGGACCTGGCTACATAGGGTCAGAAGGATAGTAGACGGGACCTGGCTACATAGGGTCAGAAGGATAGTAGATGGGACCTGGCTACATAGGGTCAGAAGGATAGTAGATGGGACCTGGCTACATAGGGTCAGTAGGATAGTAGATGGGACCTGGCTACATAGGGTCAGAAGGATAGTAGATGGGACCTGGCTACATAGGGTCAGCGATGGGAGGCATTAGACCATTCTCCTTGTATGACTGGTGGAGGAGAGACAGGCGTGTTCTACAGGTCTTTCTGATGGGAGGCATTAGACCATTCTCCTTGTATGACTGGTGGAGGAGAGTCAGGCGTGTTCTACAGGTCTTTCTGATGGGAGGCATTAGACCATTCTCCTTGTATGACTGGTGGAGGAGAGTCAGGCATGTTCTACAGGTCTTTCTGATGGGAGGCATTAGACCATTCTCCTTGTATGACTGGTGGAGGAGAGTCAGGCGTGTTCTACAGGTCTTTCTGATGGGAGGCATTAGACCATTCTCCTTGTATGACTGGTGGAGGAGAGTCAGGCGTGTTCTACAGGTCTTTCTGATGGGAGGCATTAGACCATTCTCCTTGTATGACTGGTGGAGGAGAGTCAGGCGTGTTCTACAGGTCTTGTTGATGGGAGGCATTAGACCATTCTCCTTGTATGACTGGTGGAGGAGAGACAGGCGTGTTCTACAGGTCTTTCTGATGGGAGGCATTAGACCATTCTCCTTGTATGACTGGTGGAGGAGAGTCAGGCGTGTTCTACTGATGCTGAAACACAAATTCCAGATACTAATATTTTGGCATTATTATACAATAGATAGCCGTAATCACCGTCAGACACAGCTGGCTAACTTGATGGGTCATGTAACCATCTGGTGAAGTGGAGCCTTTTGTTTAGACCTGCTAGCTAAACAACCATAATCCCAATAGAGTACTAGCAATACAAACCGATTGTCATAGCTAGCTAAAGTTAACCAAATAGGTTCAATGTTAGCTAGCAAAAGTATAGATACCTTAATGGAAAGTCACCCAGTAAAATACTACTTGAGTAAAAGTCTAAAAGTATTTGGTTCTAAATATACATTTTCTTTTGATTTTATTTACAGATAGCCAGGGGAACACTCCACCACTCAGACATTATTAACAGATAGCCAGGGGCACACTCCACCACTCAGACATTATTAACAGATAGCCAGGGGAACACTCCACCACTCAGACATTATTAACAGATAGCCAGGTGTCACGATTCTCTTCTGAGGGGACAGACCAAGACGCAGCGATGTAGCCAGAATACATGATTTATTAAAGACGGGACGAGACGGAACAAAACAAGAAAACGATGAACAAGACGAGAGCCCTAACGCTAAATACTAAACTACACACAAAGATCTAACCTAACCACGACTGACGAAACCTAACCACGAACGGAGAAACCTAACTAGACATAAGAGGAGAACCTAACTAGACAAGAACCCGACTGGACATGAAGAACGTGACATAAACATAATCAATAACCCACGAAACAAAAGTGCAATTCCCAAATATATATGGTTCCCAATTAGAGACAACGAGACTCAGCTGCCTCTAATTGGGAACCATTATCCCAACATAGAAATATACACCCTAGAAAACACAAACCCTACACCAAAACGAAACCCAAAACGCTCCAGCCTGTAATCACGGGCCTGGGCGTTACAGTACCCCCCCCCCAAAGGCGTGGACTCCGGACGCGCCCAAAAGTCTGTGGGAGGGTCTTCGGGTGGGTCCCTTTGTCCCAGGTGGGGGCTCCGGTGCGGGCCGTGCTGGTCTGATGTCACGCACCGGAGGCCCTGGACCCCTTCTTGGAACTCTGGTGCGTGGAGCAGAAGCTGGGCGTACTGGACTCGTGATGCTCACTGGAACTCTGGTGCGTGGAGCAGGAACTGGCAGTACCGGACTCGTGATGCTCACTGGAACTCTGGTGCGTGGAGCAGGAACTGGCAGTACCGACCTCGTGATGCTCACTGGAACTCTGGTGCGTGGAGCAGGAACTGGCAGTACCGGACTCGTGATGCTCACTGGAACTCTGGTGCGTGGAGCAGGAACTGGCAGTACTGGACTCGTGATGCTCACTGGAACTCTGGTGCGTAGAGCAGGAACTGGCAGTACCGGACTCGTGATGCTCACTGGAACTCTGGTGTGTGGAGCAGGAACTGGTCGTACTGGACTCGTGGATGCTCACTGGAACTCTGGTGCGTGGAGCAGGAACTGGTCGTACTGACCTCGTGATGCTCACTGGAACTCTGGTGCGTGGAGCAGGGACTGGCAGTACTGACCTCGTGATGCTCACTGGAACTCTGGTGCGTGGAGCAGGAACTGGTCGTACTGGACTCGTGATGCTCACTGGAACTCTGCGCGTGGAGCAGGGACTGGCAGTACTGGACTCGTGATGCTCACTGGAACTCTGCGCGTGGAGCAGGAACTGGCAGTACTGGACTCGTGATGCTCACTGGAACTCTGGTGCGTGGGAGCAGGAACTGGCAGTACTGGACTCGTGATGCTCACTGGAACTCTGGTGCGTAGAGCAGGAACTGGCAGTACCGGACTCGTGATGCTCACTGGAACTCTGGTGCGTGGAGCAGGAACTGGTCGTACTGGACTCGTGATGCTCACTGGAACTCTGGTGCGTGGAGCAGGAACTGGCAGTGCTGGACTCGTGATGCTCACTGGAACTCTGGTGCGTGGAGCAGGAACTGGCAGTACTGGACTCGTGCTGCTCACTGGAACTCTGGTGCGTGGAGCAGGAACAGGCCGAACTGGGCTCGGGACGCGCACTCTGGTGCGGGGAGCGGGAACAGGCCGAACTGGGCTCTAAGCGCACGGGGAGCTTGGTGCGTGGAGCCGGAACAGGACGATTCTCTTCCGAAGGGGACAGACCAAGACGCAGCGATGTAGCCAGAATACATGATTTATTAAAGACGGGACGAGACGGAACAAAACAAGAAAACGATGAACAAGACGAGAGCCCTAACGCTAAATACTAAACTACACACAAAGATCTAACCTAACCACGACTGACGAAACCTAACCTAACCACGAACGGAGAAACCTAACTAGACATAAGAGGAGAACCTAACTAGACAAGAACCCGACTGGACATGAAGAACGTGACATAAACATAATCAATAACCCACGAAACAAAAGTGCAATTCCCAAATATATATATGGTTCCCAATTAGAGACAACGAGACTCAGCTGCCTCTAATTGGGAACCATTATCCCAACATAGAAATATACACCCTAGAAAACACAAACCCTACACCAAAACGAAACCCAAAACGCTCCAGCCTGTAATCACGGGCCTGGGCGTTACACCAGGGGAACACTCCACCAATCAGACATTATTAACAGATAGCCAGGGGCACACTCCACCACTCAGACATTATTAACAGATAGCCAGGGGAACACTCCACCACTCAGACATTATTAACAGATAGCCAGGGGAACACTCCACCAATCAGACATCATTAACAGATAGCCAGGGAACACTCCACCACTCAGACATTATTAACAGATAGCCAGGGGCACACTCCACCACTCAGACATTATTAACAGATAGCCAGGGGAACACTCCAACACTCAGACATTATTAACAGATAGCCAGGGGAACACTCCAACACTCAGACATTATTAACAGATAGCCAGGGGAACACTCCACCACTCAGACATTATTAACAGATAGCCAGGGGCACACTCCACCACTCAGACATTATTAACAGATAGCCAGGGGCACACTCCACCAATCAGACATCATTTACAGATAGCCAGGGGAACACTCCAACACTCAGACATAATTTACAAAATATGCATTTGTGTTTAGTGATTCCACCAGATCAGATGCAGTAGGGATGACCAGGGATGTTCTCTTGATAAGTGCGTGAATTGGACCATTTTCCTGTCCTGCTAAGCATTCAAAATGTAATGAGTACTTTTAGGTGTCAGGTAAAATGTATGGAGTAAAAAGAACATTATTTTATTTAGAAATGTAGTGAAGTAAAAGTAAAGTTTGTCATAAATAATAATAGTAAAGTAAAGTACGGATACCCCCAAAAACTACTTAAATAGTACTTTAAAGTATTTTTACTTAAGTACTTTACACCACTGGTTCAGGGCAGGGTACTGGGTGGATGCTGGCTAGTGACAATGACTACAGTTCAGTTCAGGGTACTGGGTGGGGGCTGGCTAGTGACAATGACTACAGTTCATGGCAGGGTACTGGGTGGAGGCTGGCTAGTGACAGTGACTACTGTTCAGGGCAGGGTACTTGGTGGAGGCTGGCTAGTGACAGTGACTACAGTTCAGTTCAGGGTACTGGGTGGGGGCTGGCTAGTGACAGTAATTACAGTTCAGGGTACTGGGTGGAGGCTGGCTAGTGACAATGACTACAGTTCAGTTCAGGGTACTGGGTGGGGGCTGGCTAGTGACAATGACTACAGTTCAGGTACTGGGTGGAGGCTGGCTAGTGACAGTAATTACAGTTCAGGGTACTGGGTGGAGGCTGGCTAGTGACAGTGACTACAGTTCAGTTCAGGGTACTGGGTGGGGGCTGGCTAGTGAAAATGACTACAGTTCAGGTACTGGGTGGAGGCTGGCTAGTGACAGTGACTACAGTTCAGTTCAGGGTACTGGGTGGAGGCTGGCTAGGGACAATGACTACAGTTCAGGGCAGGGTACTGGGTGGGGGCTGGCTAGTGACAATGACTACAGTTCATGGCAGGGTACTGAGTGGATGCTGGCTAGTGACAGTGACTACAGTTCAGGTACTGGGTGGAGGCTGGCTAGTGACAGTGACTACAGTTCAGTTCAGGGTACTGGGTGGAGGCTGGCTAGTGACAGTGACTACAGTTCAGTTCAGGGTACTGGGTGGGGGCTGGCTAGTGACAGTAATTACAGTTCAGGGTACTGGGTGGAGGCTGGCTAGTGACAATGACTACAGTTCAGTTCAGGGTACTGGGTGGGGGCTGGCTAGTGACAATGACTACAGTTCAGGTACTGGGTGGAGGCTGGCTAGTGACAGTAATTACAGTTCAGGGTACTGGGTGGAGGCTGGCTAGTGACAGTGACTACAGTTCAGTTCAGGGTACTGGGTGGGGGCTGGCTAGTGAAAATGACTACAGTTCAGGTACTGGGTGGAGGCTGGCTAGTGACAGTGACTACAGTTCAGTTCAGGGTACTGGGTGGAGGCTGGCTAGGGACAATGACTACAGTTCAGGGCAGGGTACTGGGTGGGGGCTGGCTAGTGACAATGACTACAGTTCATGGCAGGGTACTGAGTGGATGCTGGCTAGTGACAGTGACTACAGTTCAGGTACTGGGTGGAGGCTGGCTAGTGACAGTGACTACAGTTCAGTTCAGGGTACTGGGTGGGGGCTGGCTAGTGACAGTAATTACAGTTCAGGGTACTGGGTGGAGGCTGGCTAGTGACAATGACTACAGTTCAGTTCAGGGTACTGGGTGGGGGCTGGCTAGTGACAATGACTACAGTTCAGGTACTGGGTGGAGGCTGGCTAGTGACAGTAATTACAGTTCAGGGTACTGGGTGGAGGCTGGCTAGTGACAGTGACTACAGTTCAGTTCAGGGTACTGGGTGGGGGCTGGCTAGTGAAAATGACTACAGTTCAGGTACTGGGTGGAGGCTGGCTAGTGACAGTGACTACAGTTCAGTTCAGGGTACTGGGTGGAGGCTGGCTAGGGACAATGACTACAGTTCAGGGCAGGGTACTGGGTGGGGGCTGGCTAGTGACAATGACTACAGTTCATGGCAGGGTACTGAGTGGATGCTGGCTAGTGACAGTGACTACAGTTCAGGTACTGGGTGGAGGCTGGCTAGTGACAGTGACTACAGTTCAGTTCAGGGTACTGGGTGGGGGCTGGCTAGTGACAGTAATTACAGTTCAGGGTACTGGGTGGAGGCTGGCTAGTGACAATGACTACAGTTCAGTTCAGGGTACTGGGTGGGGGCTGGCTAGTGACAATGACTACAGTTCAGGTACTGGGTGGAGGCTGGCTAGTGACAGTAATTACAGTTCAGGGTACTGGGTGGAGGCTGGCTAGTGACAGTGACTACAGTTCAGTTCAGGGTACTGGGTGGGGGCTGGCTAGTGAAAATGACTACAGTTCAGGTACTGGGTGGAGGCTGGCTAGTGACAGTGACTACAGTTCAGTTCAGGGTACTGGGTGGAGGCTGGCTAGGGACAATGACTACAGTTCAGGGCAGGGTACTGGGTGGGGGCTGGCTAGTGACAATGACTACAGTTCATGGCAGGGTACTGAGTGGATGCTGGCTAGTGACAGTGACTACAGTTCAGGTACTGGGTGGAGGCTGGCTAGTGACAGTGACTACAATTCAGTTCAGGGTACTGAGTGGAGGCTGGCTAGTGACAATGACTACAGTTCAGGGCAGGGTACTGGGTGGGGGCTGGCTAGTGACAATGACTACAGTTCATGGCAGGGTACTGAGTGGATGCTGGCTAGTGACAGTGACTACAGGTCAGGGTACTGGGTGGAGGCTGGCTAGTGACAATGACTACAGTTCATGGCAGGGTACTGGGTGGGGGCTGGCTAGTGACAATGACTACAGTTCATGGCAGGGTACTGAGTGGATGCTGGCTAGTGACAGTGACTACAGTTCAGGTACTGGGTGGAGGCTGGCTAGTGACAATGACTACAGTTCATGGCAGGGTACTGAGTGGAGGCTGGCTAGTGACAGTGACTACAGATCAGTGCAGGGTACTGGGTGGAGGCTGGCTAGTGACAATGACTACAGTTCAGGGTACTGGGTTGAGGCTGGCTAGTGACAGTGACTACAGTTTAGTGCAGGGTACCGGGTGGAGGCTGGCTAGTGACATTGACTACAGATCAGTGCAGGGTACTGGGTGGAGGCTGGCTAGTGACAGTGACTACAGTTCAGGGTACTGGGTGGAGGCTGGCTAGTGACAGTGACTACAGTTCAGTGCAGGGTACCAGGTGGAGGCTGGCTAGTGACAGTGACTACAGTTCAGGGTACTAGGTGGAGGCTGGCTAGTGACAGTGACTACAGATCAGTGCAGGGTACTGGGTGGAGGCTGGCTAGTGACAGTGATTACAGTTCAGGTACTGGGTGGAGAGGAGACAGGTTACATTTTTTAAAGGTGTAATGCTCTCTGGCCTACTCAATATGCAAAACCACACATTTAATTCATCAATTTTCAGTCATTTAAATTGTAAACACAATTCCACAACTAATTCTTCAAATCTGGGAAATAATTGAACTGTGTATTTCAGATGGAATTAGAATGTAGCAGAGGCCACCAAAATAGAGCTTGTTTGGCTGCGGGGATCCTGGCTACTTCTTCTATTTGTCTGGCTACTCCATGTGCTTGTGGGAAACACTGGGTTGAACAGCACTGCAGTGAGAGGTGTGGGTGAGGTCAGCAGCACAGTTCTGGACATATTGTAGTCTGCTGCAAAATCTGGACCCCTACAAACAGCTGGGCTAGACAATCTGGACCCTCTCTTTCTAAAATTATCCGACGCAATTGTTGCTACCCCTATTACTAGCCTGTTGAACCTCTCTTTCGTATCGTCTGAGATCCCTCTTCAAAGGGGGAGACACTCTAGACCTAAACTGTTACAGACCTATATCCATCCTACCCTGCCTTTCTGAAGTCTTCGGAAGCCAAGTTAACAAACAGATCACCGACCATTTCGAATCCCACCGTACCTTCTCCGCTGTGCAATCTGGTTTCTGAGCTGGTCATGGGTGCATCTCAGCCACGCTCAAGGTACTAAACGATATCATAACCGCCATCGATAAGAGACATTACTGTGCAGCCATCTTCATCGACCTGGCCAAGGCTTTCGACTGTGTCAATCACCGCTTTCTTACCGGCAGACTCAATAGCCTTGGTTTCTCAAATAACTGCCTCGCCTGGTTCACCAACTACTTCTCAGATAGAGTTCAGTGTGTCAAATCGGAGGGCCTGTTGTCCGGACCTCTGGCAGTCTCTATGGGGGTGCCACAGCGTTCAATTCTTGGGCCGACTCTTTTCTCTGTATACATCAAAGATGTCGCTCTTGCTGCTGGTGATTCTCTGATCCACCTCTACGCAGACGACACCATTCTGTATACTTCTGGTCCTTCTTTGGACACTGTGTTAACAAACCTCCAGACGAGCTTCAATGCCATACAACACTCCTTCCATGTCCTCCAACTGCTCTTAAACGCAAATAAATGCATGCTCTTCAATTGATCGCTGCCTGCACCCGCCCGCCCGACTAGCATCACTACTCTGGACAGTTCTGACTTAGAATATGTGGACAACTACAAATACCTAGGTGTCTGGTTAGACTGTTAACTCTCCTTCCAGACTCACATTAAGCATATCCAATCCAATCCAAAATTAAATCTAGAATCTGCTTCTTATTTCGCAACAAAGCATCCTTCACTCATGCTGCCAAACATACCCTCGTAAAACGGACTATCCTACCGATCCTTGACTTCGGTGATGTAATTTACAAAATAGCCTCCAACACTCTACTCAGCAAATTGGATGCAGTCTATCACAGGGCCATCCGTTTTGTCACCAAAGCCCCATATACTACCCACCACTGCGACCTGTATGCTCTCGTTGCCTGGCCCTCGCTTCATTCCGTCGCCAAACCCACTGGCTCCAGGTCATCTATAAGTCTTTGCTAGATAAACCCCCGCCTTATCTCAGCTCACTGGTCACCATAGCAGCACCCACCCGTAGCACGCGCTCCAGCAGGTATATCTCACTGGTCACCCCCAAAGCCAACTCCTTCTTTGGACACCTTTCCTTCCAGTTCTCTGCTGCCAATGACTGGAACGAATTGCAAAAATCACTGAAGCTGGAGACTTATACAGTGAGGGAAAAAAGTATTTGATCCCCTGCTGATTTTGTACGTTTGCCCACTGACAAAGAAATTATCAGTCTATAATTTTAATGGTAAGTTTATTTGAACAGTGAGAGACAGAATAACAACAACAAAAATACAGAAAAATGCAGGTGAAAAATTGTATAAATTGATTTGCATTTTAATGAGGGAAATAAGTATTTGACCCCCTCTCAATCAGAAAGATTTCTGGCTCCCAGGTGTCTTTTATACTGGTAATGAGCTGAGATTAGGAGCACACTCTTAAAGGGAGTGCTCCTAATCTCAGTTTGTTACCTGTATAAAAAACACCTGTCCACAGAAGCAATCAATCAATCAGATTCCAAACTCTCCACCATGGCCAAGACCAAAGAGCTCTCCAAGGATGTCAGGGACAAGATTGTAGACCTACACAAGGCTGGAATGGGCTACAAGACCATCGCCAAGCAGCTTGGTGAGAAGGTGACAACAGTTGGTGCGATTATTCGCAAATGGAAGAAACACAAAATAACTGTCAATCTCTCTCGGCCTGGGGCTCCATGCAAGATCTCACCTCGTGGAGTTGCAATGATCATGAGAAAGGTGAGGAATCAGCCCAGAACTACATGGGAGGATCTTGTCAATGATCTCAAGGCAGCTGGCACCATAGTCACCAAGAAAACAATTGGTAACACACTACGCCGTGAAGGACTGAAATCCTACAGCGCCCGCAAGGTCCCCCTGCTCAAGAAAGCACATATACATGCCCCTCTGAAGTTTGCCAATGAACCATGAATGATTCAGAGGACAACTGGGTGAAAGTGTTGTGGTCAGATGAGACCAAAATGGAGCTCTTTGGCATCAACTCAACTCGCCGTGTTTGGAGGAGGAGGAATGCTGCCTATGACCCCAAGAACACCATCCCCACCGTCAAACATGGAGGTGGAAACATTATGCTTTGGGGGTGTTTTTCTGCTAAGGGGACAGGACAACTTCACCGCATCAAAGGGACAATGGACGGGACCATGTACCGTCAAATCTTGGGTGAGAACCTCCTTCCCTCAGCCAGGGCATTGAAAATGGGTCGTGGATGGGTATTCCAGCATGACAATGACCCAAAACACCTGGCCAAGGCAACAAAGGAGTGGCTCAAGAAGAAGCACATTAAGGTCCTGGAGTGGCCTAGCCAGTCTCCAGATCTTAATCCCATAGAAAATCTGTGGAGGGAGCTGAAGGTTCGAGTTGCCAAACGTCAGCCTTGAAACCTTAATGACTTGGAGAAGATCTGCAAAGAGGAGTGGGACAAAATCCCTCCTGAGATGTGTGCAAACCTGGTGGCCAACTACAAGAAACGTCTGACCTCTGTGATTGCCAACAAGGGTTTTGCCACCAAGTACTAAGTCATGTTTTGCAGAGGGGTCAAATACTTATTTCCCTCATTAAAATGCAAATCAATTTATATCATTTTTCACATGCGTTTATCCAGATTTCTTTGTTGTTCTTCTGTCTCTCACTGTTCAAATAAACCTACCATTAAAATTATAGACTGATCATTTCTTTGTCAGTGGGCAAACGCACAAAATCAGCAGGGGATCAAATACTTTTTTCCCTCACTGTATCTCCCTCACTAACTTTAAGCATCAGCTGTCAGAGCAGCTTACCGATCATTGCACCTGTACACAGCCCATCTGTAAATAGCCCACCCAACTACCTCATCCCCATATTGTTATTTATTTTGCTCCTTTGCACCCCAGTATCTCTACTTGCGCATTCATCTTCTGCACATCTATCACTCCAGTGTTAATGCTATATTGTAATTATTTCGCCACTATGGCCTATTTATTGCCTTACCTCCCTAATCTTACTACATTTGCACACACTGTATATAGATTTTTTAATAGCATCCATGCTTTGATGCCCTGCAGCCAGCTGACCAGGAGTGCACTGGCATTGATAATGTCCATGATTGTGGAGACTTCCAATGAGTGTCATCAGCATAAAAGTGAAAGCCCAGTCTGTTTTGCTCAAGTGGATCTTTCAGCAAGACAATCAATTAATCCAAGTAATTTATAAAGCCCTTCTTACATCAGCTGACAGTAACCCCAAGCACACATCAAAATACACAAAGAAATGGTTAATTGACCACAAAATTAACATTTTGTCTATGGATTTCAATCACATTGCAAACCTGTGGTTTGAATCGAAGACGGCAGTCCATAACCGCAGACTAATGATATCAAGGATCTGGAAAGATTCTGTATGGAGCAATCGTCTAACATCATTTAAAACCAGATGTGTTTCTGGAGAAAAAAATACTATTACTTCTTAAACAAAATCTCTTTGTCTGAGCAATTGTATTAAAGAATATAATTTCCCTATTTTTTGAGCAATACAATATAGCTCAGTATTTGAATGATTTATCTGATAGTAATTTTTGCTCATCTTTATCAAGGGTGTCAATTTGTAATGGCAACATTACCAACACCTACTGCACAGTATCCTATAGACCCCTCAAACTGACCTCGATAGGAAAATGATTTTGTCCAAATAAATGAAAATAAAAGCACCTGGGCAAACCATTGAGGACCACTTAGGAAATACGTGTTTTCATTAATGCTTTCAATTAAATTCTGGTTCAATTAATAATACTTCATGTATCCCACAAGTGGCAACAATAATAATAATCAATAATGTAGGCAGCAATGCAGATGTAAATACATACTAAACATCAGCAGCATGACTGGCAGACAGGAAAACCACAAATACATACTAAACATCAGCAGCATGACTGGCAGACAGGAAAACCACAAATACATACTAAACATCAGCAGCATGACTGGCAGACAGGAAAACCACAAATACATACTAAACATCAGCAGCATGACTGGCAGACAGGAAAACCACAAATACATACTAAACATCAGCAGCATGACTGGCAGACAGGAAAACCACAAATACATACTAAACATCAGCAGCATGACTGGCAGACAGGAAAACCACAAATACATACTAAACATCAGCAGCATGACTGGCAGACAGGAAAACCACACATACATACAAAACATCAGCAGCATGACTGGCAGACAGGAAAACCACAAATACATACTAAACATCAGCAGCATGACTGGCAGACAGGAAAACCACAAATACATACTAAACATCAGCAGCATGACTGGCAGACAGGAAAACCACAAATACATACTAAACATCAGCAGCATGACTGGCAGACAGGAAAACCACAAATACATACTAAACATCAGCAGCATGACTGGCAGACAGGAAAACCACAAATACATACTAAACATCAGCAGCATGACTGGCAGACAGGAAAACCACAAATACATACTAAACATCAGCAGCATGACTGGCAGACAGGAAAACCACAAATACATACTAAACATCAGCAGCATGACTGGCAGACAGGAAAACCACAAATACATACTAAACATCAGCAGCATGACTGGCAGACAGGAAAACCACAAATACATACTAAACATCAGCAGCATGACTGGCAGACAGGAAAACCACACATACATACTAAACATCAGCAGCATGACTGGCAGACAGGAAAACCACAAATACATACTAAACATCAGCAGCATGACTGGCAGACAGGAAAACCACAAATACATACTAAACATCAGCAGCATGACTGGCAGACAGGAAAACCACAAATACATACTAAACATCAGCAGCATGACTGGCAGACAGGAAAACCACAAATACATACTAAACATCAGCAGCATGACTGGCAGACAGGAAAACCACAAATACATACTAAACATCAGCAGCATGACTGGCAGACAGGAAGACCACAAATACATACTAAACATCAGCAGCATGACTGGCAGACAGGAAAACCACAAATACATACTAAACATCAGCAGCATGACTGGCAGACAGGAAAACCACAAATACATACTAAACATCAGCAGCATGAAAATAGTCACATTGTTTCTGGACATTTAAAGAGTGACACTTGTTTTATTATTACATTTATTTGACAATATAAAAGGAAATGAATTATTGCCCCGATGTTTGAAAATCCATGGTCAACTGTTGATAATACTGTATGTTCTATTTTTATCAGAACTCAGGATAAGACCCAGATGCAGACAGAGTCACAGATGTTTATTGACCCAAACAGGGGGCAGGTAAAAGACAGGTCAAAGGCAGGCAGAGGTCCATAATCCAGGGCAGAGTCAATAAGGTACAGAACAGCAGGCAGGCTCGGGGTCAAGACAGGCAGAGGTTGGTAAATGGGTCAGAGTCAGGCAGGTACAGAACGGCAGGCAGGCTCGGGGTCAGGACAGGCAGAGGTTGGTAAATGGGTCAGAGTCAGGCAGGTACAGAACGGCAGGCAGGCTCGGGGTCAGGCCAGGCAGAGGTTGGTAAATGGGTCAGAGTCAGGCAGGTACAGAACGGCAGGCAGGCTCGGGGTCAGGCCAGGCAGAGGTTGGTAAATGGGTCAGAGTCAGGCAGGTACAGAACAGCAGGCAGGCTCGGGGTCAGGCCAGGCAGAGGTTGGTAAATGGGTCAGAGTCAGGCAGGTACAGAACGGCAGGCAGGCTCGGGGTCAGGCCAGGCAGAATGGTCAGAACCGGGGAAACAGAACTTGAGAAAGCAGGGAGACGGGAAAACACGCTGGTAAGACAAGACTAATTGGCAACAGAGAACACAGGTATAAATACACTGGGGACAATGAGGAAGATGGACGACACCTGGAGGGGGGAGACAAGCACAAAGAATGGTGAAACAGATCAGGGTGTGACAGTAACCCCCCCTCATCAGCGATGAGGCCTGGGTCCAGGATGTCCCTAGCGGGGACCCAGCACCTCTCCTCTGGGCCATAACCCTCCCAGTCAACCAGGTACTGGAATCCCCTGCCCCATGGTCAAACCTTCAGGAGGCGCCTCACTGTGCACGCCGGTTGGCAGTCAATGAAACGGGGGAGAGGGGTGGGCCTAGAAAAAGGAGACAAAGGGCTGTCAGACATAGGATTAATCCTAGACACACAAAAGTGGGATGAATACGGAGGGTACGGGGAACAGAAGACGAACAGCAGAGGGGCTAATGATCTTGGAGATGGGGAAAGGGCCAATAAAGTGGTGGGAAAGTTTGCGGGACTCCACCCGGAGGGGCAGGTCACGAGTGGACAGCCATACCCTCTGCCCGAGACGATACCGGAGGGCTGGGGTCCGGTGGCGGTCCGCTTGTCGTCGATACCTGGAGGTGGTCTTGACAGGAGCCGACCGGGCTTTCTTCCAGGTACGGAGACAGCAGCGGACAAACATCTGGGCAGAGGGTATGCCGACCTCTTCCTCTTGCTCCGGGAAGAGTGGGGGCTGATACCCCAGGGAACACTCAAAAGGCGAGAGCCCAGAGGCAGAGCAGGGGAGGGTGTTGCGGGCGTATTCAACCCACACAAATTGCTGGCTCCAGGTGGTGGGGTTGGCGGAGAGACAAGGCAGTGAGGTGTCGTCTCCAGGTCTTGATTGGCTCGCTCCGACTGACCGTTGGACTGCGGGTGGAACCCGGAGGAAGGGGATGGTGGAGCGATGGAATTCGGGGAGACGGGAAAAAACGCTGGTAAGACCTGACAAGATGAACTCGCAACAGACAAACAGAGAACACAGGTATAAATACACTGGAGATAATGAGGAAGATGGGCGACACCTTGAAGGGGGTGGAGACAAGCACAAAGACAGGTGAAACAATGTGACAATTTTAGTAATAAATGTTGTTTTCACAGATTGTTATTGAACATCAGAATATTGCCCTAAGAACGGAACCGTATCAAGGATGTGAGTTTGGCTTCACTTGGGCATTCTGTACCTATTTGAGCTCTCTTCTCTCCCATGTTTCATTTGGGCATTTGGTACCAGGAATGTTTTGGTACAGAGATAGTAGTTCAGCAGCTTCAATGTACAGTATGTGTTTTAGTCTGCCAGTTACTCTGCAATAAACAAACTGCTTCTTTAAACACATTGTCCTATCAAGAGAATATTCCTCTATTTTCAGATGTTAGAAACCTTAATATGAGTATTTTGGTAATAAATTCAATTATTTATTTAGCCTTCTGTTTTAACAAGGTGCTTAGCATCGTGTGGAATGGTACAAGAGATATATACCAGTAATTACTTGACATGATATTTTCAATCATACATCATTCTGCAATTCTGTAACATATACATTTTGTACTCGAGAGTCACTACTATGGATGCGTTGTATCTACTCATTGGGCAACATTAACATGATCCTGTGTATTGCTTCCCCATACAGTACATGACAGCATGTGCAGTAGTATGCACAACAGTATGCACAAAAGTATGCCAGTCTACATAATCCACCTAGAACCTCTCGAATACTTCCATAAACAGGTCAGTCCTTTACCATGCTGTGTGGCCGTGTTCCTCTGTAAAGGAGAGTCGCCCTGCTTGGCTGTTCAGCGCCATGCAGTCTCTGTGACTGGCCGGAGAGACTGGCCCATCCCTTCTCCTGTGCCTTCATCGATAGGGCCGGTCTAAACAGGGGTTATTCATTTATGGATTGAATGGTTCAGATGATCCAACATCCGGCCAGGTGTGAACATTAACGCCAGCCTTCTCCAGACAACGTCCATCAGAGGAATACGTTTTGGAGGCGGGTTTTGTAGTCAAACCCATATTTTTGTGATTGAAGTAGTTTACCTTTTATTTCCCTCTGCTCCTCTGATGGGAGTCTGTGTCATAATGTGACGCATGTTATTAATCAAGGACTGATTGTTTTAGTAGCCTCCCGTACCTGCCACGTTTCACTATAGCCCAGACGTAGCAGTGGAGGGGTTTACAGTTCAGTAAACCCCTCCAGGCGCTACTGATCCAACCCCGGGTTAACCTTCCATGTGGTCCTGATGCCACCTTTATACCTGCCTGCCGGTCGTGATGTGGATGCGCTGATGCTCCTGTCCAACAAACATCTCTAAACAATTGTTTTTATATTTTCAGTCAGATGTTATTTAGAGGCGGCGCTTGTTGGCTCCAGAGTGGCGTCGTAACGACACTTTTCAATCCCAGTGAAAAGAGTTTGTCCAGGAGCAGATTTCGAGCTGGGGGTCGATTGCATCTGGGGGGGTGATTGCTTTTTTCTGCCAGATTTTTCTATTTTATTTTGTATTTTTTATTTATTTTTATACTTTACAGTTGATTTTTCATTTCCCTATGATTTGATTCCATATCAAAGATTTGCCTTAAGATCATGAACAAACTATATGTGGGGAATTTGAGTCCTTTGGTCACTGTCGAGGACTTGAAGCAGCTCTTTGGCGAGAAGAAGCTTCCTGGGGCCGATCAGGTTCTGCTCAAATCCGGCTATGCTTTTGTGGACTTCCCCGACCAAAACTGGGCCATAAAAGCTATTGAGACACTCTCCGGTGAGTGTCTATCTGCAGGGGCTGATGCAGGAATGTCACCGCGACTGGGCTGAAACGCTCAAAACAATTATTGGGAAAATAAAGGATAAATGATTATTATTACCTTACCAGTTTTTGGCTCGGGACTGTATTGGATACGCGCTGTTACATCAGTGCCAGACTCACACTCACTCCGTCATGGTCCCACATTTATATCGCAAAGTACAGATCATACACACTCACCAATGTCATCCCTGTACTCGTAACTAAAACATTGTAACGTAATTATCGCATAATAGTTGTATTTAGGAAATGACAGAGGGGCGCTACTTTGTAATCAACCGTTGGAATGTACGGGATGCTCTGGTGTTCGGGTAGGCATCATTATTTTTCACTATATTTTTCTTGATTTTATTGAAAAGAACCGACCGAAGTAACCGTAGAGAATGTGTCAAAGCCATGTTCCTATGACGCCTGGGTATGTTTTTACGAGGTGTCTTAAAGGTAGGTGATGGGGGTCCGGAGATAAGAAGGAATTAACAGGTAGCAGGGGGGACGAGGTGAGCGGTTATTCTGAGCTCCGCCAGGCCACTAAGACAACGCTGCGAGAAGAGGGAAACATGTCAGAGTTGAGGACTTCTACACAGAATCGCAACACATTTATGGACGTGAAGAACACACAGCCAAGAGAGCAAGGCATTCCTCTCTCTCTCTAAGGCTCACCTCTAATCTTTACATTCTGTACAGAGAAAAACAGATCCTTATTGCTGACAGTATCAGTCTTGTCAATGACAACATGCTACAGTAGCCATATGCAATATTACATTGTTAACAATGCCCTATTCGTCTCATCCTTACAGGTAAAGTTGAATTACATGGGAAGGTGCTTGAGGTAGACTACTCTGTTCCCAAAAAGCTAAGGTAATGATTTTCTTATTTATTTTTCTTTATATCTGATCACCTGGTCTGTCTGTTTTGTTTTTATTTAACCTTTATTTAACCTTTATTTAACTAGGCAAGTCAGTTAAGAACAAATCTTATAAACCCTAACCAGGACGACTCTTATATGAACCCTAACCAGGACGACTCTTATATGAACCCTAACCAGGACGACTCTTATATGAACCCTAACCAGGACGACTCTTATATGAACCCTAACCAGGACGACTCTTATATGAACCCTAACCAGGACGACTCTTATATGAACCCTAACCAGGACGACTCTTATATGAACCCTAACCAGGACGACTCTTATATGAACCCCAACCAGGACGACTCTTATATGAACCCTAACCAGGGCTGACTCTTATATGAACCCTAACCAGGACGACTCTTATATGAACCCTAACCAGGACGACTCTTATATGAACCCTAACCAGGACTGACTCTTATATGAACCCTAACCAGGACGACTCTTGTATGAACCCCAACCAGGACTGACTCTTATATGAACCCCAACCAGGACTGACTCTTATATGAACCCTAACCAGACTGACTCTTATATGAACCCCAACCAGGACGACTCTTATATGAACCCTAACCAGGACAACTCTTGTATGAACCCTAACCAGGACGACTCTTGTATGAACCCTAACCAGGACGACTCTTATATGAACCCTAACCAGGACGACTCTTATATGAACCCTAACCAGGACGACTCTTATATGAACCCTAACCAGGACGACTCTTATATGAACCCTAACCAGGACGACTCTTATATGAACCCTAACCAGGACAACTCTTATATGAACCCTAACCAGGACAACTCTTATATGAACCCTAACCAGGACAACTCTTATATGAACCCTAACCAGGACAACTCTTATATGAACCCTAACCAGGACAACTCTCCTGGGTTTAGGTGGCCCATGTTCAGAGCCTACTCCTGGTTTTAGGTGGCCTATGTTCAGAGCCTACTCCTGGTTTTAGGTGGCCCATGTTCAGAGCCTACTCCTGGTTTTAGGTGGCCCATACAAATACTAGATATGCACATATGCATACATTTGTCAACTTTTTGTAGTTCATTTTGTGTGCTGGTTTTTGGAGTTGGTTTTGATTAATTAATTGATTCCTTGGTTCAGAAACACTGATTGTTTCATCGGGTCAGAAACACTTGATTGATTCATTGGCTCAGAAACACTGATTGATTCATTGATTCAGAAACACTGATTGATTCATTGGCTCAGAAACACTGATTGATTCATCGGGTCAGAAACACAACTTGATTCATTGGCTCAGAAACACAACTTGATTCATTGGCTCAGAAACACAAATTGATTCATTGGCTCAGAAACACAACTTGATTCATTGGCTCAGAAACACAACTTGATTCATTGGCTCAGAAACACAAATTGATTCATTGGCCCAGAAACACTGATTGATTCATTGGCCCAGAAACACTGATTGATTCAGTGGCTCAGAATCACAACTTGATTTATTGGCTCAGAAACACAAATTGATTCATTGGCCCAGAAACACTGATTGATTCATTGGCTCAGAAACACTTGATTGATTCATTGGCCCAGAAAAACTGATTGATTCATTGGCTCAGAAACACTGATTGAGTCATTGGCCAAGAAACACAAATTGATTCAGTGGCTCAGAAACACTGATTGATTCATCGGCCCAGAAACACTGATTGATTCATTGGCTCAGAAACACGAATTGATTCATTGGCTCAGAAACACTGATTGATTCATTGGCTCAGAAACACGGATTGATTCATTGGCTCAAAAACACGAATTGATTCATTGGCTCAGAAACACTGATTGATTCATCGGGTCAGAAACACTGATTGATTCATTGGCTCAGAAACACTGATTGATTCATTGGCTCAGAAACACGAATTGATTCATTGGCTCAGAAACACTGATTGATTCATCGGGTCAGAAACACTGATTGATTCATTGGCTCAGAAACACTGATTGATTCATTGGGTCAGAAACATTGATTGATTAATTGGCTCAGAAACACTGATTGAGTCATTGGCTCAGAAACACAAATTGATTAATTGGCTCAGAAACACGAATTGATTCATTGGCTCAGAAACACTGATTGATTCATTGGGACAGAAACACTAATTGATTCATTGGCTCAGAAACATTTAGTTGATGCCTAATCATCTATAGTTAGATCTAACAGTGTAATACCTGTCGACCTATTGCTTGGGTCTGTTGTAACCCTAACCCTATTGCTTGGGCCTGTTGTAACCCTAACCCTATTGCTTGGGTCTGTTGTAACCCTAACCCTATTGCTTGGGCCTGTTGTAACCCTAACCCTATTGCTTGGGCCTGTTGTAACCCTAACCCTATTGCTTGGGCCTATTGTAACCCTAACCCTATTGCTTGGGCCTGTTGTAACCCTAACCCTATTGCTTGGGCCTGTTGTAACCCTAACCCTATTGCTTGGGCCTGTTGTAACCCTAACCCTATTGCTTGGGCCTGTTGTAACCCTAACCCTATTGCTTGGGCCTGTTGTAACCCTAACCCTATTGCTTGGGCCTGTTGTAACCCTAACCCTATTGCTTGGGCCTATTGTAACCCTAACCCTATTGCTTGGGCCTGTTGTAACCCTAACCCTATTGCTTGGGCCTGTTGTAACCCTAACCCTATTGCTTGGGCCTGTTGTAACCCTAACCCTATTGCTTGGGCCTGTTGTAACCCTAACCCTATTGCTTGGGCCTGTTGTAACCCTAACCCTATTGCTTGGGCCTGTTGTAACCCTAACCCTATTGCTTGGGCCTGTTGTAACCCTAACCCTATTGCTTGGGCCTATTGTAACCCTAACCCTATTGCTTGGGTCTGTTGTAACCCTAACCCTATTGCTTGGGCCTGTTGTAACCCTAACCCTATTGCTTGGGTCTGTTGTAACCCTAACCCTATTGCTTGGGCCTGTTGTAACCCTAACCCTATTGCTTGGGTCTGTTGTAACCCTAACCCTATTGCTTGGGTCTGTTGTAACCCTAACCCTATTGCTTGGGCCTGGTGGAATGAAGGATAATGTAAACTGAATGGCGCAATAGCGTGAAAAAACGGTATCACACCCTCAACATGATCACGTTTGACGCTACAATTCCCTTCCTCATGCACCACCTCAGGGATTTCCAAAAGACTGTATTGTTTGACATTAAGGTAATTATTCAGAAATTAACTCCTTGTGCAGGAAGGATACGCGACCTCTGCTTTATGTGTTTCTTCCCCCATCTCCCCCTCTCACCAGTGCTGGTAGCCTCTCCTGCATGCAGAATACCCCTCTGACATGGCCAGGGCCAAGGCAGGGACAGGAACGTCCTCTCCTGCATGCAGAATACCCCTCTGACATGGCCAGGGCCAAGGCAGGGACAGGAACGTGCACAGAACGTTTTGGGAGCAGGTTACACAAAATAATTGATAAGTAAAAAATTACAAATAAAAGTAACAAATAATTAAAGAGCAGCAGTCTGAAGTGTAGGGACAGAGACCCAGTCTGAAGTGTAGGGACAGAGACCCAGTCTGAAGTGTAGGGACAGAGACCCAGTCTGAAGTGTAGGGACAGAGACCCAGTCTGAAGTGTAGGGACAGAGACCCAGTCTGAAGTGTAGGGACAGAGACCCAGTCTGAAGTGTAGGGACAGAGACCCAGTCTGAAGTGTAGGGACAGAGACCCAGTCTGAAGTGTAGGGACAGAGACTGTGTTATCTGTGTCTTTTATGACTGTGATTGTAGTACTCTTGCTATTGTGGTAACATATGTAAATGATTGACCAGGGTTAGCAACCCTTCTCTCCTGATTGACCCTGTGGTTCAGCTGTTAACCCTTCTCTCCTGATTGACCCTGTGGTTCAGCTGTTAACCCTTCTCTCCTGATTGACCCTGTGGTTCAGCTGTTAACCCCTCTTCATCCTTCCCCTCCTCCTCCTCCTCTTCTCTCATCTCTGCAGGAGTCGGAAGATCCAGATCAGGAACATTCCCCCTCATCTACAGTGGGAGGTGAGTCAGTCAGTCAGTCTGCCTGGCGTTACAGTCTTTGGGGTTTTGCTCGATTTCGTTTTGGATTTCAATTTTGAGGTTGGTTCTGTTTGGGTGTGGCTTGCCCTAATTGGAATCATCCTTGTTGGTCAGGATGTGTAGGACCTGTCCCCTCGTCTTTTAGTCTTTTGTTTCACCTGTGCCGGTGCAGAGCGGCTGGCCCTGTGCTCCAGGGGCCCTGAGAGATGTTAGAAGAGCGGGACCTCTGTTTAGCTTGTCCTCTGTGTATGATAAAACCAAAGCCTTTTATCTTGTTTCCCTCTTTGGTTTTCTTCCACTTGCTTTTAGCTCCATGTTCTGTATGTTTCGTCCCCGGCCCCCGGCCCCGCAGGAGGCCTGCTCCTAGGCCGTCATTGTAAATAAGAAGTTGTTCTTAACTGACCTGCCTAGTTAAATAAATGTTCAATAAATAATATATTAGCAGTTGGTGTGGGTTTTTATTTTAGTTAGCCTTTTCTGGGGGGATTTTAGTGGGCACTCATGGTGGGTGTCTATTATGACCCAGTTTCTTGGTTAGGCCTCAACACCGATTTCGTTCTGATTGTCTGTGGCTTATATGTTAGTGTGTGTCCCTGTGTGGTGAGGGCTAGGACAGTGTGTCCCTGTGTGGTGAGGGCTAGGACAGTGTGTCCCTGTGTGGTGAGGGCTAGGACAGTGTGTGTCCCTGTGTGGTGAGGGCTAGGACAGTGTGTGTCCCTGTGTGGTTAGGGCTAGGACAGTGTGTGTCCCTGTGTGGTGAGGGCTAGGACAGTGTGTCCCTGTGTGGTGGTGTGGTGAGGGCTAGGACAGTGTGTCCCTGTGTGGTGAGGGCTAGGACAGTGTGTCCCTGTGTGGTGAGGGCTAGGACAGTGTGTCCCTGTGTGGTGGTGTGGTGAGGGCTAGGACAGTGTGTCCCTGTGTGGTGAGGGCTAGGACAGTGTGTCCCTGTGTGGTAGTGTGGTGAGGGCTAGGACAGTGTGTCCCTGTGTGGTGAGGGCTAGGACAGTGTGTCCCTGTGTGGTAGTGTGGTGAGGGCTAGGACAGTGTGTCCCTGTGTGGTGAGGGCTAGGACAGTGTGTCCCTGTGTGGTGGTGTGAGGCTGAGGGCTAGGACAGTGTGTCCTGTGTGGTGAGGGCTAGGACAGTGTGTCCCTGTGTGGTGAGGGCTAGGACAGTGTGTCCCTGTGTGGTGAGGGCTAGGACAGTGTGTGTCCCTGTGTGGTGAGGGCTAGGACAGTGTGTCCCTGTGTGGTGAGGGCTAGGACAGTGTGTGTCCCTGTGTGGTGAGGGCTAGGACAGTGTGTCCCTGTGTGGTGGTGTGGTGAGGGCTAGGACAGTGTGTCCCTGTGTGGTGAGGGCTAGGACAGTGTGTGTCCCTGTGTGGTGAGGGCTAGGACAGTGTGTCCCTGTGTGGTGGTGTGGTGAGGGCTAGGACAGTGTGTGTCCCTGTGTGGTGAGGGCTAGGACAGTGTGTCCCTGTGTGGTGAGGGCTAGGACAGTGTGTGTCCCTGTGTGGTGAGGGCTAGGACAGTGTGTCCCTGTGTGGTGGTGTGGTGAGGGCTAGGACAGTGTGTCCCTGTGTGGTGAGGGCTAGGACAGTGTGTCCCTGTGTGGTGAGGGCTAGGACAGTGTGTCCCTGTGTGGTGAGGGCTAGGACAGTGTGTCCCTGTGTGGTGATGGCTAGGACAGTGTGTCCCTGTGTGGTAGTGTGGTGAGGGCTAGGACAGTGTGTCCCTGTGTGGTGGTGTGGTGAGGGCTAGGACAGTGTGTCCATGTGTGGTGAGGGCTAGGACAGTGTGTCCCTGTGTGGTGAGGGCTAGGACAGTGTGTCCCTGTGTGGTGAGGGCTAGGACAGTGTGTCCCTGTGTGGTAATGTGGTGAGGGCTAGGACAGTGTGTCCCTGTGTGGTGATGTGGTGAGGGCTAGGACAGTGTGTCCCTGTGTGGTGAGGGCTAGGACAGTGTGTCCCTGTGTGGTAGTGTGGTGAGGGCTAGGACAGTGTGTGTCCCTGTGTGGTGGTGTGGTGAGGGCTAGGACAGTGTGTGTCCCTGTGTGGTGAGGACTAGGACAGTGTGTCCCTTTGTGGTGAGGACTAGGACAGTGTGTCCCTGTGTGGTGAGGGCTAGGACAGTGTGTCCCTGTGTGGTAGTGTGGTGAGGGCTAGGACAGTGTGTGTCCCTTTGTGGTGAGGGCTAGGACAGTGTGTCCCTGTGTGGTGAGGGCTAGGACAGTGTGTCCCTGTGTGGTAGTGTGGTGAGGGCTAGGACAGTGTGTCCCTGTGTGGTGAGGACTAGGACAGTGTGTCCCTGTGTGGTGAGGGTTAGGACAGTGTGTCCCTGTGTGGTGAGGGTTAGGACAGTGTGTCCCTGTGTGGTAGTGTGGTGAGGGCTAGGACAGTGTGTGTCCCTGTGTGGTGAGGGCTAGGACAATGTGTCCCTGTGTGGTAGTGTGGTGAGGGCTAGGACAGTGTGTCCCTGTGTGGTGAGGACTAGGACAGTGTGTCCCTGTGTGGTGAGGGCTAGGACAGTGTGTCTCTGTGTGGTGAGGGCTAGGACAGTGTGTCCCTGTGTGGTTAGGGCTAGGACAGTGTGTCCCTGTGTGGTGAGGACTAGGACAGTGTGTCCCTGTGTGGTGAGGGCTAGGACAGTGTGTGTCCCTGTGTGGTAGTGTGGTGAGGGCTAGGACAGTGTGTAACTCAGCTGTAACCAGGGCTAACAGTAACTCAGCTATAACCAGGACTAACAGTAACTCAGCCGTAACCAGGACTAACAGTAACTCAGCCGTAACCAGGACTAACAGTAACTCAGCCGTAACCCAGGGCTAACAGTAACTCAGCTGTAACCAGGACTAACAGTAACTCAGCCGTAACCAGGACTAACAGTAACTCAGCCGTAACCAGGACTAACAGTAACTCAGCCGTAACCAGGACTAACAGTAACTCAGCTGTAACCCAGGGCTAACAGTAACTCAGCTGTAACCAGGACTAACAGTAACTCAGCCGTAACCAGGACTAACAGTAACTCAGCCGTAACCAGGACTAACAGTAACTCAGCCGTAACCCAGGGCTAACAGTAACTCAGCTGTAACCAGGACTAACAGTAACTCAGCCGTAACCAGGACTAACAGTAACTCAGCCGTAACCAGGACTAACAGTAACTCAGCCGTAACCCAGGGCTAACAGTAACTCAGCTGTAACCAGGACTAACAGTAACTCAGCCGTAACCAGGACTAACAGTAACTCAGCCGTAACCAGGACTAACAGTAACTCAGCCGTAACCCAGGGCTAACAGTAACTCAGGTGTAACCAGGACTAACAGTAACTCAGCCGTAACCAGGACTAACAGTAACTCAGCCGTAACCAGGACTAACAGTAACTCAGCCGTAACCAGGGCTAACAGTAACTCAGCCGTAACCCAGGGCTAACAGTAACTCAGCTGTAACCCAGGACTAACAGTAACTCAGCCATAACCCAGGACTAACAGTAACTCAGCAGTAACCAGGACTAACAGTAACTCAGCTGTAACCAGGACTAACAGTAACTCAGCTGTAACCCAGGGCTAACAGTAACTCAGCTGTAACCCAGGACTAACAGTAACTCAGCTGTAACCCAGGGCTAACAGTAACTCAGCTGTAACCAGGACTAACAGTAACTCAGCTGTAACCAGGGCTAACAGTAACTCAGCTATAACCAGGGCTAACAGTAACTCAGCCATAACCCAGGACTAACAGTAACTCAGCTGTAACCAGGACTAACAGTAACTCAGCTGTAACCAGGGCTAACAGTAACTCAGCTATAACCAGGACTAACAGTAACTCAGCTGTAACCAGGGCTAACAGTAACTCAGCTATAACCAGGGCTAACAGTAACTCAGCTATAACCAGGGCTAACAGTAACTCAGCTGTAACCAGGACTAACAGTAACTCAGCTGTAACCAGGACTAACAGTAACTCAGCTGTAACCAGGACTAACAGTAACTCAGCTGTAACCAGGGCTAACAGTAACTCAGCTGTAACCAAGACTAACAGTAACTCAGCTGTAACCAGGGCTAACAGTAACTCAGCTGTAACCAGGACTAACAGTAACTCAGCCGTAACCAGGACTAACAGTAACTCAGCTGTAACCAGGACTAACAGTAACTCAGCTGTAACCCAGGACTAACAGTAACTCAGCTGTAACCCAGGACTAACAGTAACTCAGCCGTAACCATGACTAACAGTAACTCAGCTATAACCAGGACTAACAGTAACTCAGCTGTAACCAGGGCTAACAGTAACTCAGCTATAACCAGGACTAACAGTAACTCAGCTGTAACCAGGACTAACAGTAACTCAGCTGTAACCAGGGCTAACAGTAACTCAGCTATAACCAGGACTAACAGTAACTCAGCTGTAACCAGGGCTAACAGTAACTCAGCTATAACCAGGGCTAACAGTAACTCAGCTATAACCAGGGCTAACAGTAACTCAGCTGTAACCAGGACTAACAGTAACTCAGCTGTAACCAGGACTAACAGTAACTCAGCTGTAACCAGGACTAACAGTAACTCAGCTGTAACCAGGGCTAACAGTAACTCAGCTGTAACCAAGACTAACAGTAACTCAGCTGTAACCAGGGCTAACAGTAACTCAGCTGTAACCAGGACTAACAGTAACTCAGCCGTAACCAGGACTAACAGTAACTCAGCTGTAACCAGGACTGACAGTAACTCAGCCGTAACCAGGACTAACAGTAACTCAGCTGTAACCAGGACTAACAGTAACTCAGCTGTAACCAGGACTAACAGTAACTCAGCCGTAACCCAGGACTAACAGTAACTCAGCTGTAACCAGGACTAACAGTAACTCAGCCGTAACCAGGACTAACAGTAACTCAGCTGTAACCAGGACTAACAGTAACTCAGCCGTAACCATGACTGACAGTAACTCAGCTATAACATAGGACTGACAGTAACTCAGCTGTAACCCAGGACTAACAGTAACTCAGCTGTAACCCAGGACTAACAGTAACTCAGCCGTAACCATGACTAACAGTAACTCAGCCGTAACCAGGACTAACAGTAACTCAGCCGTAACCAGGACTAACAGTAACTCAGCTGTAACCCAGGACTAACAGTAACTCAGCCGTAACCAGGACTAACAGTAACTCAGCTGTAACCAGGGCTAACAGTAACTCAGCTGTAACCAAGACTAACAGTAACTCAGCTGTAACCAGGGCTAACAGTAACTCAGCTGTAACCAGGACTAACAGTAACTCAGCCGTAACCAGGACTAACAGTAACTCAGCTGTAACCAGGACTGACAGTAACTCAGCCGTAACCAGGACTAACAGTAACTCAGCTGTAACCAGGACTAACAGTAACTCAGCTGTAACCAGGACTAACAGTAACTCAGCCGTAACCCAGGACTAACAGTAACTCAGCTGTAACCAGGACTAACAGTAACTCAGCCGTAACCAGGACTAACAGTAACTCAGCTGTAACCAGGACTAACAGTAACTCAGCGTAACCATGACTGACAGTAACTCAGCTATAACATAGGACTGACAGTAACTCAGCTGTAACCCAGGACTAACAGTAACTCAGCTGTAACCCAGGACTAACAGTAACTCAGCCGTAACCATGACTAACAGTAACTCAGCCGTAACCAGGACTAACAGTAACTCAGCCGTAACCAGGACTAACAGTAACTCAGCTGTAACCCAGGACTAACAGTAACTCAGCCGTAACCATGACTAACAGTAACTCAGCCGTAACCATGACTAACAGTAACTCAGCCGTAACCATGACTAACAGTAACTCAGCTATAACATAGGACTAACAGTAACTCAGCCGTAACCAGGACTGACAGTAACTCAGCCGTAACCATGACTAACAGTAACTCAGCTATAACATAGGACTGACAGTAACTCAGCTGTAACCCAGGGCTAACAGTAACTCAGCTATAACATAGGACTGACAGTAACTCAGCCGTAACCAGGACTAACAGTAACTCAGCCGTAACCAGGACTAACAGTAACTCAGCAGTAACCAGGACTAACAGTAACTCAGCTATAACATAGGACTGACAGTAACTCAGCTATAACATAGGACTGACAGTAACTCAGCCGTAACCATGACTAACAGTAACTCAGCCGTAACCATGACTAACAGTAACTCAGCCGTAACCATGACTAACAGTAACTCAGCCGTAACCAGGACTAACAGTAACTCAGCCGTAACCCAGGACTAACAGTAACTCAGCTGTAACCAGGACTAACAGTAACTCAGCTATAACATAGGACTGACAGTAACTCAGCTATAACATAGGACTGACAGTAACTCAGCCGTAACCATGACTAACAGTAACTCAGCCGTAACCATGACTAACAGTAACTCAGCTATAACATAGGACTAACAGTAACTCAGCCGTAACCATGACTAACAGTAACTCAGCTGTAACCAGGACTAACAGTAACTCAGCCGTAACCATGACTAACAGTAACTCAGCCGTAACCATGACTAACAGTAACTCAGCTATAACATAGGACTAACAGTAACTCAGCCGTAACCATGACTAACAGTAACTCAGCCGTAACCAGGACTAACAGTAACTCAGCCGTAACCCAGGACTAACAGTAACTCAGCTGTAACCAGGACTAACAGTAACTCAGCTATAACATAGGACTGACAGTAACTCAGCTATAACATAGGACTGACAGTAACTCAGCCGTAACCATGACTAACAGTAACTCAGCCGTAACCATGACTAACAGTAACTCAGCTATAACATAGGACTAACAGTAACTCAGCCGTAACCATGACTAACAGTAACTCAGCTGTAACCAGGACTAACAGTAACTCAGCCGTAACCATGACTAACAGTAACTCAGCCGTAACCATGACTAACAGTAACTCAGCTATAACATAGGACTAACAGTAACTCAGCCGTAACCATGACTAACAGTAACTCAGCTATAACATAGGACTGACAGTAACTCAGCCGTAACCATGACTAACAGTAACTCAGCTATAACATAGGACTAACAGTAACTCAGCCGTAACCATGACTAACAGTAACTCAGCCGTAACCAGGACTAACAGTAACTCAGCAGTAACCAGGACTAACAGTAACTCAGCTATAACATAGGACTGACAGTAACTCAGCTGTAACCCAGGGCTAACAGTAACTCAGCTATAACATAGGACTGACAGTAACTCAGCCGTAACCAGGACTAACAGTAACTCAGCCGTAACCAGGACTAACAGTAACTCAGCAGTAACCAGGACTAACAGTAACTCAGCTATAACATAGGACTGACAGTAACTCAGCTATAACATAGGACTGACAGTAACTCAGCCGTAACCATGACTAACAGTAACTCAGCCGTAACCATGACTAACAGTAACTCAGCCGTAACCATGACTAACAGTAACTCAGCCGTAACCAGGACTAACAGTAACTCAGCCGTAACCATGACTAACAGTAACTCAGCCGTAACCATGACTAACAGTAACTCAGCCGTAACCAGGACTAACAGTAACTCAGCCGTAACCCAGGACTAACAGTAACTCAGCTGTAACCAGGACTAACAGTAACTCAGCTATAACATAGGACTGACAGTAACTCAGCTATAACATAGGACTGACAGTAACTCAGCCGTAACCATGACTAACAGTAACTCAGCCGTAACCATGACTAACAGTAACTCAGCCGTAACCATGACTAACAGTAACTCAGCTATAACATAGGACTAACAGTAACTCAGCCGTAACCATGACTAACAGTAACTCAGCTGTAACCAGGACTAACAGTAACTCAGCCGTAACCATGACTAACAGTAACTCAGCCGTAACCATGACTAACAGTAACTCAGCTATAACATAGGACTAACAGTAACTCAGCCGTAACCATGACTAACAGTAACTCAGCTATAACATAGGACTGACAGTAACTCAGCCGTAACCATGACTAACAGTAACTCAGCTATAACATAGGACTAACAGTAACTCAGCCGTAACCATGACTAACAGTAACTCAGCTATAACATAGGACTAACAGTAACTCAGCCGTAACCATGACTAACAGTAACTCAGCTATAACATAGGACTAACAGTAACTCAGCGTAACCATGACTAACAGTAACTCAGCTATAACATAGGACTGACAGTAACTCAGCGTAACCATGACTAACAGTAACTCAGCTATAACATAGGACTGACAGTAACTCAGCCGTAACCATGACTAACAGTAACTCAGCTATAACATAGGACTGACAGTAACTCAGCCGTAACCATGACTAACAGTAACTCAGCTATAACATAGGACTAACAGTAACTCAGCCGTAACCATGACTAACAGTAACTCAGCTATAACATAGGACTAACAGTAACTCAGCCGTAACCATGACTAACAGTAACTCAGCTATAACATAGGACTAACAGTAACTCAGCCGTAACCATGACTAACAGTAACTCAGCTATAACATAGGACTGACAGTAACTCAGCCGTAACCATGACTAACAGTAACTCAGCTATAACATAGGACTAACAGTAACTCAGCCGTAACCATGACTAACAGTAACTCAGCTATAACATAGGACTGACAGTAACTCAGCCGTAACCATGACTAACAGTAACTCAGCTATAACATAGGACTGACAGTAACTCAGCCGTAACCATGACTAACAGTAACTCAGCTATAACATAGGACTGACAGTAACTGTGTGTGTAATTGATTGTGTTCTGTCTTTCCCTCAGGTTTTGGACGGCCTTCTTGCTCAGTATGGTACAGTAGACAACGTGGAACAAGGTGAGATATTACAATACATTATCTCTACATTACAATCTCTTCAACTGTTTTTTTTTCTTAGATATTATCAATATGCTTTTTTAAATACACGAAAGTAAGTGGACACCCCTTCAGAACACCATCCCAACCGTGAAGCATGGGGTTGGCAGCATCATGTTGTGGGGATGCTTTGCTGCAGGAGGGACTGGTGCACTTCACAAAATAGATGGCATCATGAGGAGGGAAAATTATGTGGATATATTGAAGCAACATCTCAAGACATCAGTCAGGAAGTTAAAGCTTGGTCGCAAATGTGTCTTCCGAATGGACAATGACCCCAAGCACACTTCCAAAGTTGTGGCAAAATGGCTTAAGGACAACAAAGTCAAGGTATTGGAGTGGCCATCACAAAGCTCCTACATCAATCCTATAGAAAATGTGTGGGCAGAACTGAAAAAGCGTGTGCGAGCAAGGAGGCCTACAAACTTGACTCAGTTACATCAGCTCTGTCAGGAGGAATGGGTCAAAATTCACCCAACTTATTGTGGGAAGCTTGTGGAAGGCTACCCGAAATGTTTGACTAAAGTTAAACAATTTTAAGGCAATGCTACCAAATACTAATTGAGTGTATGTAAACTTCTAACCCACTGGGAATGTGATGACAGAAATAAAAGCTGAAATAAATCATTGTCTCTACTATTATTCTGACATTTCACATTCTCAAAAAATAAAGTGGTGATCCTAACTGACCTAATCCTTTTACTATGATTAAATGTCAGGAATTGTGAAAAACTGAGTTTAAATGTATTTGGCTAAGGTGTATGTAAACTTCCAACTTCAACTGTAGATGTGCAGAAGATGAATGTACAAGTAGAGATACTGGGGTGCAAAGGAACAAATAAATAAATAACAATATGGGGATGAGGTAGTTGGGTGGGCTATTTACAGATGGGCTGTGTACAGGTGCAATGATCGGTAAGCTGCTCTGACAGCTGATGCTTAAAGTTATTGAGGGAGATATGAGTCTCCAGCTTCAGTGATTTTTGCAATTCGTTCCAGTCATTGGCAGCAGAGAACTGGAATGAAAGGCGGCCAAAGGAGGAGTTGGCTTTGGGGGTGACCAGTGAAATATACCTGATGGAGCACGTGCTACACGTGGGTGCTGCTATGGTGACCAGTGAGCTGAGATAAGGCGGGGCTTTAAAGTGGATGGACTGGAGGAGGCAGGGCTTAAGGGGGATGTACTGGAGGAGGCAGGGCTTAAAGGGGATGGACTGGAGGAGGCAGGGCTTTAAAGGGGATGGACTGGAGGAGGCAGGGCTTTAAAGGGGATGGACTGGATGAGGCAGGGCTTTAAAGGGGATGTACTGGAGGAGGCAGGGCTTAAAGGGGATGTACTGGAGGAGGCAGGGCTTAAAGGGGATGGACTGGAGGAGGCAGGGCTTTAAAGGGGATGGACTGGAGGAGGCAGGGCTTAAAGGGGATGTACTGGAGGAGGCAGGGCTTAAAGGGGATGTACTGGAGGAGGCAGGGCTTAAAGGGGATGGACTGGAGGAGGCAGGGCTTTAAAGGGGATGGACTGGAGGAGGCAGGGCTTAAAGGGGATGTACTGGAGGAGGCAGGGCTTAAAGGGGATGGACTGGAGGAGGCAGGGCTTAAAGGGGATGGACTGGAGGAGTCAGGGCTTAAAGGGGATGTAACATATTTTAATAAATGCATACAGAAGTGGTCCTTCAAATCTCCTGTGGAACCAGTCTAGCTGTGTGTCTCTCACCTACAGTAGTGGTCCTCTATATCTCTCCTACAGTAGTGGTCCTCTATATCTCTCCTACAGTAGTGGTCCTCTATATCCCCCCTACAGTAGTGGTCCTCTATATCCCCCCTACAGTAGTGGTCCTCTATATCCCCCTACAGTAGTGGTCCTCTATATCCCCCTACAGTAGTGGTCCTCTATATCCCCCTACAGTAGTGGTCCTCTATATCCCTACAGTAGTGGTCCTCTATATCCCCTACAGTAGTGGTCCTCTATATCCCCCTACAGTAGTGGTCCTCTATATCCCCCTACAGTAGTGGTCCTCTATATCCCCCTACAGTAGTGGTCCTCTATATCCCCCTACAGTAGTGGTCCTCTATATCCCCCTACAGTAGTGGTCCTCTATATCCCCCTACAGTAGTGGTCCTCTATATCCCCCTACAGTAGTGGTCCTCTATATCCCCCTACAGTAGTGGTCCTCTATATCCCCCCTACAGTAGTGGTTCTCTATATCCCCCTACAGTAGTGGTCCTCTATATCCCCCTACAGTAGTGGTCCTCTATATCCCCCTACAGTAGTGGTCCTCTATATCCCCCTACAGTAGTGGTCCTCTATATCCCCCTACAGTAGTGGTCCTCTATATCCCCTACAGTAGTGGTCCTCTATATCCCCCTACAGTAGTGGTCCTCTATATCCCCCTACAGTAGTGGTCCTCTATATCCCCCTACAGTAGTGGTCCTCTATATCCCCTACAGTAGTGGTCCTCTATATCCCCCTACAGTAGTGGTCCTCTATATCCCCTAACAGTAGTGGTCCTCTATATCCCCCTACAGTAGTGGTCCTCTATATCCCCTACAGTAGTGGTCCTCTATATCCCCTACAGTAGTGGTCCTCTATATCCCCCTACAGTAGTGGTCCTCTACATCTCCCCTACAGTAGTGGTCCTCTATATCCCCCCTACAGTAGTGGTCCTCTATATCCCCCTACAGTAGTGGTCCTCTATATCCCCCTACAGTAGTGGTCCTCTATATCCCCCTACAGTAGTGGTTCTCTATATCCCCCTACAGTAGTGGTCCTCTATATCCCCCCTACAGTAGTGGTCCTCTATATCCCCCTACAGTAGTGGTCCTCTATATCCCCCCTACAGTAGTGGTCCTCTATATCCCCCTACAGTAGTGGTCCTCTATATCCCCCTACAGTAGTGGTCCTCTATATCCCCCTACAGTAGTGGTCCTCTATATCCCCCCTACAGTAGTGGTCCTCTATATCCCCCTACAGTAGTGGTCCTCTATATCCCCCCTACAGTAGTGGTTCTCTATATCCCCCTACAGTAGTGGTCCTCTATATCCCCCTACAGTAGTGGTCCTCTATATCCCCCTACAGTAGTGGTCCTCTATATCCCCCCTACAGTAGTGGTCCTCTATATCCCCCTACAGTAGTGGTCCTCTATATCCCCCTACAGTAGTGGTCCTCTATATCCCCCTACAGTGGAGAGTAATGACTGAACCTTTCTCTCCCTCTCTCTCTCGTTCTCCATCCACAGTTAACACTGACTCAGAAACAGCGGTGGTGAATGCCACATACTCAACCAAGGAGGAAGCCAAAGTGTAAGTAGAGCAAGCTGTCGGTGGTATTACTGTGTTTAAATATTGTTCCACCTGTCACTATCAGTATGGCAGAAACGTTAGAATATTTTTTCAATGAGGGGATAATTAGTCTAAGACTAGTCAGATATGCTAAGACAGTGTTTTGGCACTGAAGAAGGGTATCAGAAAGGTCATAGCTTTCCCTCCTCAGAGCCACCCTAGCCCTATTGAACCTTTATTTAGCTAGGCAAGTCAGAGCCCTTACCCTCTCCCTTTCTATCTCTCTTCCTCTCGTTAACTCTCTCCACTAGAGAGAAGAGAAGTTGACTCTTCTGTTCTCTAACAGAGCCAGGGAGAAGTTGACTCTTCTGTTCTCTCTCAGAGCCATAGAGAAGTTGACTCTTCTGTTTTCTCACAGAGCCAGGGAGTTGACTCTTCAGTTCTCTCACAGAGCCAGGGAGAAGTTGACTCCTCTGTTCTCTAACAGAGCCAGGGAGAAGTTGACTCTTCTGTTCTCTCACAGAGCCGTAGAGAAGTTGACGGTCACCAGTTTGAGGACTAACCCTAACCGTCTCCCCTCACAGAGCCGTAGAGAAGTTGCCTCTTCTGTTCTCTCACAGAGCCAGGGAGAAGTTGACTCTTCTGTTCTCTCTCAGAGCCAGGGAGAAGTTGACTCTTCTGTTCTCTCACAGAGCCATAGAGAAGTTGCCTCTTCTGTTCTCTCACAGAGCCATAGAGAAGTTGACGGTCACCAGTTTGAGGACTAACCCTAACCGTCTCCCCTCACAGAGCCGTAGAGAAGTTGACTCTTCTGTTCTCTAACAGAGCCAGGGAGAAGTTGACTCTTCTGTTCTCTCACAGAGCCATAGAGAATTTTCCTCTTCTGTTCTCTCTCAGAGCCATAGAGAAGTTGCCTCTTCTGTTCTCTCTCAGAGCCATAGAGAAGTTGACTCTTCTGTTTTCTCACAGAGCCAGGGAGTTGACTCTTCAGTTCTCTCACAGAGCCAGGGAGAAGTTGACCCTTCTGTTCTCTCACAGAGCCAGGGAGAAGTTGACTCTTCTGTTCTCTCTCAGAGCCATAGAGAAGTTGACACTTCTGTTCTCTCTCAGAGCCATAGAGAAGTTGACTCTTCTGTTCTCTCACAGAGCCATAGAGAAGTTGACGGTCACCAGTTTGAGGACTAACCCTAACCGTCTCCCCTCACAGAGCCGTAGAGAAGTTGACTCTTCTGTTCTCTAACAGAGCCAGGGAGAAGTTGACTCTTCTGTTCTCTCTCAGAGCCATAGAGAAGTTTCCTCTTCTGTTCTCTCTCAGAGCCATAGAGAAGTTTCCTCTTCTGTTCTCTCTCAGAGCCATAGAGAAGTTGACTCTTCTGTTCTCTAACAGAGCCAGGAGAAGTTGACTCTTCTGTTCTCTCTCAGAGCCATAGAGAAGTTTCCTCTTCTGTTCTCTCTCAGAGCCATAGAGAAGTTGACTCTCCTCTCCCATCACAGAGCCATAGAGAAGTTGACTCTTCTGTTCTCTAACAGAGCCAGGGAAGTTGACTCTTCTGTTCTCTCACAGAGCCAGGAGAAGTTGACTCTTCTGTTCTCTCTCAGAGCCATAGAGAAGTTTCCTCTTCTGTTCTCTCTCAGAGCCATAGAGAAGTTTCCTCTTCTGTTCTCTCTCAGAGCCATAGAGAAGTTTCCTCTTCTGTTCTCTCTCAGAGCCATAGAGAAGTTGACTCTTCTGTTCTCTAACAGAGCCAGGAGAAGTTGACTCTTCTGTTCTCTCTCAGAGCCATAGAGAAGTTTCCTCTTCTGTTCTCTCTCAGAGCCATAGAAAGTTGACTCTCCTCTCCCATCACAGAGCCATAGAGAAGTTGACTCTTCTGTTCTCTAACAGAGCCAGAGAGAAGTTGACTCTCCTCTCCCATCACAGAGCCATAGAGAAGTTGACTCTTCTGTTCTCTAACAGAGCCAGAGAGAAGTTGACTCTTCTGTTCTCTAACAGAGCCATAGAGAAGTTGACTCTTCTGTTCTCTAACAGCCATAGAGAAGTTGACTCTTCTGTTCTCTAACAGAGCCATAGAGAAGTTGACTCTTCTGTTCTCTAACAGAGCCAGAGAGAAGTTGACTCTTCTGTTCTCTAACAGAGCCATAGAGAAGTTGACTCTTCTGTTCTCTAACAGCCATAGAGAAGTTGACTCTTCTGTTCTCTCTCAGAGCCATAGAGAAGTTGACTCTCCTCTCCCATCACAGAGCCAGAGAGAAGTTGACTCTTCTGTTCTCTAACAGAGCCAGAGAGAAGTTGACTCTTCTGTTCTCTCACAGAGCCGTAGAGAAGTTGACGGTCACCAGTTTGAGGACTAACCCTAACCGTCTCCCCTCACAGAGCCGTAGAGAAGTTGCCTCTTCTGTTCTCTCACAGAGCCAGGGAGAAGTTGACTCTTCTGTTCTCTCTCAGAGCCAGGGAGAAGTTGACTCTTCTGTTCTCTCACAGAGCCATAGAGAAGTTGCCTCTTCTGTTCTCTCACAGAGCCATAGAGAAGTTGACGGTCACCAGTTTGAGGACTAACCCTAACCGTCTCCCCTCACAGAGCCGTAGAGAAGTTGACTCTTCTGTTCTCTAACAGAGCCAGGGAGAAGTTGACTCTTCTGTTCTCTCACAGAGCCATAGAGAATTTTCCTCTTCTGTTCTCTCTCAGAGCCATAGAGAAGTTGCCTCTTCTGTTCTCTCTCAGAGCCATAGAGAAGTTGACTCTTCTGTTTTCTCACAGAGCCAGGGAGTTGACTCTTCAGTTCTCTCACAGAGCCAGGGAGAAGTTGACCCTTCTGTTCTCTCACAGAGCCAGGGAGAAGTTGACTCTTCTGTTCTCTCTCAGAGCCATAGAGAAGTTGACACTTCTGTTCTCTCTCAGAGCCATAGAGAAGTTGACTCTTCTGTTCTCTCACAGAGCCATAGAGAAGTTGACGGTCACCAGTTTGAGGACTAACCCTAACCGTCTCCCCTCACAGAGCCGTAGAGAAGTTGACTCTTCTGTTCTCTAACAGAGCCAGGGAGAAGTTGACTCTTCTGTTCTCTCTCAGAGCCATAGAGAAGTTTCCTCTTCTGTTCTCTCTCAGAGCCATAGAGAAGTTTCCTCTTCTGTTCTCTCTCAGAGCCATAGAGAAGTTGACTCTTCTGTTCTCTAACAGAGCCAGGGAGAAGTTGACTCTTCTGTTCTCTCTCAGAGCCATAGAGAAGTTTCCTCTTCTGTTCTCTCTCAGAGCCATAGAGAAGTTGACTCTCCTCTCCCATCACAGAGCCATAGAGAAGTTGACTCTTCTGTTCTCTAACAGAGCCAGGGAGAAGTTGACTCTTCTGTTCTCTCACAGAGCCAGGGAGAAGTTGACTCTTCTGTTCTCTCTCAGAGCCATAGAGAAGTTTCCTCTTCTGTTCTCTCTCAGAGCCATAGAGAAGTTTCCTCTTCTGTTCTCTCTCAGAGCCATAGAGAAGTTTCCTCTTCTGTTCTCTCTCAGAGCCATAGAGAAGTTGACTCTTCTGTTCTCTAACAGAGCCAGGGAGAAGTTGACTCTTCTGTTCTCTCTCAGAGCCATAGAGAAGTTTCCTCTTCTGTTCTCTCTCAGAGCCATAGAGAAGTTGACTCTCCTCTCCCATCACAGAGCCATAGAGAAGTTGACTCTTCTGTTCTCTAACAGAGCCAGAGAGAAGTTGACTCTCCTCTCCCATCACAGAGCCATAGAGAAGTTGACTCTTCTGTTCTCTAACAGAGCCAGAGAGAAGTTGACTCTTCTGTTCTCTAACAGAGCCATAGAGAAGTTGACTCTTCTGTTCTCTAACAGCCATAGAGAAGTTGACTCTTCTGTTCTCTAACAGAGCCATAGAGAAGTTGACTCTTCTGTTCTCTAACAGAGCCAGAGAGAAGTTGACTCTTCTGTTCTCTAACAGAGCCATAGAGAAGTTGACTCTTCTGTTCTCTAACAGCCATAGAGAAGTTGACTCTTCTGTTCTCTCTCAGAGCCATAGAGAAGTTGACTCTCCTCTCCCATCACAGAGCCAGAGAGAAGTTGACTCTTCTGTTCTCTAACAGAGCCAGAGAGAAGTTGACTCTTCTGTTCTCTAACAGAGCCATAGAGAAGTTGACTCTTCTGTTCTCTAACAGCCATAGAGAAGTTGACTCTTCTGTTCTCTAACAGAGCCATAGAGAAGTTGACTCTTCTGTTCTCTAACAGCCATAGAGAAGTTGACTCTCCTCTCCCATCACAGAGCCATAGAGAAGTTGACTCTTCGGTTCTCTAACAGAGCCAGAGAGAAGTTGACTCTTCTGTTCTCTAACAGAGCCATAGAGAAGTTGACTCTTCTGTTCTCTAACAGCCATAGAGAAGTTGACTCTTCTGTTCTCTAACAGAGCCATAGAGAAGTTGACTCTTCTGTTCTCTAACAGCCATAGAGAAGTTGACTCTCCTCTCCCATCACAGAGCCATAGAGAAGTTGACGGGTCAGCAGTTTGAGGGCTACTCCTTCAGGGTGTCGTACATCCTGGATATGGATGCAGGTCCGCCCCTACTGGCCCCACGGATGCGTCGGGGGTGTCTGTCGTCCAGGGACCAGGACGGGCCCCAGCCAGGGCCCTCGGGGGGATTCGGAGGGCCCCGACACAAACAGCATGACTTCCCCCTCCGCATGCTGGTCCCCACACAGTTCGTAGGAGCCATCATCGGCAAGGAGGGCCTCACCATCAAGAACGTCACCAAACAGACACAGTCCAAGTACGTTGTTGGATCAGAATGGTTCTATCTGCATTAGACACAATCCTTTGTTGGTCCAATATCCAATATGAAGTATGGGGTTAATTACATTTCAGTTAAATCAGTTACTGAATTAACATGGCATTGACCCCAAACTTGAATATGATTATGTATGCAGTCTCAGCCTTTCAGTGACCTTCTGTCTGTCTCTCTCCATCAGGGTGGACATCCATCGGAAGGAGAATGTGGGAGCAGCAGAGAAGCCCATCACCATCCACGCCACCCCCGAGGGCTGCTCCTCTGCCTGCCGTATGATCCTGGATATCATGCAGAAAGAGGCCAGCGAGACCAAGGAGTGAGTCTACTATAGCATCCCTACTATACCATTACTACACCCTCACTACTACACCCCAACACCCTCAGTACTACACCCCTACTATACCATTATTACACCCTCACTACTACACCCCAACACCCTCACTACTACACCCCTACTATCCCATTACTACACCCTCACTACTACACCCCAACACCCTCACTACTACACCCCTACTATACCATTACTACACCCTCACTACTACACCCCAACACCCTCACTACTACACCCCAACACCCTCACTATTACACCCCTACTATACCATTACTAAACCCTCACTACTACACCCCAACACCCTCACTACTACACCCCAACACCCTCACTACTACACCCTACTATACCATTACTAAACCCTCACTACTACACCCCAACACCCTCACTACTACACCCCAACACCCTCACTATTACACCCCTACTATACCATTACTAAACCCTCACTACTACACCCCAACACCCTCACTACTACACCCCAACACCCTCACTATTACACCCCTACTATACCATTACTAAACCCTCACTACTACACCCCAACACCCTCACTACTACACCCCAACACCCTCACTACTACCCCCCTACTATACCATTACTACACCCTCACTACTACACCCCAACACCCTCACTATTACACCCCAACTATACCATTACTACACCCTCACTACTACACCCCAACACCCTAACTACTACACCCCTACTACACCCTCACTACTACACCCCTACTATACCATTACTACACCCTCACTACTACACCCCTACTATACCATTACTACAGCCTCACTACTACACCCCAACACCCTAACTACTACACCCCTACTATACCATTACTACACCCTCACTACTACCCCCCAACACCCTCACTACTACCCCCCTACTATACCATTACTACACCCTCACTACTACACCCCAACACCCTCACTACTACACCCCTACTATACCATTACTACACCCTCACTACACCCCAACACCCTCACTACTCAACCCCTACTATACCATTACTACACCCTCACTACTACACCCCTACAACACCCTCACTATTACACCCCAACACCCTCACTACTACACCCCTACTATACCATTACTACACCCTCACTACTACACCCCAACACCCTCACTACTACACCCCTACTATACCTTTACTACACCCTCACTACACCCCAACACCCTCACTACTACACCCCTACTATACCATTACTACACCCTCACTACACCCCAACACCCTCACTACTACACCCCTACTATACCATTACTACACCCTCACTACTACACCCCAACACCCTCACTACTACACCCCTACTATACCATTACTAACCCTCACTACTACACCCCTACAACACCCTCACTACTACACAAATCAAATCAAATCAAATCAAATCAAATCAAATTTTATTTGTCACATACACATGGTTAGCAGATGTTAATGCGAGTGTAGCGAAATGCTTGTGCTTCTAGTTCCGACCATGCAGTAGTATCTAACAAGTAATCTAACAAATTCACAACAACTACCTTATACACACAAGAGTAAAGGAATGAATACGAGTATGTACATATAAATATATGGATGAGCGATGGCTGACCGGCATAGGCAAGATGCAGTAGATGGTATGGGAGTACAGTATATACACATATATATGAGATGAGTAATGTAGGATATGTAAACATTATATAAATGGCATTGTTTAAAGTGGCTAGTGATACATTATTTCATCCAATTATAATTATTAAAGTGGCTAGAGATTTGGGTCGATGACCTAACGGCATAGGCAAGATACAGTAGATGGTTTAGAGTACAGTGTATACATTTGATATGAGTATGTCGGATACGTAAACATTATATACAAAATTGTTTAAAGTGGCTAGTGATACATTTGTTACATCCAATTCCTATGTATAAAGTGGCTAGAGATTTAAGTCAGTATGTTGGCAGCAGCCACTCAATGTTAGTGATGGCTGTTTAACAGTCTGATGGCCTTGAGGTAGAAGCTGTTTTTCAGTCTCTCGGTCCCAGCTTTGATGCACCTGTACTGACCTCGCCTTCTGGATGATAGCGGGTGAACAGGCAGTGGCTCGGGTGGTTGTTGTCCTTGATGATCTTTGGCCTTTCTGTGACATCGGGTGGTGTAGGTGTCCTGGAGGGCAGGTAGTTTAACCCGGTGATGCGTTGTGCAGTCCTCACTACCCTCTGGAGAGCCTTACGGTTGTGGGCGGAGCAGTTGCCGTACCAGGCGGTGATACAGCCTGACAGGATGCTCTCGATTGTGCATCTGTAAAAGTTTGTGAGTGATTTTGGTGACAAGCCAAATTTCTTCAGCCTCCTGAGGTTGAAGAGGCGCTGTTGCGCCTTCTTTACCACGCTGTCTGTGTGGGTGGACCAATTCAGTTTGTCCGTGATGTGTACGCCGAGGAACTTAAAACTTTCCACCTTCTCCACTACTGTCCCCTCGATGTGGATAGGGGGTGCTCCTCTCCTGTTTCCTGAAGTCCACGATCATCTCCTTTGTTTTGTTGACATTGAGTGAGAGGTTATTTTCCTGACACCACACTCCGAGGGCCCTCACCTCCTCTCTGTAGGCCGTCTCGCTGCTGTTGGTAATCAAGCCTACCACTGTAGTGTCGTCAGCAAACTTGATGATTGAGTTGGATGCGTGCTTGGCCAATGCAGTCATGGGTAAACAGGGAGTACAGGAGAGGGCTGAGAACGCACCTTGTGGGGCCCCAGTGTTGAGGATCAGCGGGGTGGAGATGTTGTTTCCTACCCTCACCACCTGGGACCGGCCCGTCAGGAAGTCCAGGACCCAGTTGCACAGGGCTGGGTCGAGACCCAGGGTCTCGAGCTTAATGACGAGCTTGGAGGGAACTATGGTGTTAAATGCTGAGCTGTAGTCGATGAACAGCATTCTTACATAAGTATTCCTCTTGTCCAGATGGGTTAGGGCAGTATGCAGTGTGATTGCGATTGGCGTCGTCTGTGGACCTATTGGGACGGTAAGCAAATTGGAGTGGGTCCAGGGTGTCTGGCAGGATGGAGGTGATATGATCCTTGACTAATCTCTCAAAGCACTTCATGATGACGGAAGTGAGTGCTACGGGCGATAGTCATTTAGCTCAGTCACCTTAGCTTTCTTGGGAACAGGAACAATGGTGGCCCTCTTGAAGCATGTGGGAACAGCAGACTGGGATAGGGACTGATTGAATATGTCCAGTAAACACACCAGCCAGCTGGTCTCATGCATGCTCTGAGGACACGGCCAGGGGATGCCATCTGGGCGGCAGCTCTTGCGAGGGTTAACACATTTAAATGTTTTTCTCACATTGGCTGCGGTGAAGGTGAGCCCGCAGGTTTTGGTAGCGGGCCGTGTCGGGTGGCACTGTATTGTCCTCAAAGCGAGCAAAGAAGTTGTTTAGTTTGTCTGGGGAGCAGGACGTCATGGTCCGCGACGGGCTGGTTTTCTTTTTGTAGTCCGTGATTGACTGTAGACCCTGCCACATTCCTCTTGTGTCTGAGCCATTGAATTGTGACTCTACTTTGTCTCTATATTGACGCTTAGCTTGTTTGATTGCCTTGCGGAGGAGTAGCTGCACTGTTTGTATTCAGTCATGTTTCCGGTAGCCTTTACCTGGTTAAAAGCAGTGGTTCGCGCTTTCAGTTTTGGCGCGAATGCTGCCATCAATCCATGGTTTCTGGTTGGGGAAGGTTTTGATATTTGCTATGGGTACAACATCACCAATGCATTTGCTAATAAACTCGCTCACCGAATCAGCGTATACATCAATGTTGTTGTCAGATGCTATCCGAACATATCCCAGTCCACGTGCTCGAAGCAATCTTGCAGCATGGAATCAGATTGGTCGGACCAGCGTTGAACAGACCTGAGAACGGGCGTTTCCTGTTTTAGTTTCTGTTTGTAGGCTGGGAGCAACAAAATGGAGTCATGGTCAGACTTGCCGAAAGGAGGGCGGAGAATAGCCTTGTATGCATCACGGAAGTTGGAATAACAGTGGTCCAGGATTTTACCAGCCGGTGGCACATTCGATATGCTGGTAAAATTTCGGAGCCTTGTTCTTAAATTAGCCTTATTAAAATCCCCAGCCACAATAAATGCAGCCTCAGGATATGTGGTTTCCAGTTTACATAGAGTCCGATGAATTTCTTTCAGTGCCGCTCGATGTGTCAGCTTGAGGGGGATGTACACGGCTGTGATTATAATCGAGGAGAATTCTCTTGGTAGATAATGCGGTCTGCATTTGATTGTATGAATTCTATGTCAGGTGAACAAAAGGACTTGAGTTCCTGTATGTTGTTATGATCACACCACGCCTTAATCATAAGACACACACCCCCGCCCTTCTTCTTACCAGAGAGATGTTTGTTTCTGTCAAGCGGGCGCGATGCGGAGAAACCAGGTGGCTGTACCGACTCGATAACGTGTCCTGAGTGAGCCATGTTTCCGTGAAGCAAAGAACGTTGCAGTCTCGAATGTCTCTCTGAAAGGCAACCTCGATCGGATTTCGCTTCTACTTTGTTGTCAAGAGAGACTGTACATTGGCGATTAAAATACTCGGAGAGGTGCACGATGCGCTCGGCCGACGTAGCTTGACCAAAAGACCGGGCGCTGCTTCTCTTCTCTCCGGCGCGCCGCCGTTGTTTTGAGTAGCCACGCATATCCAGTCTGTTGTTGTGTTTGGGTTAACGAAAAGGAGAATCCTCTTTGGGAAAGTCAGTATTCTGGTCGTAATGTTGGTAAGTTGACGTTGCTCTTATATCCAATAGTTCCTCCCGGTTGTATGTAATAAAACTTAATATTTTCCGGGGTAACAAATGTAAGAAGTACATAAAAAAACAAAATACTGCATGGTTTCCTGAGAACGTGAAGCGAGGCTGCCATCTCTGTCGGCGCCGGAAGTCGGCACCCCAACACCCTCACTACTACACCCCTACTATACCATTACTACACCCTCACTACTACACCCCAACACCCTCACTACTACACCTCCTACTATACCATTACTACACCCTCACTACTACACCCCAACACCCTCACTACTACCCCTACTATACCATTACTACACCTCACTACTACACCCGACACCCTCACTACTACACCCTACTATACCATTACTACACCCTCACTACTACACCCCAACACCTCACTACTACACCCCTACTATACCATTACTACACCCTCACTACACCCCAACACCCTCACTACTACACCCCTACTATACCATTACTACACCCTCACTACTACACCCCAACACCCTCACTACTACACCCCTACTATCCCATTACTACACCCTCACTACTACACCCCTACACCCTCACTACTACACCTCTACTATACCATTACTACACCCCAACACCCTCACTACTACACCCCTACTATCCCATTACTACACCCTCACTACTACACCCCTACACCCTCACTACTACACCTCTACTATACCATTACTACACCCCAACACCCTCACTACTACACCCCTACTATACCATTACTACACCCTCACTACTACACCCCAACACCCTCACTACTACACCCCTACTATCCCATTACTACACCCTCACTACTACACCCCTACACCCTCACTACTACACCCCTACTATACCATTACTACACCCTCACTACACCCCAACACCCTCACTACTACACCCCTACTATACCATTACTACACCCTCACTACTACACCCCAATACCCTCACTACTACACCCCTACTATACCATTACTACACCCTCACTACTACACTCCAACACCCTCACTACTACACCCCTACTACACCATTACTACACCCTAACTACTACACCCCAACACCCTCACTACTACACCCCTACAACACCCCAACTACTATACCCCTACAACACCCCAACTACTATACCCCTACAACACCCCAACTACTATACCCCTACAACACCCCAACTACTACACCCCTACAACACCCCAACTACTACACCCCTACAACACCCCAACTACTACACCCCTACAACACCCCAACTACTACACCCCTAAAACACCCCAACTACTACACCCCTACAACACCCCAACTACAACACCCCAACTTCTACACCCCTACAACACCCCAACACTCACTACTCCACCATTTGGTAGGCCTACATCAGAGCGCGACATCAGACCATGTCATCAGAGCGCAACGTATGTTGAACGCTGAACGAGAGACCTCGGTTCATTGTTTTTGTAAAGTTGTGACAGTGTTTCCTTGCAAAGTTTTATTTAAATACTTTTAGCTGTTGGATCCCGCGTGCGGTTAGCCTCAGTTGCTGTGACCGCTACTATCTGTCCCGGGATTTTGCCAGACCAAAAACTGTTTGCCGAAGCTAGCTATTAGCCTAGCTGGTAGCTATCAGTATCAAGCTAGCAGGGTTTTCCACAAACAGCTTGAACACAGCCTGAGACGTGGTTAGCCCTTTTGGCTGGGACTGCAGAGTTGTCCCATGCTGATTGTGGCTGTATTCCTGCAACTTGACCTGGCTGGAACTGTGTTGTATAGCTACCAACGTTAGCCGATGTTGCTACCAACAGTACGTGCAAAGAAACTGCTTTCGGCAAGGATCACCCTTCCCTGGAGACTGGAGCTCCTGGATGACTTGGGGGATGTTCCTGTTCTCGACCCTACCAACCAGCCATGGAGATATGTCACTCCTCTGGATACGGGGGCCTCCTTGGAGATGTCTAACCCGGACCGGACACAGTCCAGATCAGGTTTGCCACCCTGGATCCAAAGGTTCCGGCGCCTTCTTCCCTGGGGGCTTCGGTTTCAAGATCGGATCCAGGGGTACCTGCACCTTCATCCTCTCTTCTTTCGCCCTCTCCGGTGGCTTCTACCTCAGGTTCAGTTCTTTAGCTCCCACACTCATCAGACCGTGAGGCTGCCTGAGGCTTCCGGCCCTTTCATCATCCACAATGGATACTACAGCTGGCTCGGGTTCGTTGGGCCCCACCGCCCTTCGGTCCTCGAGGGGTTTGCGAAACCACTCAAGGCAAAAGAACAGCCGTACCTCAGCCATTGCACCCGCTGTCGTCATCAGCAGTTCTATTGTAAGAAACATCTTGTTTCCCAGGGGGAAAACCCTGTGCTACCCGGGAGCACGAGTACAGGGCTTTACAAGGCTGTTTCTGACCATTATACGACAGATGCCGGGAGCTGAAGCTGTCGTAGTCCATGTGGGGTCAAACAACATCAGGAGGACTAGCTCAGAACTTCTGAACAAGTATTTTAAAGAACTGATTCTAGCACTGAAAGATTCCAAAAAGCAGCCAATAATTTCAGGTCCGGTACCATCGTTGGGCCACGGGTGGGAAAGATTCAGCAGACTGCTGGCATTACACATCAGGCTAAAAGACTACTGTAGCTCTGCTGGAGCCACTTCTATTGATAACTTTGACACCTTCTGGAAACAGAAGATACTCTACAGGAAGTACGGAGTCCATCCAAATCATCTTGGCTCCTGGACTCTGTCCAAGCATTACAAGGCTGCGTTGAGACAATGACTATCAATGACCCAAGACCAGCTCAGTTAATCCCTACCATTGTGTCGCTGAGTTGTCATAATGTACATTATCCCAGGGGTGTTGGCAGACAATGCAAGTAACTTCCTTGATGTCCCCCTAACTGCCCTGAATGCCGCTGTTGATCCTACAGCTATTGTATGCAGTAATCATGTGCCTATGAACCAGCACTGAGGCGGTGTTCCCTAGTAGGAAGTATACTGTGTGAAGCTCACCCTGCACTATCAGCTAAAATATAAATAACATGAGCATGTCTACTTCTGATAAGCTTTCCAGTAAACCATTAAAAACAATCAAGCATCCCAGAAAAGTGCTAAAAATAGCCCATATTAACATATGAAGCCTGAGAAACAAGGCCCATGAAGTCAATAACTTGCTTGTAACAGATGACATCCATATACTGACTATCTCTGAAACTCATTTCGATACTGTAATACTTTTGATGATACAGTGGAAGCAATACATGGTTATAACATCTACAGAAAATACAGAAATTCCTGTAAAGTTTAGAGAGGATCTCGTGTTAAATACTGTTGAAGTAATATGGCCACAGGTTCATCTGCCTCACCTAAAGCCCATTCTGGTGGGAAGCTGCTACAGACCACCTGGTACTATCAGTATCTGGATAATATTTGTGAAAGCACAGTGTTACATTCCCCAGTTTCTGTGTTGTGGGCTTGTATGTGTATGGCTTCCTGGATTCCCCCAAGCAGCTGATTGGTCGGCCCCATCGACGATTGGAGGTCTGATCCCACCCTCTCGTTAGGGGATACAGCTGTCGGGGAAATGAACGACTCCTTCATAGCTTTAAAAGCCAGTGTTCCTTTGTTAGGAAGAGAGGGCTTCTTGGTATGTCCTGTGTTTTCATTGTTGGTCTGTATAATTGTTGTAAAGTATTTTGTAGCCGGTCCTGCAGACGTAGGTGCATGTCAAAAGGATTGTGTTTTTGGTTTATTGAAATTGTTGAAATTGTTCACTTTACGGTTGTAATTATTCTGTTTTTGTTCCCAGGGGGGAAGGGGAAGGCACCATGGGAGTGTATTTTGGTAAGTGCGCCAGGTGGTGCTAGTTAGGTAAGTTGTGGGTAGGCAGGTAAGGTAGGAGAGGGGGGGCTCTTTAACTTTTACTTCCTTTGCTTTGGTTCCATCCAGCCCCTTTTCCCCAAATTACCGTGTGAAGGAAATAAATTCCCTGTAAACGGTAATATATACACACCTCTTTCACTCCACGGGGAGTTGAGTGTAGCAGGGTGTTGCGTTCCCTCCTCCAAGAGGCGTACGTAACACACAGGAATGAAATCATCAACATATATTGATAACATCTTTATTAATGCGAGATCCAGATCCATGGGATGTAGTGATCACAATATAGTAGCCATATCTAGGAAAACCAAAGTTCCAAAGGCTGGGCCTAATGTAGTGTATAAAAGATCATAAAATAAGTTTTGTAGTGATTCCTATGTTGTTGATGTAAATAATATTTGTTGATCTGTGGTGTGTAATGAGGAGCAACCAGATGCTCCACTTGACACATTCCAGTTACTAAGAAGCACGCACCCATTAAGAAAATGACTGTAAAAACTTAAATCCTGTTGGATTGATGTGGAATTTAAAAATGTTATGGTTGAGAGGGATGAGGCAAAAGGTATGGCAATTAAGTCTACGGAAAAAGGTATTTACATGTTATATTTTAGTCATTTAGCAGACACTCTTATCCAGAGCGACGTACAGTAGTGAGTGCATACATTTTCATACTGGTCCCCTTTGGAATCGAACCCACAACCCTGGCATTGCAAGTGCCATGCTCTACCAACTCAGCCACGGCAAATAAGTATGTCAACACAACCGATTGGCAAACGAACTGCAAATTGAGAAATCATGTGACTAAACTGAATAAAAAGAAGACACTATACTATGAAACAAAGATAAATGACAAAAAATAATGATAGTAACAAGTTTTGGAGCACCTTAAATTATATTTTAGGCGAAAAGGCAAACTCAGCTCCATCATTAATTGAATCAGATGGCTCATTCATCACAAAACCCACTGATCATAGTCAGCTGCTGGAAAAACATATGACATAATACAGAACATGAAATATACAAGAACAGCTCAAGGACAGAACTACTTCAATGAAAAATAAATTTAAAAAGGCACATGTAGTAATTTAGTCTCCTCAACTTGTTCAACAGCCACACCATTCATTACCAGGTTCAGCTGAGGTATAGAACTTAGGGAAGGATTTTTACCAACTTACTTTAAGAGAGGACCAATTTATTACTATCCACCCAAAACCGACTGCGACTCTTTATTTAGATACGGACTGTTAACACTTGGTGGCCTATAGCAACACCCCAAAATAAAAGGCTTTAGATGTGCCAAGTGAACCTGCAACCACAACACTTCAATAACACTTGACATAAGATCTTCTCTAGGCATTACAGGGATATGGCTCTGAATATATACAGCAACACCTCCGCCATAAGCATTCCTGTCTCTTCTATAGATGTTATATCCTTGTATTGCTACTGCTGTATCATCAAATGAATGATCTAAAGTGAGTCTCGGAAATGGCTGATATTAATGTTATCTGATGTGAGTTGGTTATTGATTAAGTGGACCTTATTTCTACGGCTACGTATGGGGCTTTACAGTCCCTACTATATTGTGAATAAAGAGGTACCTTTCTAACAGAACACAGAGGCTGTTATTTAATGGAAGCCTCTCCCACATTATCCAGGCAGAATCAGGAAATCCCCCTTGCTTTTTTCAGTCTTTACTTCCAACACGCCAAAGCCAGAGTGTCTATGTATGCGGATGAGTCAACACTATACACGTCAGCTACTACAGCGACTGAAATGACTACAACACAACAAAGAGCTGCGGTTAGTTTCAGAGTGGGTGGCAAGGAATAAGTTAGTCCTAAATATTTCTGAAACTAAAAGCATTGTATCTGGGACAAATCATTCACTAAACCCTAAACCTCAACTAAATATTGTAATGAATAATGTGGAAATTGAGCACATTGAGGTGAGTAAACTGCTTGGAGTAACCCTGGATCTTAAACTGTCATGGTCAAAACATGTTGATACAACAGTAGCTACGATGGGGAGAAGTCTGACACCCTCACTACTACCCCCCAACACCGTCACTACTACCCCCCAACACCCTCACTACTACCCCCCAACACTCACTACTAGGGTGTTGGGGGGGTGGGTGTTGGGGGGTAGTAGTGACGGTGTTGGGGGCAGTAGTGAGGGTGTTGGGGAGTAGTGAGGGTGTTGGGGGGTAGTAGTGACGGTGTTGGAAGGTAGTAGTGAGGGTGTTGGGGGCGTAGTAGTGAGGGTGTCAGACTTCTCCCCATCGTAGCTACTGTTGTATCAACATGTTTTGACCATGACAGTGGGGCGGCAGGTAGCCTTGGACTTGTAACCGGAGGGTTGCAAGTTCGAATCCCCAAGCTGACAAGGAAAAAATCTGTCGTTCTGCCCCTGAACAAGGCCCCGAAGACGTGGATGTTGATTAAGGCAGCCCCCCGCACCTCTCTGATTCAGAGGGGTTGGGTTAAATGCGGAAGACACATTTCAGTTGAAGGCATTTGGTTGTACAACTGACTAATAATGGTGACTTTGACTTTACAACATCCTCACTACTACTACTCCCCAACACCCTCACTACTACCATTACAACACCCTCACTACTACTACACCATTACAACACCCCCACTACTACTACACCATTACAACACCCTCACTACTACTACACCATTACAACACCCTCACTACTACTACTCCCCAACACCCTCACTACTACTACACCATTACAACACCCTCACTACTACTACACCATTACAACACCCTCACTACTACTACACCATTACAACACCCTCACCACTACTACTCCCCAACACCCTCACTGCTACTACACCATTACAACACCCTCACTACTACTACACCATTACAACACCCTCACTACTACTACACCATTACAACACCCCCACTACTACTACTCCCCAACACCCTCACTACTACTACACCATTACAACACCCTCACTGCTACTACACCATTACAACACCCTCACTACTACTACACCATTACAACACCCCCACTACTACTACACCATTACAACACCCCCACTACTACTACTCCCCAACACCCTCACTACTACCATTACAACACCCTCACTACTACTACACCATTACAACACCCCCATTACAACACCCCACTACTGCTACACCATTACAACACCCTCACTACTACTACTCCCCAACACCCCCACTACTACTACACCATTACAACACCCTCACTACTACTACACCATTACAACACCCCACTACACCATTACAACACCCCACTACTACTACACCATTACAACACCCCACTACACCATTACAACACCCTCACTACTACTACACCATTACAACACCCTCACTACTACTACTCCCCAACACCCCCACTACTACTACTCCCCAACAACACCCTCACTACTACTACTCCAACAACACCCCACTACTACTACACCATTACAACACCCTCACTACTACTACTCCCCAACACCCCCACTACTACTACACCATTACAACACCCCCACTACTACTACACCATTACAACACCCCCACTACTACTACACCATTACAACACCCTCACTACTACTACACCATTACAACACCCCACTACTACAACACCCCCACTACTACTACACCATTACAACACCCCCACTACTACTACACCATTACAACACCCCACTACATTACACAACACCTCACTACTACTACACCATTACAACACCCTCACTACTACTACACCATTACAACACCCTCACTACTACTACTCCCCAACACCCCCACTACTACTACTCCCCAACAACACCCTCACTAATACTACTCCCCAACAACACCCCCACTACTACTACACCATTACAACACCCTCACTACTACTACTCCCCAACACCCCAACTACTACTACACCATTACAACACCCCCACTACTACTACACCATTACAACACCCCCACTACTACTACACCATTACAACACCCTCACTACTACTACACCATTACAACACCCCCATTACAACACCCCCACTACTACTACACCATTACAACACCCCACTACTACTACACCATTACAACACCCCACTACACAATTACAACACCCTCACTACTACTACACCATTACAACACCCTCACTACTACTACACCATTACAACACCCTCACTACTACTACTCCCCAACACCCCCACTACTACTACTCCCCAACAACACCCTCACTAATACTACTCCCCAACAACACCCTCACTACTACTACACCATTACAACACCCTCACTACTACTACACCATTACAACACCCTCACTACTACTACTCCCCAACACCCCACTACTACTACACCATTACAACACCCCACTACAACACCCCCACTACTACTACACCATTACAACACCCCACTACTACTACACCCATTACAACACCCTCACTACTACTACACCATTACAACACCCCTCACTACTAGACAAACACCCCACTACTACTACACCATTACAACACCCTCACTACTACTACTCCCCATTACAACACCCCACTACTACTACACCATTACAACACCCCCACTACTACTACTCCCCAACACCCCCACTACTACTACTCCCCAACACCCTCACTACTACTACTCCCCAACACCCCCACTACTACTACTCCCCAACACCCCCACTACTACTACTCCCCAACACCCCCACTACTACTACACCATTACAACACCCCCATTACAACACCTCACTACTACTACTCCCAACACCCCCACTACTACTACACCATTACAACACCCCACTACTACTACACCATTACAACACCCCCACTACTACTACACCATTACAACACCCCCACTACTACTACCCCCAACACCCCACTACTACTACACCTCAACACCCTCACTACTACTACTCCCCAACACCCCACTACTACTACTCCCAACACCCCACTACTACTACACCCAACACCCCACTACTTCTACACCATTACAACACCCCCACTCTACCCACCCCCACTACTACTACACCATTACAACACCCCACTACTACTACTTACAACACCCTCACTACTACTACACCATTACAACACCCTCACTACTACTACACCCCAACACCCCCACTACTACTACACCATTACAACACCCCACTACTACTACACCCCAACACCCCACTACTACTACACCATTACAACACCTCACTACTACTACTCCCAACACCCCCACTACTACTACACCATTACAACACCCCACTACTACTACACCATTACAACACCCCACTACTACTACACCATTACAACACCACTACTACTACTACAACACCCCATTACAACACCCACTACTACTACACCATTACAACACCCCACTACTACTACACCATTACAACACCCCACTACACAATTACAACACCCTCACTACTACTACACCATTACAACACCCTCACTACTACTACACCATTACAACACCCTCACTACTACTACTCCCCAACACCCCACTACTACTACTCCCCATTTACAACACCCTCACTAATACTACTCCCCAACAACACCCCCACTACTACTACACCATTACAACACCCTCACTACTACTACTCCCCAACACCCCCACTACTACTACACCATTACAACACCCCCACTACTACTACACCATTACAACACCCCACTACTACTACACCATTACAACACCCTCACTACTACTACCATTACCCCAACACCCCACTACACCATTACAACACCCCACTACTACTACACCATTACAACACCTCACTACTACTACACCATTACAACACCCTCACTACTACTACAACACCCTCACTACTACTACACCATTACAACACCCTCACTACTACTACACCATTACAACACCCTCACTACTACTACTCCCCAACACCCCCACTACTACTACTCCCCAACAACACCCTCACTAATACTACTACACCCCAACACCCTCACTACTACTACACCATTACAACACCCTCACTACTACTACACCATTACAACACCCTCACTACTACTACTCCCCAACACCCCCACTACTACTACACCATTACAACACCCCCATTACAACACCCCCACTACTACTACACCATTACAACACCCCACTACACCATTACAACACCCTCACTACTACTACACCATTACAACACTCACTACTACTACTCCCTCAACACCCCACTACTACTACACCATTACAACACCCACTACTACTACACCATTACAACACCCCCACTACTACTACACCATTACAACACCTCCACTACTACTACACTACTACTACTCCCTACACCCCCACTACTACTACACCATTACAACACCCCCACTACTACTACACCATACAACACCCCCACTACTACTACACCATTACAGCACCCCACTACTACTACTCCCAACACCCCCACTACTACTACTCCCCAACACCCTACTACTACTACTCCCAACAACACCCCACTACTACTACACCCAACACCTCACTACTACTACTCCCCAACACCCCACTACTACTACACTACCTCACTACTACAACACCCCATTACAACACCCCACTACTACTACACCATTACAACACCCCACTACACCATTACAACACCCTCACTACTACTACACCATTACAACACCCTCACTACTACTACTCCCCAACACCCCACTACTACTACACCATTACAACACCCCACTACTACTACACCATTACAACACCCCCACTACTACTACACCATTACAACACCCCCACTACTACTACTTCCCAACACCCCACTGCTACTACACCATTACAACACCCTCACTACTACTACACCATTACAACACCCCACTACTACTACACCATTACAACACCTCACTACTACTACACCATTACAACACCCCATTACAACACCCTCACTACTACTACACCATTACACCCCCACTACTACTACACCATTACAACACCCTACTACTACACCATTACAACACCCTCACTACTACTACACCATTACAACACCCTCACTACTACTACACCATTACAACACCCCTACTACTACTACTCCCCAACAACACCCCACTACTACTACTCCCAACAACACCTCACTACTACTACTCCATGACAACACCCTCACTACTACTACACCATTACAACACCCTCACTACTACTACTCCCCCAACACCCCACTACTACTACACCATTACAACACCCTCACTACTACTACACCATTACAACACCCCACTACTACTACACCATTACAACACCCTCACTACTACTACACCATTACAACACCCCCATTACAACACCCCACTACTACTACACCATTACAACACCCCACTACTACTACACCATTACAACACCCCACTACACAATTACAACACCCTCACTACTACTACACCATTACAACACCCTCACTACTACTACACCATTACAACACCCTCACTACTACTACACCATTACAACACCCCCACTACTACTACTCCCAACACCCTCACTAATACTACTCCCCAACAACACCCTCACTACTACTACACCATTACAACACCCTCACTACTACTACACCATTACAACACCCTCACTACTACTACTCCCCAACACCCCACTACTACTACACCATTACAACACCCCACTACTACTACAACACCCCCACTACTACTACACCATTACAACACCCCACTACACCATTACAACACCCTCACTACTACTACACCATTACAACACCCTCACTACTACTACTCCCCAACACCCCCACTACTACTACACCATTACAACACCCCACTACTACTACACCATTACAACACCCCCACTACTACTACACCATTACAACACCCCCACTACTACTACTCCCCAACACCCCCACTACTACTACTCCCCAACACCCTCACTACTACTACTCCCCAACACCCCCACTACTACTACTCCCCAACACCCCCACTACTACTACTCCCAACACCCCCACTACTACTACACCATTACAACACTTACAACACCCTCACTACTACACCATTACAACACCCCACTACTACTACACCATTACAACACCCTCACTACTACACCATTACAACACCCCACTACTACTACACCATTACAACACCCCCCACTACTACTATACTCCCCAACACCCCACTACTACTACTCCCCAACACCTCACTACTACTACACCCAACACCCCCACTACTACTACTCCCCAACACCCCCACTACTACTACTCCCCAACACCCCCACTACTACTACACCATTACAACACCCCCATTACAACACCCCCACTACTACTACACCATTACAACACCCCACTACACCATTACAACACCCTCACTACTACTACACCATTACAACACCCTCACTACTACTACTCCCCAACACCCCTACTACTACTACACCATTCCAAGCACCCCCACTACTCTGCTACACCATTACAACACCCCCCACTACTACTACACCATTACAACACCCCACTACTACTACTCCCCAACACCCCACTACTACTCCCCCAACAACACCCTCACTACTACTACTCCAACAACACCCCCACTACTACTACACCATTACAACACCTCACTACTACTACTCTGACAACACCCTCACTACTACTACTCCCCAACACCCCCACTACTACTACACCATTACAACACCCCCACTACTACTACACCATTACAACACCCCCACCACTACTACTCCCCAACACCCCCACTACTACTACACCATTACAACACCCTCACTACTACTACACCATTACAACACCCCCACTACTACTACACCATTACAACACCCTCACTACTACTACACCATTACAACACCCCAGCTACTACTACACCATTACAACACCCCAGCTACTACTACACCATTACAACACCCCCACTACTACTACACCATTACAACACCCCAGCTACTACTACACCATTACAACACCCCCACTACTACTACACCATTACAACACCCCACTACTACTACACCATTACAACACCCCCACTACTACTACACCATTACAACACCCCCACTACTACTACACCATTACAACACCACACCCCCACTACTACTACTTCCCAACACCCCACTGCTACTACACCATTACAACACCCTCACTACTACTACACCATTACAACACCCTCACTACTACTACTACACCATTACAACACCCTCACTACTACTACTCCCCAACACCCCCACTAATACTACACCATTACAACACCCCCACTACTACTACACCATTACAACACCCCACTACTACTACACCATTACAACAACCTCACTACTACTACACCATTACAACACCCCACTACTACTACACCATTACAACACCCCCACTACTACTACTCCCCAACACCCCACTACTACTACCCAACAACACCCTCACTAATACTACTCCCCAACAACACCCTCACTACTACTACACCATTACAACACCCTCACTACTACTACTCCCCAACACCCCCACTAATACTACACCATTACAACACCCTCACTAATACTACTCCCCAACAACACCCTCACTACTACTACACCATTACAACACCCTCACTACTACTACCTCCCCGCATCCCCACTACTACTTCCACAACACCTCCACTACTACTACACCATTACAACACCCTCACTACTACTACACCATTTCAACACCCTCTCTACTACTACACCCCAACACCCCCACTACTACTACACCATTACAACATCCCCACTACTACTACTACTCCCCAACAACACCCCACTACTACTACACCCCAATACTACTACACCATTACAACACCCTCACTACTACTACTCCCCAACACCCCCACTACTACTACACCATTACAACACCCTAATTACTACTACTCCAACAGCACCCTCACTACTACTACTGCCCCCAATACTACACACCCACTGACACCCTCACTACTACTTACCCCAACACCCCACTATACTACACCATTACAGCACCACTCATAATACTCTACTGACACCCTCACTCTCTACACCATTACAGCACCCCACTACTACTACCATTCTAGCACTCCCTACTACTACTACTCCCCCAACACCCCACCCCACTGCTACTACCTCTGAGCTACTACTACACCATTACAGCACCCTCACTCTACTACTACTGTTGCCCTCTACTACTGTTCTGCACCCCCACTCTACTAGCTCTGGCACCCTCTCTGCACTACTCTACTACCTTAGCACCCCCACTACTACTACACCATCTCTCAGCACACCTCACTGCTCACACCATTGACAGCACCCTCCTACTTACTCTCCTGACCCAGCACCCCCACTACTACTACACCATTACAACACCCCACTACTACTACTCCCCAACACCCTCACTACTACTACACCATTACAACACCCTCACTACTACTACACCATTACAACACCCCCACTACTACTACTCCCCAACACCCTCACTACTACCATTACAACACCCTCACTACTACTACACCATTACAACACCCTCCTCACTGCTACTACACCATTACAACAACCTCACTACTACTACTCCCCAGCACCCCCACTACTACTACTCCCCAGCATCCCCACTACTACTACACCATTACAACATCCCCACTACTACTACACCATTACAACACCCTCACTACTACTACACCATTACAACACCCTCACTACTACTACACCATTACAACACCCTCCCTCACTACTACTACACCATTACAACACCTCACTATTATTACACCATTACAACACCCCCACCACTACTACTCCCCAACACCCCACTACTACTACACCATTACAACACCCTCACTACTACTACACCATTACAACACCCTCACTACTACTACTCCCCAACACCCTCACTACTACTACTCCCCAACACCCTCACTACTACTACTCCCCAACACCCTCACTACTACTACAACATTACAACACCCCAACTACTACTACACCATTACAACACCCTCACTACTACTATTCCATTACAACACCCTCACTACTACTACTCCCCAACAACACCCCACTACTACTACACCATTACAACACCCTCACTACTACTACACCATTACAACACCCTCACTACTACTACTCCCCAACACCCTCACTACTACTACACCATTACAACACCCTCACTACTTCTACTCCCCAACAACAACCCACTACTACTACTCCCCAACACCCTCACTACTACTACACCATTACAACACCCCCACTACTACTACTCCCCAACAACACCCCACTACTACTACACCATTACAACACCCTCACTACTACTACTCCCCAACAACACCCCACTACTACTACTCCCCAACACCCTCTCTACTAATACACCATTACAACATCCCCACTACTACTACACCATTACAACACTCTCACTACTACTACACCATTACAACACCCTCACTACTACTACACCATTACAACACCCTCCCTCACTACTACTACACCATTACAACACCTCACTATTACTACACCATTACAACACCCCCACTACTACTACACCATTACAACACCCCCACTACTACTACACCATTACAACACCCCCACTACTACTACACCATTACAACACTCCACTAATACTACTCCCCAGCATCCCCACTACTACTACACCATTACAACACCCTCCCTCACTACTACTACACCATTACAACACCTCACTATTACTACACCATTACAACACCCCCACTACTACTACACCATTACAACACCCCCACTACTACTACACCATTACAGCACCCCCACTACTACTACACCATTACAACACTCCACTACTACTACTCCCCAGCATCCCCACTACTACTACACCATTACAACACCCCACTACTACTACACCATTACAACACCCTCACTACTACTACTCCCCAGCATCCCCACTACTACTTCACCATTACAACACCCTCACTACTACTACACCCCAACACCCCCACTACTACTACACCATTACAACACCCCCACTACTACTACACCATTACAACACCCCCACTACTACTACACCATTACAACACCCTCACTACTACTACTCCCCAACACCCTCACTACTACTACACCATTACAACACCTCACTACTCCTACACCATTACAACACCCCCACTACTACTACTCCCCAACACCCTCACTGCTACTACACCATTACAACACCCTCACTACTACTACACCATTACAACACCCCCACTACTACTACACCATTACATCACCCTCACTACTACTACTCCCCAACAACACCCCAGTACTACTACACCATTACAACACCCTCACTACTACTACACCATTACAACACCCCACTACTACTACACCATTACAACACCCCCACTACTACTACACCATTACAACACCCCCACTACTACTACACCATTACAACACCCCCACTACTACTACACCATTACAACACCCTCACTACTACTACTCCCCAACAACATCCAATTACTACTACTCCCCAACACCCCCACTACTACTACACCAGTACAACACCATCACTACTACTACTCCCCAACACCCCCACTACTACTACTCCCCAACACCCTCACTACTACTACACCATTACAACACCCCCACTACTACTACACCATTACTGCACTCCAACACCCTCACTACTACTACTCCCCAACACCCCCACTACTACTACACCATTACAACACCCCCACTACTACTACACCATTACAACACCCCCACTACTACTACACCATTACAACACCCCCACTACTACTACACTATTACAACACCCTCACTACTACTACTCCCCAACAACACGCCATTACTACTACTCCCCAACACCCCCACTACTACTACACCATTACAACACCGTCACTACTACTACTCCCCAACACCCTCACTACTACTACACCATTACAACACCCCCACTACTTCTACACCATTACTGCACTCCAACACCCTCACTACTACTACTCCCCAACACCCCCACTACTACTACACCATTACAACACCCCCACTACTACTACACCATTACTGCACTCCAACACCCTCACTACTACTACTCCCCAACACCCCCACTACTACTACTCCCCAACACCCTCACTACTACTACACCATTACAACACCCTCACTACTACTACACCATTTCAACACCCTCTCTACTACTACACCCCAACACCCCCACTACTACTACACCATTACAACACCCCCACTACTACTACTCCCCAACAACACCCTCACTACTACTACACCATTACAACACCCTCACTACTACTACTCCCCAACAACACCCTCACTACTACTACACCATTACAACACCCTCACTACTACTACTCCCCAACAACACTCCACTACTACTACACCCCAACACCCCACTACTACTCCACCATTACAATACCCTCACTACTACTACTCCCCAACACCCAACTACTACTACTTCCCAACACCCTCACTACTACTACACCATTATAACACCCTCACTACTACTACTCCCCAGCACCCCCACTACTACTACTCCCCAACACCCTCACTACTACTACTCCCCAACACCCAACTACTACTACTCCCCAACACCCTCACTACTACTACTCCCCAACACCCCACTACTACTACTCCCCAACACCCCACTACTACTACAACCCAACACCCCCACTACTACTACTCCCCAACACCCCCACTACTACTACACCATTACAACACCCTCACTACTACTACTCCCCAACACCCCACTACTACTACTCCCCAACACCCCCACTACTACTACTCCCCAACACCCCACCACTACTACTCCCCAACACCCCCACTACTACTACACCATTACAACACCCTCACTACTACGCCTTCCCAACACCCTCAGTACTACTACTCCCCAACAACCCCACTACTACTACTCCCCAACACCCTCACTACTACTACACCATTACAACACCCTCACTACTACTACTCCCCACTACCCCACTACTACTACTCCCCAACACCCTCACTACTACTACACCATTATAACACCCTCACTACTACTACTCCCCAACACCCTCACTACTACTACACCATTACAACACCCCCACTACTACTACTCACAACAACCCCACTACTACTACTCCCAACACCCTCACTACTACTACACCATTACAACACCCTCACTACTACTACTCCCACTACCCCACTACTACTACTCCCAACACCCTCACTACTACTACACCATTATAACACCCTCACTACTACTTCACCATTACAACACCCTCACTACTACTACACCCCAACACCCCACTACTACTACACCATTACAACACCCCCACTAATACTACTCCCCAGCACCCCCACTACTACTACACCATTACAACACTCCACTAATACTACTCCCCAGCACCCCCACTACTACTACACCATTACAACACTCCACTAATACTACTCCCCAGCACCCCCACTACTACTACACCATTACAACACTCCACTAATACTACTCCCAGCACCCCACTACTACTACACCATTACAACACTCCACTAATACTACTCCCCAGCACCCCCACTACTACTACACCATTACAACACTCCACTAATACTACTCCCCAGCACCCCCACTACTACTACACCATTACAACACTCCACTAATACTACTCCCCAGCACCCCACTACTACTACACCATTACAACACTCCACTAATACTACTCCCCAGCACCCCACTACTACTACACCATTACAACACTCCACTAATACAACTCCCCAGCACCCCACTACTACTACACCATTACAACACTCCACTAATACTACTCCCAGCATCCCCACTACTACTACACCATTACAACACCCCACTACTACTACACCATTACAGCACCCTCACTACTACTGCTACTCCCCAGCATCCCCACTACTACTTCACCATTACAGCACCCTCACTACTACTACACCCCAACACCCCCACTACTACTACACCATTACAACACCCCCCACTACTACTACACATTACAACACCCCCACTACTACTACACCATTACAACACCTCACTACTACTACTCCCCAACACCCTCACTACTACTACACCATTACAACACCTCACTCTCCTGCACCATTACAACACCCCCACTACTACTACTCCCCAACACCCTCACTGCTACTACACCATTACAACACCCTCACTACTACTGCACCATTACAACACCTCCACTACTACTACACCATTACATCACCCTCACTACTACTACTCCCCAACAACACCCCAGTACTACTACACCATTACAACACCCTCACTACTACTACACCATTACAACACCCCACTACTACTACACCATTACAACACCCCACTGCACTACTACACCATTACAACACCCCCACTACTACTACACCATTACAACACCCCACTACTACTACACCATTACAACACCCTCACTACTACTACTCCCAACAACATCCACTTACTACTACTCCCAACACCCCCACTACTACTACACCAGTACAACACTACTACTACTACTCCCCAACACCCCCACTACTACTACTCCCCAACACCCTCACTACTACTACACCATTACAACACCCTACTACTACTACACCATTACTGCACTCCAACACCCTCACTACTACTACTCCCCAACACCCCACTACTACTACACCATTACAACACCCCCACTACTACTACACCATTGCAACACCCTACTACTACTACACCATTACAACACCCCCACTACTACTACACTATTACAACACCCTCACTCTACTACTCCCCAACAACACGCCATTACTACTTACTCCCCAACACCCCCACTACTACTACACCATTACAACACCCTCACTACTACTCTCCCCAACACCCTCACTACTACTACACCATTACAACACCTCCACTACTTCACACCATTACTGCACTCCAACACCCTCCTACTACTACTCCCCAACACCCCACTACTACTACACCATTACAACACCCCCACTACTACTACACCATTACTGCACTCCAACACCCTCACTACTACTACTCCCCAACACCCCCACTACTACTACTCCCCAACACCCTCACTACTACTACACCATTACAACACCTCACTACTACTACACCATTTCAACACCCTCTCTCTACTACTACACCCCAACACCCCACTACTGCTACTACACCATTACAACACCCCACTACTACTACTCCACCAACAACACCCTCACTACTACTACTGCACCATTACAACACCCTCACTACTACTACTCCCAACAACACCCCCACTACTACTACACCATTACAACACCCTCACTACTACTACTCCCAACAACACTCCACTACTACTACCCCAACACCCCACTACTACTCCACCATTACAATACCCTCACTACTACTACTCCCCCAACACCCAACTACTACTACTTCCCAACACCCTCACTACTACTACACCATTATAACACCCTCACTACTACTACTCCCCAGCACCCCCACTACTACTACTCCCCAACACCCTCACTACTACTACTCCCCAACACCCAACTACTACTACTCCCCAACACCCTCACTACTACTACTCCCCAACACCCCACTACTACTACTCCCCCAACACCCCCACTACTACTACTACAACCCAACACCCCCACTACTACTACTCCCCAACACCCCACTACTACTACACCATTACAACACCCTCACTACTACTACCTCCCCAACACCCCACTACTACTACTCCCCAACACCCCCACTACTACTACTCCCCAACACCCCACCACTACTACTCCCCAACACCCCCACTACTACTACACCATTACAACACCCTCACTACTACGCCTTCCCAACACCCTCAGTACTACTACTCCCCAACAACCCCACTACTACTACTCCCCAACACCCTCACTACTACTACACCATTACAACACCCTCACTACTACTACTCCCCACTACCCCACTACTACTACTCCCCAACACCCTCACTACTACTACACCATTATAACACCCTCACTACTACTACTCCCCAACACCCTCACTACTACTACACCATTACAACACCCCCACTACTACTACTCCCCAACAACCCCACTACTACTACTCCCCAACACCCTCACTACTACTACACCATTACAACACCCTCACTACTACTACTCCCCACTACCCCACTACTACTACTCCCCAACACCCTCACTACTACTACACCATTATAACACCCTCACTACTACTTCACCATTACAACACCCTCACTACTACTACACCCCAACACCCCCACTACTACTACACCATTACAACACCCCCACTAATACTACTCCCCAGCACCCCCACTACTACTACACCATTACAACACTCCACTAATACTACTCCCCAGCACCCCCACTACTACTACACCATTACAACACTCCACTAATACTACTCCCCAGCACCCCCACTACTACTACACCATTACAACACTCCACTAATACTACTCCCCAGCACCCCCACTACTACTACACCATTACAACACTCCACTAATACTACTCCCCAGCACCCCCACTACTACTACACCATTACAACACTCCACTACTACTCCCCAGCACCCCCACTACTACTACACCATTACAACACTCCACTAATACTACTCCCCAGCACCCCCACTACTACTACACCATTACAACACTCCACTAATACTACTCCCCAGCACCCCCACTACTACTACACCATTACAACACTCCACTAATACTACTCCCCAGCACCCCCACTACTACTACACCATTACAACACTCCACTAATACTACTCCCCAGCATCCCCACTACTACTACACCATTACAACACCCCACTACTACTACACCATTACAACACCCTCACTACTACTACTCCCCAGCATCCCCACTACTACTTCACCATTACAACACCCTCACTACTACTACACCCCAACACCCCCACTACTACTACACCATTACAACACCCTCACTACTACTACTCCCCAACACCCCACTACTACTACACCATTACAACACCCTCACTACTACTATACCATTACAACACCCTCACTACTACTACTCCCCAACACCCTCACTACTACTACTCCCCAACACCCTCACTACTACTACACCATTACAACACCCCAACTACTACTACACCATTACAACACCCTCACTACTACTATTCCATTACAACACCCTCACTACTACTACTCCCCAACAACACCCCACTACTACTACACCATTACAACACCCTCACTACTACTACTCCCCAACAACACCCCACTACTACTACTCCCCAACACCCTCACTACTACTACACCATTACAACACCCTCACTACTACTACACCATTACAACACCCTCACTACTACTACTCCCCAGCACCCCCACTACTACTACTCCCCAACACCCTCACTACTACTACACCCCAACACCCCACTACTACTACACCCCAACACCCCCACTACTACTACACCATTACAACACCCTCACTACTACTACTCCCCAACACCCAACTACTACTACTTCCCAACACCCTCACTACTACTACACCCCAACACCCCACTACTACTACTCCCCAACACCCTCACTACTACTACACCATTACAACACCCTCACTACTACTACACCATTACAACACCCTCACTACTACTACACCATTACAACACCCTCACTACTACTACTCCCCAGCACCCCCACTACTACTACTCCCCAACACCCTTACTACTACTACACCCCAACACCCCACTACTACTCCACCATTACAACACCCTCACTACTACTACTCCCCAACACCCAACTACTACTACTCCCCAACACCCTCACTACTACTACACCCCAACACCCCACTACTACTCCACCATTACAACACCCCACTACTACTACTCCTCCCAACACCCAACTACTACTACCCCCAACACCTCACTACTACTACACCCCAACACCCCACTACTACTCCACCATTACAACACCCCACTACTACTACACCCCAACACCCCACTACTACTCCACCATTACAACACCCTCACTACTACTACTCCCCAACACCCAACTACTACTACTCCCCAACACCCTCACTACTACTACACCCCAACACCCCACTACTACTCCACCATTACAACACCCTCACTACTACTACACCCCAACACCCCACTACTACTCCACCATTACAACACCCTCACTACTACTACTCCCCAACACCCAACTACTACTACTTCCCAACACCCTCACTACTACTACACCATTATAACACCCTCACTACTACTACTCCCCAGCACCCCCACTACTACTACTCCCCAACACCCTCACTACTACTACTCCCCAACACCCCACTACTACTACTCCCCAACACCCCCACTACTACTACAACCCAACACCCCCACTACTACTACACCATTACAACACCCTCACTACTACTACTCCCCAACACCCCACTACTACTACTCCCCAACACCCCCACTACTACTACTCCCCAACACCCCACCACTACTACTCCCCAACACCCTCACTACTACTACACCATTACAACACCCTCACTACTACTACTCCCCACTACCCCACTACTACTACTCCCCAACACCCTCACTACTACTACACCATTATAACACCCTCACTACTACTACTCCCCAATACCCTCACTACTACTACACCATTACAACACCCCCACTACTACTACTCCCCAACAACCCCACTACTACTACTCCCCAACACCCTCACTACTACTACACCATTACAACACCCTCACTACTACTACTCCCCACTACCCCACTACTACTACTCCCCAACACCCTCACTACTACTACACCATTATAACACCCTCACTACTACTTCACCATTACAACACCCTCACTACTACTACTCCCCAGCATCCCCACTACTACTACACCATTACAACACTCCACTACTACTACACCATTACAACACTCCACTACTACTACTCCCCAACACCCCACTACTACTACACCATTACAACACCCTCACTACTACTACTCCCCAACAACACCCTCACTACTACTACTCCCCAACAACACCCCACTACTACTACACCATTACAACACCCTCACTACTACTACTCCCCAACACCCTCACTACTACTACTCCCCAACACCCTCACTACTACTACACCATTACAACACCCTCACTACTACTACACCATTACAACACCCCCACTACACCATGACAACACCCCCACTACTACTACTCCCCAGCACCCCCACTACTACTACTCCCCAACACCCTCACTACTACTACACCATTACAACACCCTCACTGCTACTACACCATTACAACACCCTCACTACTACTACACCATTACAACACCCTCACTACTACTACACCATTACAACACCCCAGTACTACTACACCATTACAACACCCTCACTACTACTACACCATTACAACACCCCACTACTACTACACCATTACAACACCCCACTACTACTACTCCCAGCACCCCCACTACTACTACTCCCAACACCCTCACTACTACTACACCATTACAACACCCTCACTGCTACTACACCATTACAACACCCTCACTACTACTACACCATTACAACACCCTCACTACTACTACACCATTACAACACCCCAGTACTACTACACCATTACAACACCTCACTACTACTACTACTCCCCAACACCCTCACTACTGCTACACCATTACAACACCCCACTACTACTACACCATTACAACACCCCCACTACTACTACTCCCCAACACCCTCACTACTAATACACCATTACAACATCCCTCACTACTACTACACCATTACAACACCCTCACTACTACTACACCATTACAACACCTCACTATTACTACACCATGACAACACCCCACTACTACTACTCCCCAACACCCCACTACTACTACTCCCCAACACCCTCACTACTAATACACCATTACAACACCCTCACTACTACTGCTCCCCAACACCTCACTACTGCTACACCATTACAACACCCCACTACTACTACACCATTACAACACCCCACTACTACTACTCCCCAACACCCTCACTACTACTACACCATTACAACACCCCAGTACTACTACACCATTACAACACCCTCACTACTACTACACCATTACAACACCCCACTACTACTACACCATTACAACACCCCCACTACTACTACTCCCCAGCACCCCCACTACTACTACTCCCCAACACCCTCACTACTACTACACCATTACAACACCCTCACTGCTACTACACCATTACAACACACCTCACTACTACTACACCATTACAACACCCTCACTACTACTACACCATTACAACACCCCAGTACTACTACACCATTACAACACCCTCACTACTACTACTCCCCAACACCCTCACTACTGCTACACCATTACAACACCCCACTACTACTACACCATTACAACACCCCCACTACTACTACTCCCCAACACCCTCACTACTAATACACCATTACAACATCCCCACTACTACTACACCATTACAACACCCTCACTACTACTACACCATTACAACACCTCACTATTACTACACCATGACAACACCCCCACTACTACTACTCCCCAACACCCCCACTACTACTACTCCCCAACACCCTCACTACTAATACACCATTACAACACCCTCACTACTACTACTCCCCAACACCCTCACTACTGCTACACCATTACAACACCCCCACTACTACTACACCATTACAACACCCCCACTACTACTACTCCCCAACACCCTCACTACTACTACACCATTACAACACCCCACTACTACTACACCATTACAACACCCTCACTACTACTACACCATTACAACACCCCCACTACTACTACACCATTACTGCACTCCAACACCCTCACTACTACTACTCCCAAACATCCCACTACTACTACACCATTACAACACCCTCACTACTACTACACCATTACAACATCCCACTACTACTACACCATTACAACACCCTCACTACTACTACACCATTACAACACCCTCACTACTACTACACCATTACAACACCCCCACTACTACTACTCCATTACAACACCCTCACTACTACTACACCATTACAACACCCTCACTACTACTACTCCATTACAACACCCTCACTACTACTACTCCCCAACACCTCCACTACTACTACTCCCCAACACCCCCTCCTCTACCCCCCCTTCTCTTCTACCCCCCCTCAACCCCCTCCTCTCCCTCTCCCCCCTCCTCTACCCCCACCTCTCCTCCACCCCCTCCTCCTCTCCCTCTCCCCCCCTCCTCTACCCCCACCTCTCCTCCACCCCTCCTCCTCTCCCTCTCCCCCTCCTCTACCCCCATCTCTCCTCCACCCCCTCCTCCTCTCCTGTCCCCTCCTCTACCCCCCCTCCTCTACCCCTCCTCCTCTCCCCTTCCCCCTCCTCCTCTCCCTCCCCCCTCCCTCTATCCCCTCCTCCTCTACCCCCCCTCAACCCCTTCCTCTACCCCCCTCCTCTACCCCCTCTCATTCTTCTTCTCTCTCCTCCCTCCCTGTCTCCTCTCCTTCCTCCCTCAGCCCACATGAAGCTTTTACATTCTAATCTGTGTTTCACTTCCCAGCCAGTTCATTCCGACACACACAAGCATGCGTGCACACACACACATGCCAGCTCATCCCACCCCACCTTAACATTCCTCATGCCACATCAATGACCTGGAGCCGTGGCCTTTTATTCAATGCAGCTGTTATTGATTCACTAACCTTATCCTTGTCCCTCTCTTCCTACAGGGAGGAGGAGATTCCTCTGAAGATCCTGGCCCACAACAGTCTGGTGGGACGACTGATCGGGAAGGAGGGAAGAAACCTGAAGAAGATAGAAGAAGAGACCGGGACCAAGATTACCATCTCCTCGTAAGAGCCAGCTACCTCTCTCTCTGTTTGGTTTCACTGTGCTGTCCCTCCTACGGTGTTGCTTGTAAAGTAATGCTCAATTCATTTCAGCCGTTTACACATCCTAAATCAACCTTCACACACACACTTCATGACACCAGTCACTATAGTAAGTCACAACTACCATAGTGTACAGACTCAGTCACCAACTACCTAGTGTACAGACTCAGTCACCACTACCTCAATCAAATCAAATGTATTTATAAAGCCCCTCTTGCATCAGCTGATGTCACAGAGTGCTGTACAGAAACCCAGCCTAAAACCTCAAACAGCAAGCAATCCAGGTGTAGAAGCACGGTGGCTAGGAACAACTCCCTAGAAAGGCCAGAACCTAGGAAGAAACCTAGAGAGGAACCAGGCTATGAGGGGTGGCCAGTCCTCTTCTGGCTGTGCCGGGTGGAGATTATACCCTGATGAAGACAGCTTGCCTGTCGAAACGCATATTTTTTGCATCTGAGCTCCTAGAGTGTGCGGCTCTTCTTTATTTTCAAGTTTTCCGCTAGCCAGCTCCTCGCCTATATAGGTGTGCGTTTCTTTTTCTTCTAGGAGATTATAACAGAACATGGCCAAGATGTTCAAATGTTCATAGATGACCAGCAGGGTCAGATAATAATAATCACAGTGGTTGTAGAGGGTGCAACAGGTCAGCACCTCAGGAGTAAATGTCAGTTGGCTTTTCATAGCCGATCATTCAGAGTATCTCTTCCGTTCCTGCTGTCTCTAGAGAGTTGAAAACAGCAGGTCTGGGACAGGTAGCACGTCCCGTGAACAGGTCAGGGTTCCATAGCCCGCAGGCAGAACAGTTTAAAATGGAGCAGCAGCACGACCAGAGAGAGAGAATACTTAAATTCACACAGGACACCGGATAAGACAGGAGAAATGCTCCAGATATAACAGACGGACCCTAGCCCCCCGACACATAAACTACTGCAGCATAAATACTGGGGGCTGAGACAGGAGGGGTCGGGAGACACTGTGGCCCCGTCCGACGATACCCCCGGACAGGGCCAAACAGGCAGGATATAACCCCACCCACTCTGCCAAAACACAGCCCAAACACCACTAGAGGGATATCTTCAACCACCAACTTACCATCCTGAGACAAGGCCGAGTATAGCCCACAAGATCTCCGCCACGGCACCAGTAAGCCAGTGACTCAGCCCCTGTAATAGGGTTAGAGGCAGGGAATCCCAGTGGAGGGGAACCGGGCCAGGCAAAGACAGCAAGGGTGGTTCGTTGCTCCAGTGCCTTTCCGTTCACCTTCACACTCCTGGGCCAGACTACACTCAATCATAAGACCTACTGAAGAGATGAGTCTTCAATAAAGATTTAAAGGTTGAGACCGAGTCTGCGTCTCACATGGATAGGCAGACTATTCCATAAAAATGGGGCTCTATAGGAAATAGCCCTGCCTCCAGCTGTTTGCTTAGAAATTCTAGGGACTGTAAGGAGGCCTGCGTCTTGTGACCGTAGCGTACGTGTAGGTATGTACAGCAGGACCAAATCGTAAAGATAGGTAGGAGCAAGCCCATGTAATGCTTTGTAGGTTAGCAGTAAAACCTTGAAATCAGCCCTTGCCTTAACAGGAAGCCAGTGTAGAGAGGCTAGTAATATGATCAAATTCTTTGGTTCTAGTCAAGATTCTAGCAGCCGTGTTTAGCACTAACTGAAGTTTATTTAATGCTTTATCTGGGTAGCCGGAAAGTAGAGCATTGCAGTAGTCTAACCTAGAAGTGACAAAAGCATGGATTCATTTTTCTGCATCATTTTTGGACAGAATGTTTCTGATTTTTACAATGTTACGTAGATGGAAAAAAGCTGTCCTTGAAACAGTCTTGATATGTTCGTCAAAAGAGAGATCAGGGTCCAGAGTAACGCCGAGGTCCTTCACAGTTTTATTTGAGACGACTGTACAACCATCAAGATGAATTGTCAAATTCAACAGAAGTTCTCTTTGTTTCTTGGGACCTAGAACAAGCATCTCTGTTTTGTCCGAGTTTAAAAGTAGAATATTTGCCACCATCCACTTCCTTATGTCTGAAACACAGGCTTCCAGGGAGGGTAATTTTGGGGCTTCACCATGTTTCATCGAAATGTACAGCTGTGTGTTGTCCGCATAGCAGTGAAAGTTAACATGATGTTTCTGAAGGACATCACCAAAGGTAAAATATATAGTGAAAACAATAGTGGTCCTAAAACGGAGCCTTGAGGAACACCTAAATGTACAGTTGATTTGTCAGAGGACAAACCATCCACAGAGACAAACTGATATCTTTCCGACAGATAAGATCTAAACCAGGCCAGAACTTGTCCGTGTAGACCAATTTGTGTTTCCAATCTCTCCAAAAGAATGTGGTGATCGATGGTATCAAAAGCATCACTAAGGTCTAGGAGCACGAGGACAGATGCAGAGCCTCGGTCTGACGCCATTAAAAGGTAAATTACCATCTTCACAAGTGCAGTCTCAGTGCTATGATGGTGTCTAAAACCAGACTGAAGCGTTTCGTATACATTGTTTGTCTTCAGGAAGGCAGTGAGTTGCTTACACAACAGCTTTTTCCCCAAATATTTAGAGGAATGGGAGATTCGTAAATATAGGCCGATAGTTTTTTATATTTTCTGGGTCAAGGTTTGGCTTTGTCAAGAGAGGCTTTATTACTGCCACTTTTAGTGAGTTTGGTACACATCCGGTGGATAGAGAGCCGTTTATTATATTCAACATAGGAGGGCCAAGCACAGGAAGCAGCTCTTTCAGTTGTTTAGTTGAAATAGGGTCCAGTATGCAGCTTGAAGGTTTAGAGGCCAAGTCTATTTTCATCAATATGTCAAGAGATATAGTATTAAACAACTTGAGTGTCTCCCTTGATCCTAGGTCCTGGCAGTGTTGTGCAGACTCAGGACAACTGAGCTTTGGAGGAATACGCATATTTAAAGAGAAGTCCGTAATTTGCTTTCTTGTGATCATGATCTTTTAGTCAAAGAAATTCAAGAATTTATCACTGCTGAAGTGAAAGCCATCCTCTCTTGGGGAATGCTGCTTTTTAGTTAACTTTGCCACAGTATCAAAAATAAATGTTGAATTGTTCTTATTTTCCTCAATTAAGTTGGAAAAATAGGATGATCGAGCAGCAGTGAGGGCTCTTCGATACTGCACGGTACTGTCTTTCCAAGCTAGTTGGGAAGACTTCCAGTTTGTTGTAGTGCCATTTCCGTTCAATTTCTTTTCAAAAAAACATCAGGGACAGACTGATATTCTGCAGAAGGTACAGGGATTGGACTGCTGACGACTGGGGTAAAGTCATTTTCTCTGATGAATCCCCTTTCCGATTGTTTTGGGCATCCGGAAAAAAGCATGTCCGGAGAAGACAAGTTGAGCGCTACCATCAGTCCTGTGTAATGCCACCAGTAAAGCATCCTGAGACCATTCATGTGTGGGGTTGCTTCACAGCCAAGGGAGTGGGCTCACTCACAATTCTGCCTAAGAACACAGCCATGAATAAAGAATGGTACCAACACATCCTCCGAGAGCAACTTCTCCCAACCATCCAGGAACAGTTTGGTGATGAGCAATGCCTTTTCCAGCATGATGGAGCACCTTGCGATAAGGCAAAAGTGATAACTAAGTGGCTCGGGAAACAAAACATCGATATTTTGGGTCCATGGCCAGGAAACTCCCCAGACCTTAATCCCATTGAGAACTTGTGGTCAATCCTCAAGAGGCAGGTGGACAAACAAAAACCCACAAATTCTGACAAACTCCAAGCATTGATTAAGCAAGAATGGGCTGCCATCAGTCAGGATGTGGCCCAGAAGCTAATTGACAGCATGCCAGGGCGGATTGCAGAGGTCTTGAAAAAGAAGGGTCAACACTGCAAATATTGACTCTTTGCATCAACTTCATGTAATTGTCAATAAAAGCCTTTGACACTTGAAATGCTTGTAATTATACTTCAGTATTCCATAGTAACATCTGACAAAAATATCGAAAGACACTGAAGCAGCAAACTTTGTGGAAATTAATATTTGTGTCATTCTCAAAACATTTGGGCAAGACTGTACAGACTCAGTCAGAAACTACCTAGCAGTGGTGGAAAAAGTCCCCAATTTTCATACTTGAGTAGAAGTAAAGATACCTTAAAAGAAAATGAATCAAGTAAAAGTGAAAGTCACACAGTAAAATACTACTTGAGTAAAAGTAAAAAAAAAATTGGTTTTAAATGTACTTAAGTATCAAAAGTGAAAGTATATATATTAAACAAACCAGATGAACCAATTTTTATTGACGGATAGCCAGGTGAACAATCAAAAAACATCCAGTCAGTGGCAGTGGGTGAAAACAGCTTGTTGGTCCAAGGAGAACAGGTGGGGCACAAACAGGCAAATAATGGCGCAGTACAACAATGTGCAGAACATCGGGAACATACAACTCGTCGGTCCTTGTCACGAATGGGCTATTGCAGCAGACGACCACACCGGGTTCCACTCCTTTTAGCAAGAACAAGCGGCTCCTGTGGGCACGCGAGTGGAAAAACATTGCCTGGTCTGACAAATCCCGGTTCCTGTTCCTGCCTAAATGACTACCGCCCCGAAGCACTCATGTCGGTAGCCATGAAGTGCTTTAAAAGGCTGGTCATGGCTCACATCAACACCATCATCCTGGAAACCCTAGACCCACTCCAATTCGCATACCGCCCAGATCCACAGATCTCACAATCTCAATCGCACTGCAAACTACTATGTGAAAATGCTGTTCATTGACTACAGCTCAGCATTCAACACACCATAGTGCCCACAAAGCTCATCACTAAGCTAAGGACCCTGGGACTAAACACTTCCCTCTGCAACTGGATCCTGGACTTCCTGACGTGTCGCCTCCAGGTGGTAAGGGTAGGCAACAACACATCCGCCACGCTGATCCTAAACACGGGGGCCCCTCAGGGGTGCGTGCTTAGTCCCCTCCTGTACTCCCTGTTCACACACGACTGCTTGGCCAAGCACGACTCCAAAACCATCATTAAGTTTGCCGATGACACAACAGTAGTATGCCTGATCACCAACAACAATGAGACAGCCTATAGGGAGGAGGTCAGAGACCTGGCAGTGTGGTACCAGGACAACAACCTCTCCCTGAACGTGATCAAGACAAAGGAGCTGATCGTGGATTACAGGGAAAGGAGGGCCGAGCACGCCACCATTCACGTCAACGGGGCTGTAGTGGAACACCTTTTCCCCCTCAGGAGACTGAAAAGATTTGGGATGGGTCCCCAGATCCTCAAGAAGTTCTACAGCTGCACCATCGAGAGCATCCTGACCGGTTGCATCACCACCTTGTATGGTAACTGCTTGGCATCCAACCGTAAGGTGCTACAGAGGGTAGTGCGAACGGCCCAGTACATCACTGGGGCCAAGCTTCCTGCCATCCAGGATCTATATGCTATGCGGTGTCAGAGGAAGGCTCCAAAAAATTGTCAAAGACTTCAATCATCGAAGTCATAGACTGTTCTCTCTGCTACCGCACGGCAAGTGCCAAGTCTAGGTCCAAAAGGCTCCTTAACAGCTTCTACCCCCAAGCCATAAGACTGTTGATCAAAAAGGCCACCCTAACTATTTACATTGACACCCCCCCTTTGTTTTTACACTGCTGCTACTGTCTGTTTATTATCTAAACATAGTCACTTCACCCCTACCTACATGTACACTGCTGCTACTGTCTGTTTATTATCTATACATAGTCACTTTACCCCTACCTACATGTACACTGCTGCTACTGTCTGTTTATTATCTATACATAGTCACTTTACCCCTACCTACATGTACACTGCTGCTACTGTCTGTTTATTATCTATACATAGTCACTTCACCCCTACCTACATGTACACTGCTGCTACTGTCTGTTTATTATCTATACATAGTCACTTCACCCCTACCTACATGTACACTGCTGCTACTGTCTGTTTATTATCTATACATAGTCACTTCACCCCTACCTACATGTACACTGCTGCTACTGTCTGTTTATTATCTATACATAGTCACTTCACCCCTACCTACATGTACACTGCTGCTACTGTCTGTTTATTATCTATACATAGTCACTTCACCCCTACCTACATGTACACTGCTGCTACTGTCTGTTTATTATCTATACATAGTCACTTCACCCTACCTACATGTACACTGCTGCTACTGTCTGTTTATTATCTATACATAGTCACTTCACCCCTACCTACATGTACACTGCTGCTACTGTCTGTTTATTATCTATACATAGTCACTTCACCCCTACCTACATGTACACTGCTGCTACTGTCTGTTTATTATCTATACATAGTCACTTCACCCCTACCTACATGTACACTGCTGCTACTGTCTGTTTATTATCTATACATAGTCACTTCACCCCTACCTACATGTACACTGCTGCTACTGTCTGTTTATTATCTATACATAGTCACTTTACCCCTACCTACATGTACACTGCTGCTACTGTCTGTTTATTATCTATACATAGTCACTTCACCCCTACCTACATGTACACTGCTGCTACTGTCTGTTTATTATCTATACATAGTCACTTCACCCCTACCTACATGTACACTGCTGCTACTGTCTGTTTATTATCTATACATAGTCACTTCACCCCTACCTACATGTACACTGCTGCTACTGTCTGTTTATTATCTATACATAGTCACTTCACCCCTACCTACATGTACACTGCTGCTACTGTCTGTTTATTATCTATACATAGTCACTTCACCCCTACCTACATGTACACTGCTGCTACTGTCTGTTTATTATCTATACATAGTCACTTCACCCTACCTACATGTACACTGCTGCTACTGTCTGTTTATTATCTATACATAGTCACTTCACCCTACCTACATGTACACTGCTGCTACTGTCTGTTTATTATCTATACATAGTCACTTCACCCCTACCTACATGTACACTGCTGCTACTGTCTGTTTATTATCTATACATAGTCACTTCACCCCTACCTACATGTACACTGCTGCTACTGTCTGTTTATTATCTATACATAGTCACTTCACCCCTACCTACATGTACACTGCTGCTACTGTCTGTTTATTATCTATACATAGTCACTTCACCCCTACCTACATGTACACTGCTGCTACTGTCTGTTTATTATCTATACATAGTCACTTCACCCTACCTACATGTACACTGCTGCTACTGTCTGTTTATTATCTATACATAGTCACTTCACCCCCTACCTACATGTACACTGCTGCTACTGTCTGTTTATTATCTATACATAGTCACTTCACCCCTACCTACATGTACACTGCTGCTACTGTCTGTTTATTATCTATACATAGTCACTTCACCCCTACCTACATGTACACTGCTGCTACTGTCTGTTTATTATCTATACATAGTCACTTTACCCCTACCTACATGTACACTGCTGCTACTGTCTGTTTATTATCTATACATAGTCACTTTACCCCTACCTACATGTACACTGCTGCTACTGTCTGTTTATTATCTATACATAGTCACTTCACCCTACCTACATGTACACTGCTGCTACTGTCTGTTTATTATCTATACATAGTCACTTCACCCCTACCTACATGTACACTGCTGCTACTGTCTGTTTATTATCTATACATAGTCACTTCACCCCTACCTACATGTACACTGCTGCTACTGTCTGTTTATTATCTATACATAGTCACTTCACCCCTACCTACATGTACACTGCTGCTACTGTCTGTTTATTATCTATACATAGTCACTTCACCCCTACCTACATGTACACTGCTGCTACTGTCTGTTTATTATCTATACATAGTCACTTCACCCCTACCTACATGTACACTGCTGCTACTGTCTGTTTATTATCTATACATAGTCACTTCACCCTACCTACATGTACACTGCTGCTACTGTCTGTTTATTATCTATACATAGTCACTTCACCCCTACCTACATGTACACTGCTGCTACTGTCTGTTTATTATCTATACATAGTCACTTTACCCCTACCTACATGTACACTGCTGCTACTGTCTGTTTATTATCTATACATAGTCACTTCACCCCTACCTACATGTACACTGCTGCTACTGTCTGTTTATTATCTATACATAGTCACTTCACCCCTACCTACATGTACACTGCTGCTACTGTCTGTTTATTATCTATACATAGTCACTTCACCCCTACCTACATGTACACTGCTGCTACTGTCTGTTTATTATCTATACATAGTCACTTCACCCCTACCTACATGTACACTGCTGCTACTGTCTGTTTATTATCTATACATAGTCACTTCACCCCTACCTACATGTACACTGCTGCTACTGTCTGTTTATTATCTATACATAGTCACTTTACCCCTACCTACATGTACACTGCTGCTACTGTCTGTTTATTATCTATACATAGTCACTTCACCCCTACCTACATGTACACTGCTGCTACTGTCTGTTTATTATCTATACATAGTCACTTTACCCCTACCTACATGTACACTGCTGCTACTGTCTGTTTATTATCTATACATAGTCACTTCACCCCTACCTACATGTACACTGCTGCTACTGTCTGTTTATTATCTATACATAGTCACTTCACCCCTACCTACATGTACACTGCTGCTACTGTCTGTTTATTATCTATACATAGTCACTTCACCCCTACCTACATGTACACTGCTGCTACTGTCTGTTTATTATCTATACATAGTCACTTCACCCCTACCTACATGTACACTGCTGCTACTGTCTGTTTATTATCTATACATAGTCACTTCACCCCTACCTACATGTACACTGCTGCTACTGTCTGTTTATTATCTATACATAGTCACTTCACCCTACCTACATGTACACTGCTGCTACTGTCTGTTTATTATCTATACATAGTCACTTCACCCCTACCTACATGTACACTGCTGCTACTGTCTGTTTATTATCTATACATAGTCACTTCACCCCTACCTACATGTACACTGCTGCTACTGTCTGTTTATTATCTATACATAGTCACTTCACCCCTACCTACATGTACACTGCTGCTACTGTCTGTTTATTATCTATACATAGTCACTTCACCCCTACCTACATGTACACTGCTGCTACTGTCTGTTTATTATCTATACATAGTCACTTCACCCCTACCTACATGTACACTGCTGCTACTGTCTGTTTATTATCTATACATAGTCACTTCACCCCTACCTACATGTACACTGCTGCTACTGTCTGTTTATTATCTATACATAGTCACTTTACCCTACCTACATGTACACTGCTGCTACTGTCTGTTTATTATCTATACATAGTCACTTCACCCCTACCTACATGTACACTGCTGCTACTGTCTGTTTATTATCTATACATAGTCACTTCACCCCTACCTACATGTACACTGCTGCTACTGTCTGTTTATTATCTATACATAGTCACTTCACCCCTACCTACATGTACACTGCTGCTACTGTCTGTTTATTATCTATACATAGTCACTTCACCCCTACCTACATGTACACTGCTGCTACTGTCTGTTTATTATCTATACATAGTCACTTTACCCCTACCTACATGTACACTGCTGCTACTGTCTGTTTATTATCTATACATAGTCACTTCACCCCTACCTACATGTACACTGCTGCTACTGTCTGTTTATTATCTATACATAGTCACTTCCCCTACCTACATGTACACTGCTGCTACTGTCTGTTTATTATCTATACATAGTCACTTCACCCCTACCTACATGTACACTGCTGCTACTGTCTGTTTATTATCTATACATAGTCACTTCACCCCTACCTACATGTACACTGCTGCTACTGTCTGTTTATTATCTATACATAGTCACTTCACCCCTACCTACATGTACACTGCTGCTACTGTCTGTTTATTATCTATACATAGTCACTTCACCCCTACCTACATGTACACTGCTGCTACTGTCTGTTTATTATCTATACATAGTCACTTCACCCTACCTACATGTACACTGCTGCTACTGTCTGTTTATTATCTATACATAGTCACTTCACCCCTACCTACATGTACACTGCTGCTACTGTCTGTTTATTATCTATACATAGTCACTTCACCCCTACCTACATGTACACTGCTGCTACTGTCTGTTTATTATCTATACATAGTCACTTCACCCCTACCTACATGTACACTGCTGCTACTGTCTGTTTATTATCTATACATAGTCACTTCACCCCTACCTACATGTACACTGCTGCTACTGTCTGTTTATTATCTATACATAGTCACTTCACCCCTACCTACATGTACACTGCTGCTACTGTCTGTTTATTATCTATACATAGTCACTTCACCCCTACCTACATGTACACTGCTGCTACTGTCTGTTTATTATCTATACATAGTCACTTCACCCCTACCTACATGTACACTGCTGCTACTGTCTGTTTATTATCTATACATAGTCACTTCACCCCTACCTACATGTACACTGCTGCTACTGTCTGTTTATTATCTATACATAGTCACTTCACCCCTACCTACATGTACACTGCTGCTACTGTCTGTTTATTATCTATACATAGTCACTTCACCCCTACCTACATGTACACTGCTGCTACTGTCTGTTTATTATCTATACATAGTCACTTCACCCCTACCTACATGTACACTGCTGCTACTGTCTGTTTATTATCTATACATAGTCACTTTACCCCTACCTACATGTACACTGCTGCTACTGTCTGTTTATTATCTATACATAGTCACTTCACCCCTACCTACATGTACACTGCTGCTACTGTCTGTTTATTATCTATACATAGTCACTTCACCCCTACCTACATGTACACTGCTGCTACTGTCTGTTTATTATCTATACATAGTCACTTTACCCCTACCTACATGTACACTGCTGCTACTGTCTGTTTATTATCTATACATAGTCACTTCCACCCCTACCTACATGTACACTGCTGCTACTGTCTGTTTATTATCTATACATAGTCACTTCACCCTACCTACATGTACACTGCTGCTACTGTCTGTTTATTATCTATACATAGTCACTTCACCCCTACCTACATGTACACTGCTGCTACTGTCTGTTTATTATCTATACATAGTCACTTCACCCCTACCTACATGTACACTGCTGCTACTGTCTGTTTATTATCTATACATAGTCACTTTACCCCTACCTACATGTACACTGCTGCTACTGTCTGTTTATTATCTATACATAGTCACTTCACCCCTACCTACATGTACACTGCTGCTACTGTCTGTTTATTATCTATACATAGTCACTTCACCCCTACCTACATGTACACTGCTGCTACTGTCTGTTTATTATCTATACATAGTCACTTCACCCCTACCTACATGTACACTGCTGCTACTGTCTGTTTATTATCTATACATAGTCACTTCACCCCTACCTACATGTACACTGCTGCTACTGTCTGTTTATTATCTATACATAGTCACTTCACCCCTACCTACATGTACACTGCTGCTACTGTCTGTTTATTATCTATACATAGTCACTTCACCCTACCTACATGTACACTGCTGCTACTGTCTGTTTATTATCTATACATAGTCACTTCACCCCTACCTACATGTACACTGCTGCTACTGTCTGTTTATTATCTATACATAGTCACTTCACCCCTACCTACATGTACACTGCTGCTACTGTCTGTTTATTATCTATACATAGTCACTTCACCCTACCTACATGTACACTGCTGCTACTGTCTGTTTATTATCTATACATAGTCACTTCACCCCTACCTACATGTACACTGCTGCTACTGTCTGTTTATTATCTATACATAGTCACTTTACCCCTACCTACATGTACACTGCTGCTACTGTCTGTTTATTATCTATACATAGTCACTTCACCCCTACCTACATGTACACTGCTGCTACTGTCTGTTTATTATCTATACATAGTCACTTCACCCCTACCTACATGTACACTGCTGCTACTGTCTGTTTATTATCTATACATAGTCACTTCACCCCTACCTACATGTACACTGCTGCTACTGTCTGTTTATTATCTATACATAGTCACTTCACCCCTACCTACATGTACACTGCTGCTACTGTCTGTTTATTATCTATACATAGTCACTTTACCCTACCTACATGTACACTGCTGCTACTGTCTGTTTATTATCTATACATAGTCACTTCACCCCTACCTACATGTACACTGCTGCTACTGTCTGTTTATTATCTATACATAGTCACTTCACCCCTACCTACATGTACACTGCTGCTACTGTCTGTTTATTATCTATACATAGTCACTTCACCCTACCTACATGTACACTGCTGCTACTGTCTGTTTATTATCTATACATAGTCACTTCACCCTACCTACATGTACACTGCTGCTACTGTCTGTTTATTATCTATACATAGTCACTTCCCCTACCTACATGTACACTGCTGCTACTGTCTGTTTATTATCTATACATAGTCACTTTACCCCTACCTACATGTACACTGCTGCTACTGTCTGTTTATTATCTATACATAGTCACTTTACCCCTACCTACATGTACACTGCTGCTACTGTCTGTTTATTATCTATACATAGTCACTTCACCCCTACCTACATGTACACTGCTGCTACTGTCTGTTTATTATCTATACATAGTCACTTCACCCCTACCTACATGTACACTGCTGCTACTGTCTGTTTATTATCTATACATAGTCACTTCACCCCTACCTACATGTACACTGCTGCTACTGTCTGTTTATTATCTATACATAGTCACTTTACCCCTACCTACATGTACACTGCTGCTACTGTCTGTTTATTATCTATACATAGTCACTTCACCCTACCTACATGTACACTGCTGCTACTGTCTGTTTATTATCTATACATAGTCACTTCACCCCTACCTACATGTACACTGCTGCTACTGTCTGTTTATTATCTATACATAGTCACTTCACCCCTACCTACATGTACACTGCTGCTACTGTCTGTTTATTATCTATACATAGTCACTTTACCCCTACCTACATGTACACTGCTGCTACTGTCTGTTTATTATCTATACATAGTCACTTCACCCCTACCTACATGTACACTGCTGCTACTGTCTGTTTATTATCTATACATAGTCACTTTACCCCTACCTACATGTACACTGCTGCTACTGTCTGTTTATTATCTATACATAGTCACTTCACCCCTACCTACATGTACACTGCTGCTACTGTCTGTTTATTATCTATACATAGTCACTTTACCCTACCTACATGTACACTGCTGCTACTGTCTGTTTATTATCTATACATAGTCACTTTACCCCTACCTACATGTACACTGCTGCTACTGTCTGTTTATTATCTATACATAGTCACTTCACCCCTACCTACATGTACACTGCTGCTACTGTCTGTTTATTATCTATACATAGTCACTTCACCCCTACCTACATGTACACTGCTGCTACTGTCTGTTTATTATCTATACATAGTCACTTTACCCCTACCTACATGTACACTGCTGCTACTGTCTGTTTATTATCTATACATAGTCACTTTACCCTACCTACATGTACACTGCTGCTACTGTCTGTTTATTATCTATACATAGTCACTTCACCCCTACCTACATGTACACTGCTGCTACTGTCTGTTTATTATCTATACATAGTCACTTCACCCTACCTACATGTACACTGCTGCTACTGTCTGTTTATTATCTATACATAGTCACTTTACCCCTACCTACATGTACACTGCTGCTACTGTCTGTTTATTATCTATACATAGTCACTTCACCCCTACCTACATGTACACTGCTGCTACTGTCTGTTTATTATCTATACATAGTCACTTTACCCCTACCTACATGTACACTGCTGCTACTGTCTGTTTATTATCTATACATAGTCACTTTACCCCTACCTACATGTACACTGCTGCTACTGTCTGTTTATTATCTACGCATAGTCATTTTTACCCCTACATGTACAAATGACCTTGACTAACCTGTACCCCCACACACTGACTCGGTACTCCCTGTTTATAGCCTCGTTATTGTTGTTTTATTTTTTACTTTCGTTTATTTAGTAAATATTTTCTTAACTCTATTTCTTGAACTGCATTGTTGGTTAAGGGCTTGTCAGTAAGCATTTCACGGTAAGGTCTACACCTGTTGTATTCGGCGCATGTGACAAATAAAATTAGATTTGTCATGCTGATGGAAGAGTCAGGATTTGGCGTAAGCAGCATGAGTCCATGGCCCCATCCTGGCTGGTGTCAACGGTACAGGCTGGTGGCAGGGGTGGTGCTGTAATGGTGTGGGGGATGTTTTCCTGAAACAAGTTAGGTCCCCTGATGCCAATTGAGCAACATTTCCATGCCCTAAAGAATTCAGACTGTTCTGGAGGCAAGGGGGGGATCTGACCCAGTACTAAATGGGTGTACCTATAAACTTGTCTCTGAGTGTAAGTTGATCTCTTTCACGACCCAAATGTACTGAGCTGATTACAGATTCTCTGGACAGGGTGGTAAGACGTGGAGATTGGTCCATTTAAGAGGGCCATGACCCTGAATGAATGGCTCTGTCTCATTGTGTTGGGGGTAATGAATGGCTCTGTATCATTGTGTTGGGGGTTAATGAATGGCTCTGTATCATTGTGTTGGGGGTAATGAATGGCTCTGTATCATTGTGTTGGGGGTAATGAATGGCTCTGTTTCATTGTGTTGGGGGTAATGAATGGCTCTGTATCATTGTGTTGGGGGTAATGAATGGCTCTGTATCATTGTGTTGGGGGTAATGAATGGCTCTCTATCATTGTGTTGGGGGGGGTAATGAATGGCTCTGTATCATTGTGTTGGGGGTAATGAATGGCTCTGCATCATTGTGTTGGGGGTAATGAATGGCTCTGTATCATTGTGTTGGGGGTAATGAATGGCTCTGTATCATTGTGTTGGGGGTAATGAATGGCTCTGTATCATTGTGTTGGGGGTAATGAATGGCTCTGTATCATTGTGTTGGGGGTAATGAGTGGCTCTGTATCATTTTGTTGGGGGTAATGAATGGCTCTGTATCATTGTGTTGGGGGTAATGAATGGCTCTGTATCATTGTGTTGGGGGTAATGAATGGCTCTGTATCATTGTGTTGGGGGTAATGAGTGGCTCTGTATCATTTTGTTGGGGGGTAATGAATGGCTCTGTATCATTGTGTTGGGGGGTAATGAATGGCTCTGTATCATTGTGTTGGGGGGTATTGAGTGGCTCTGTATCATTGTGTTGGGGGTAATGAATGGCTCTGTATCATTGTGTTGGGGGTAATGAATGGCTCTGTATCATTGTGTTGGGGGTAATGAATGGCTCTGTATCATTGTGTTGGGGAGTAATGAATGGCTCTGTATCATTGTGTTGGGGGAGTAATGAATGGCTCTGTATCATTGTGTTTAGGGGGTAATGAATGGCTCTGTATCATTGTGTTGGGGGTAATGAATGGCTCTGTATCATTGTGTTGGGGGTAATGAATGGCTCTGTATCATTGTGTTGGGGGTAATGAATGGCTCTGTACCATTGTGTTGGGGGTAATGAATGGCTCTGTATCATTGTGTTGGGGGTAATGAATGGCTCTGTATCATTGTGTTGGGGGGTAATGAATGGCTCTGCATCATTGTGTTGGGGGTAATGAATGGCTCTGTATCATTGTGTTGGGGGTAATGAATGGCTCTGTATCATTGTGTTGGGGGTAATGAATGGCTCTGTATCATTGTGTTGGGGGTAATGAATGGCTCTGTATCATTGTGTTGGGGGTAATGAATGGCTCTGTATCATTGTGATGGGGGTAATGAATGGCTCTGTATCATTGTGTTGGGGGGGTAATGAATGGCTCTGTATCATTGTGTTGGGGGGTAATGAATGGCTCTGTATCATTGTGTTGGGGGTAATGAATGGCTCTGTATCATTGTGTTGGGGGTAATGAATGGCTCTGTATCATTGTGTTGGGGGTAATGAATGGCTCTGTATCATTGTGTTGGGGGTAATGAATGGCTCTGTATCATTGTGTTGGGGGTAATGAATGGCTCTGTATCATTGTGTTGGGGGGTAATGAATGGCTCTGTATCATTGTGTTGGGGGGTAATGAATCCTTTAGGGGAAACAGAGGGGTTCTAGTGGAAGGCAGCAGTGGATATTGATGGCGGTAACCAGTGTCTTTTTGGAATGTCCTCCACGCCCACTGACACCGCTGGAAGAACAGAACACTTAATTTCCTCACATTATTCTTTATTGTCTGACTTCAATGGAGTCTGTGGCCCGTGTGATCGGCCTGAGTGTTCTGAGAAGGGTTTCTATTCTCCATCCTTTCCTCCTGTAGTGACGTCACAATCCAGATGTGTCCAGGACCATCTGGATCCCAGAGAGGACCATCTATAATGGAATCCAGATGTGTCCAGGACCAGCTGGAACACAGAGAGGACCATCTATAATGGAATCCAGATGTGTTCCAGGACCAGCTGGAACACAGAGAGGACCATCACAGTGAAGCGTTAGGGTTACCTGCTGACTTGATGTGTGTGTTCCAGGTTACAGGACCTAACCATCTGTAACCCAGAGAGGACCATCACAGTGAAGGGCAGTATGGAGGCGTGCTGTAAGGCTGAGGGGGAGGTCATGAGGAAACTGAGGGACGCCTACGAGAACGACATCGCTGCTGTTAATGTAAGGATTAACGTAAACACTGGCTGTCTGTCAGTTGGTTAGCTTGGCCTCTGACTAATTCTAATAGCAGCTCAAACACTAACACTTGACTTCCCACCCCACCCACCCATCTGATAGCGCAGCTATGTCTCACCCAGCTCCATGCACGTACACACACCGGCTCTTCACTTCCCAGCCCCAACACACATGATCTGATCTTGCAGCTCTGTCTCACCCAGCTCCACTTTCACACTCAGTCATAAATCAATCAATCAAATGTATTTATAAAGCCCTTCTTACATCAGCTGATGTCACAAAGTTCTGTACAGAAACCTAGCCTAAAACCCCAAACAGCAAGCAATGCAGGTGTAGAAGCACGGTGGAAACTCCCTAGAAAGGCCAAATGTATTTATAAAGCCAAATAAGGCCAAATGTATTTATAAAGCCCTTCTTACATCAGCTGATGTCACAGAGTGCTGTACAGAAACCCAGCCTAAAACCCCAAACAGCAAGCAATGCAGGTGTAGAAGCACGGTGGAAACTCCCTAGAAAGGCCAGAACCTAGGAAGAAACCTAGAGAGGAACCAGGCTCTGAGGGGTGGCCAGTCCTCTTCTGGCTGTGCCGGGTGGAGATTATAACAGAACATGGCCAAGATGTTGAAATGTTCATAGATGACCAGCAGGGTCAGATAATAATAATCACAGTGGTTGTCGAGGGTGCAACAGGTCAGCACCTCAGGAGTAAATGTCAGTTGGCTTTTCATAGCCGATCATTCAGAGTATCTCTTCTGCTCCTGCTGTCTCTATAGAGTTAAAAACAACAGGTCAGGGTTCCATAGCCCGCAGGCAGAACAGTTTAAAATGGAGCAGCAGCACAACTAGGTGGACTGGGGACAGCAAGAAGTCATCAGGCCAGGTAGTCCTGAGGCATGGTCCTAGGGCTCAGGTCCTCCGAGAGAGAGAAGGAAAGAAAGAAAGAGAGAAAGAGAGAATGGAAAAAAGAGAGAGAGAATTAGAGAGAGCATACTTAAATTCACACAGGACATCGGATAAGACAGGAGAAATACTCCAGATATAACAGACTGACCCTAGCCCCCCGACACATAAACTACTGCAGCATAAATACTGGAGGCTGAGACAGGAGACAGTCATGACATCAGTGTGCACCTGTGAGAGTTCAACCACACAGAGACAGATAACTGGTGACTTGACTATATTATTCAATACTGAGAATGATTCATTCTGAAAACATTATTTCATAAATATAGCTGTGCAACTGAATCAGTTGGGTAAGAAAACATCACTCTATCATGTAGAAACTTCCTTTATTTCCAAACAGTAAAATCATTACCATGTTTATCTCTCAATACCACAGTATGTCACAGTGAAGTTGTGTCTAGTTTGTGCGATTCTCAGTTGGTACACTCCACATCAGCGTTCCAAACTCTCTCAGCTGTAGTACTTCTCTCTCTCTCAGCTGTAATACTTCTCTCTCTCTCAGCTGTAATACTTCTCTCTCTCTCAGCTGTAATACTTCTCTCTCTCTCTCAGCTGTAATACTTCTCTCTCTCTCAGCTGTAATACTTCTCTCTCTCTCAGCTGTAATACTTCTCTCTCTCTCAGCTGTAATACTTCTCTCTCTCTCTCAGCTGTAATACTCTCTCTCTCAGCTGTAATACTTCTCTCTCTCTCAGCTGTAATACTTCTCTCTCTCTCAGCTGTAATACTTCTCTCTCTCTCAGCTGTAATACTTCTCTCTCTCTCAGCTGTAATACTTCTCTCTCTCTCTCAGCTGTAATACTTCTCTCTCTCTCAGCTGTAATACTTCTCTCTCTCTCAGCTGTAATACTTCTCTCTCTCTCAGCTGTAATACTTCTCTCTCTCTCAGCTGTAATACTTCTCTCTCTCTCTCTCAGCTGTAATACGTCTCTCTCTCTCTCAGCTGTAATACTTCTCTCTCTCTCAGCTGTAATACTTCTCTCTCTCTCAGCTGTAATACTTCTCTCTCTCTCTCAGCTGTAATACTCTCTCTCTCTCAGCTGTAATACTTCTCTCTCTCTCAGCTGTAATACTTCTCTCTCTCTCAGCTGTAATACTTCTCTCTCTCTCAGCTGTAATACTTCTCTCTCTCTCAGCTGTAATACCTCTCTCTCTCTCAGCTGTAATACTTCTCTCTCTCTCAGCTGTAATACCTCTCTCTCTCTCAGCTGTAATACTTCTCTCTCTCTCAGCTGTAATACTTCTCTCTCTCTCAGCTGTAATACTTCTCTCTCTCTCAGCTGTAATACTTCTCTCTCTCTCAGCTGTAATACTTATCTCTCTCCCAGCTGGTCTGGTGCCAATGACCTCTATAGTACCACCAGCTGGTCTGGTGTCAATGACCTCTATAGTACCACCAGCTGGTCTGGTGTCAATGACCTCTATAGTACCACCAGCTGGTCTGGTGTCAATGACCTCTATAGTACCACCAGCTGGTCTGGTGTCAATGACCTCTATAGATGGCTGCACCAGACCAGTTGGTGGTACTAAGGTTGCAGTGACTTTTAATTCACACCACTTCTAAGGACATGAACATAAGGTTTACATACCAAATGTTATGGCCCCATATCCATCAGTTTAGTTCTTATAGCCCTGGTGTGATATGGTGCCATATAGTGTTGTAGCGTGGCTGGCTTTTAATGCAGCATCTAATCATTCTCATATTCATTTAGAGGATAGAGGACCATATTCATTTAGAGGATAGAGGATCATATTCATTTAGAGGATAGAGGATCATATTCATTTAGAGGATAGAGGATCATATTCTCATATTCATTTAGAGGATAGAGGACCATATTCATTTAGAGGATAGAGGATCATATTCCCATATTCATTTAGAGGATAGAGGATCATATTCTCATATTCATTTAGAGGATAGAGGATCATATTCATTTAGAGGATAGAGGATCATATTCATTTAGAGGATAGAGGACCATATTCTCATATTCATTTAGAGGATAGAGGACCATATTCTCATATTCATTTAGAGGATAGAGGACCATATTCATTTAGAGGATAGAGGATCATATTCTCATATTCATTTAGAGGATAGAGGATCATATTCATTTAGAGGATAGAGGACCATATTCTCATATTCATTTAGAGGATAGAGGATCATATTCATTTAGAGGATAGAGGATCATATTCTCATATTCATTTAGAGGATAGAGGATCATATTCATTTAGAGGATATAGGATCATATTCATTTAGAGGATAGAGGATCATATTCTCATTCATTTAAATCTGGAGTCAATCTGACTTATGCTTCATGAGGAGAAGCTGATTGCCGATGATTGAGCATTAGCGTTAGATAATACCAATAATAATATCAATCCCAAAAACTCAGTGTGATTCATCGTAGGGACGTCCATGATAGCAATGACAAGTTTCAAGTTGATAGACCACTATGGAGTGGATTAGCAGTGGTTTAAATAGACATTAAATCAGATATTTGTCAATAACTCATATTTTGACCGATCCCTTAGTTTGAGAAAAGCCTAGTTCAAATTGTATGTGTCACATGCGCCGAATACAACAGGTGTAGACCTTAGTGAAATGTTTACTTACAGGTCCCTAACCAACAATGCTTTAAGTTCAGCTGTGCTAACATAATTGCAAGAGGGTTTTCTAATGATCAATTAGCCTTTTAAAATGATAAACTTGGATTAGCTAACACAACGTGCCACTGGAACACAGGAGTGATGGTTGCTGATAATGGGCCTCTCTACACCTATGTAGATATTCCATAAAAAATCTGCTGTTTCCAGCTGCAACAGTCATTTTCAACAATAACAATGTCTACTGTATTTCTGATCAATTTGATGTTATTTTAATGGACACATTTATTTTACTTTTCTTTCAAAAACAAGGAAATTCCTCAGTGACCACAAACTTTTGAAAGGTAGTGTACATGTAGGTAGAGTTATTAAAGTGACTATGCATAGATAATAAACAGAGTAGCAGCAGCGTAACAGAGGGGGGCAATGAAAATAGTCTGGGTAGCCATTTGATTGGCTTGGGGGTAGAAGCTGTTAAGAAGCCTTTTGGACCTAGACTTGCCGTGCGGTAGCAGAGAGAACAGTCTATGACTAGGGTGGCTGGAGTCTCTGACAATTTTTAGGGCCTTTTTCTGACACTGCCTGGTATAGAGGTCCTGGATGGCAGGAAGCTTGGCCCCAGTGATGTACTGGGTCGTACGCACTACCCTCTGTAGTGCCTTGCGGTCGGAGGCCGAGCAGTTGCCATCCTTAAGTTCTACAACTGCTCTCGATGGTGTAGCTGTAGAACTTAAGAATCTGAGGACCCATGCCAAATCTTTTCAGTCTCCTGAGGGGGAATAGGCTTTGTTGTGCCCTCTTCACGACTGCCTTGGTGTGTTTGGACCATGATAGTTTGTTGGTGATGTGGACGCCAAGGAACTTGAAGCTCTCAACCTGCTCCACTACAGCCCCGTCGATGAGAATGGGGGCGTGCTCGGTCCTCCTTTCCTGTAGTCCACAATCATCTCCTTTGTCTTGATCACTTTGAGGGAGAGGTTGTTGTCCTGGCACCACACGGCCAGGTCTCTGACCTCCTCCCTATAGGCTGTCTCGTTGTTGTCGGTGATCAGGGCTAACTTGATGATGGTGTTGGAGTCGTGCCTGGCCGTGCAGTCATGAGTGAACAGGGAGTACAGGAGGGGGCTGAGCACGCATCCCTGAGGGCCCCCCGTGTTGAGGATCAGCGTGGCGGATGTGTTGTTACCTACCCTTACTACCTGGGGGCGGCCAGTCAGGAAGTCCAGGATCCAATTGCAGAGGGAGGTGTTTAGTCCCAGAGTCCTTAGCTTAGTGATGAGCTTTAAGGGCGCTATGGTGTTGAACGCTGAGTTGTAGTCAATGAATAACATTCTCACATAGGTGTTCCTTTTGTCCAGGTGTGAAAGGGCAATGTGGAGTGCATGGCCTGTGGATATGTTTGTTGGGTTGGTGTGCAAATTTGAGTGGGTTTAGGGTTTCTGGGATAATGGTGTTGATGTGAGCCATGACCAGCCTTTGGGACTACTTACCAAATTTGGTGTTATTTGGACTTAAGGTTCATGAGAATATATTTTTGATAAGGTTTTCTATCCTGATGGACCTTAATGGTCCTTGAGGCAAATGTGTTCAGCATGAGGAAAAACACCTACATACATAGTTTAAAGTCTGTAGGTCAAACGGGGCGAAGGATATGAGGGTTTAAGTGAGACTGCTTATAGCAGCGCCACCTATAGGCCAACCGATGCCATTATTTTTGACCAAGTTACTCGTGGCCTCCAGTTTGCTAGAAGAAAAAGTTACCAATCTATGTTTGTTAAATTCTAAGAACAACAGTAGGTTTCACCTCGAATGATACATTTCCTGGCACAGGATGCATTTTTGTAGTTAAGATGTCATAAAATATCATCTTCAGTCATATTTATGCCAGGTCTATGACATTTACATAAAGATGTTTTAATGATAAAACATTACTACTCAGTGTGTTTGCTAAGTGATATCAAGCATTCTAAAGCATGAGGTAGACCGGTCAGGTGAACCAGATGTGTGAGGTTGTAGAGCCATCTAGCCAGACACCAGGGATACTACACAATATGGCTTTATGAAGATGGTCTCAAGTTCCCAGCATTTCAGGTACAGTGAAATGCTTAACTCTCTGGGAGATGAGATGAAAAATGGATCTGTCACATGTCACACACTCCTGTCTGCCTCTGTTCATCTCTTCTAGCAACAAACCAACCTTATCCCGGGGCTGAACCTGAATGCTCTGGGAATCTTCTCTGGTCTGTCTGTTTTACCGGCAGCAACAGGCCCCCGAGGAGCACACCCCGTACCCTTCCTAGTGAGTACACTACACACTACAGCCCCTTCCTAGTGAGTATACTCTACAGCCCCTTCCTAGGGAGTACACTACACACTACAGCCCCTTCCTAGTGAGTACACTATACAGCCCCTTCCTAGTGAGTACACTACACTCTACAGCCCCTTCCTAGGGAGTACACTACACACTACAGCCCCTTCCTAGTGAGTACACTACACACTACAGCCCCTTCCTAGTGAGTACACTCTACAGCCCCTTCCTAGGGAGTACACTACACACTACAGCCCCTTCCTAGTGAGTACACTATACAGCCCCTTCCTAGTGAGTACACTACACACTACAGCCCCTTCCTAGGGAGTACACTACACACTACAGCCCCTTCCTAGTGAGTACACTCTACAGCCCCTTCCTAGGGAGTACACTACACACTACAGCCCCTTCCTAGTGAGTACACTATACAGCCCCTTCCTAGTGAGTACACTACACACTACAGCCCCTTCCTAGTGAGTACACTACACACTACAGCCCCTTCCTAGTGAGTACACTCTACAGCCCCTTCCTAGTGAGTACACTACACACTACAGCCCCTTCCTAGGGAGTACACTACACACTACAGCCTTCCTAGTGAGTACACTCCCACAGCCCCTTCCTAGGGAGTACACTACACACTACAGCCCCTTCCTAGTGAGTACACTATACAGCCCCTTCCTAGTGAGTACACTACACACTACAGCCCCTTCCTAGTGAGCACTACACACTACAGCCCCTTCCTAGTGAGTACACTCTACAGCCCCTTCCTAGGGAGTACACTACACACTACAGCCCCTTCCTAGTGAGTACACTATACAGCCCCTTCCTAGTGAGTACACTACACACTACAGCCCCTTCCTAGTGAGTACACTACACACTACAGCCCCTTCCTAGTGAGTACACTCTACAGCCCCTTCCTAGGGAGTACACTACACACTACAGCCCCTTCCTAGTGAGTACACTCTACAGCCCCTTCCTAGTGAGTACACTACACACTACAGCCCCTTCCTAGGGAGTACACTACACACTACAGCCCCTTCCTAGTGAGTACACTCTACAGCCCCTTCCTAGTGAGTACACTACACACTACAGCCCCTTCCTAGTGAGTACACTCTACAGCCCCTTCCTAGGGAGTACACTACACACTACAGCCCCTTCCTAGTGAGTACACACTACAGCCCCTTCCTAGTGAGTACACTACACACTACAGCCCCTTCCTAGGGAGTACACTCTACAGCCCCTTCCTAGGGAGTACACACTACAGCCCCTTCCTAGGGAGTACACACTACAGCCCCTTCCTAGTGAGTACACTACACACTACAGCCCCTTCCTAGGGAGTACACACTACAGCCCCTTCCTAGTGAGTACACTACACTAATCTAGAGGCCTTTCCTAGTGAGTACACTCCATGGCATGCTATTCTATATACAATGTGGAGGAGCAGAAATCATTTTTGCAGAGAAATGAATCAATCTTGAAGCAGGTAAATTGGTGTGAGTGAGTGTTTGAGAATGTGTCCATGCATGTAAGTGAGAAATGTAATAAATGACTCACACACAGTGCTTATTACCTGAAATATACAGGAGGGGTTGTGAAGAGATGTGTGTGTCCTCTGTACAGCCCATCTAACCCCCGTCTGTTTGTCTTCACAGTGTCCCTCTTCACGTCTTGGTGGTTTATATGGACATCCACCAGCCAGTGCCATACAGTGCCAGCACTCAGTAAGTTCTCATTTCACACACATTTTAGGTCCTCATTTTATTTCTGAACAGTGACATGCAACTCCAATAAAGAAATCCTTTGTTTTAATCAAGGTTATTATTGTTTTGTGATTGAATATTTGTTATTTAAATTCGTTTTCAAGTTTCTAATGGAAATTCAGTTCAGTTTCAGTTCGTTTTCAGACTTGATTGACTAGTTTTATTAAAAACATTTCTATTTAGTTATCCGTTTTAGAAAGTACCCTATGGGAGGCTAGGAACCATTTACTGTATGTGTTGTAGGCCTATAGTTCGTTTTTTGGGGATGTCACTTCCTGCCACTGGTTAGACATAACATCTTTGTATCTGTGTCATGATGGTGTCTGTGAGAGGGCAGCGCCATCTTGAAAGAGTATGAAGTTGGAAGTCCCGCCCAGTTGGCTAAAGTATCCAATGGCGCTGCCCATGCTAACACAGACTAATGGCCACTAGAGGACTCCATACAACTCCAAGGCCAGGACATAGGTTTGCTAAGGTTTAAATGATAAATAAATCCTAATGCGACTTCGATTTAAAGGATAAGCACCTAGACTGGTGCAATAAATATGTCGGGAAGTAAACTCTTGCCCATGTTTACACCAATCCAATGCTTTAACTTTAGTAGAAGATGTAAGAAGAATCAAGTACCTTTAATCGTCTGTCCTCGGTTGCAACACTGACAACCGAGTTCCAAACTGCCTCTGGAAGCAGCGTCAGCACAAGAACTGTTCGTTGAAAGATTTATGAAATGAGTTTCCATGGCCGAGCAGCCGCACACAAGCCTAAGATCACCATGCACATTGCCAAGCGTCGGCTGGAGTGGTGGAAAGCTCACCGCCATTGGACTCTGGAGCAGTGGAAACACGTTCTCTGGAGTGATGAATCACGCTTCACCATCTGGCAGTCCGACAGACATCTAGGTTTGGCGGATACCAGGAGAATGCTACCTGCCCCAATGCATAGTGCCAACTAAAGTTAGATGGAGGAGGAATAGTGGTCTGGGGTTGTTTTTCATGGTTCTGGCCCCTTAGTTCCAGTGAAGGGAAATCTTAATGCTACAGCATAGAATTACATTCTAGACGATTCTGTGCTTCCAACTTTGTGGCAACAGTTTTGGGAAGGCCCTTTCCTGTTTCGGCATGACAATGCCCCCGTGCACGAAGCGAGGTCCATACAGAAATGGTTTGTTGAGATCTTGACTGGCCTGCGCAGAGCCCTGACCTCAACCCCATAGAACACCTTTGGGATGAATTGGAACGCCGACTAAGAGGCAGGCCTAATCGCCCAACATCAGTGCCTGACCTCACTAATGCTCTCGTGGCTGAATGGAAGCAAGTACCCACAGCAATGTTCCAACATCTAGTGGAAAGTCTTCCCAGAAGAGTGGAGGCTGTTATAGCAGCAATGTTCCAACATCTAGTGGAAAGCCTTCCCAGAAGAGTGGAGGCTGTTATAGCAGCAATGTTCCAACATATAGTAGAAAGGGGGGACCAACTCTACATTAATGCTCATGATTTTGGAATGAGATGTTCAACGAGCAGGTGTCCACATAAACATACTTTTGGTAATGTAGTGTAAGTAATATTAAACATGCATCACTGAGGGTTAATAAAAACAGCTTTAACAGCAAAAACAGCTGCAATACAACTCTTCTTCAAAATTCAGTTCACAGCCAGTCAGCCAGCCAGCCAGGACAGTGACCTCAGACAACCCCTTTACCTCTTCCAGGTATTTCCACAGCTCACACAGGCACTTAATGCCCCGCCAGGTTGACCGTCCGGCTAGACAGTGACCTCAGACACAATCTTCGATGCGAGGAAGCTATATTTCTGAAGCACTGTGGTTGAGATGCTTGCTGGATTCATTGTGCTGGCATCTTTCTGGGGTCCTGCTGCTTCACGGCTGTACTCTCTGATTTACTGAAGTACAAAAGACTCTGCTTCCCTCATCAGTGGCTCCATCGCTGTTGAGCGAAGTGCCAGAGACACTTGGGTCCATCAGGCATGCTGCTGTAGGGGTTGGATCGAAGTTGACTGCCAGAGGATTCAGTATGCATGCGAAGCCCTCATTCAGTGACTTCAGGAGGACCTGTGCCAACGGTTTTGCAACAGTAGTTGACTGTAAGTCTGCCTCAAAATTGAGAAGGCATGGCATCACGTCAGACAGCTGCTGGCTTTCAGTTTGAAGTTGGTCGGTGTGTTCTAGCGTGGCCCATTCACTGGTCAGCAAGCTGTTCGGTGTCACGCTCTGTGTCTCCCTCAGATTTCTTCCCTGTTAGCTACTGATAGCTAGTGATGCACAAGCTAGGTCTATTTGAAACATCGGCATCTACTGGCAGCATTTACCCGCCAGATTCAGAAGCTTGAAGATAAAATGGCGCCGTACTGAATGGCCGCCGTTTTGCAGGCTCCGACCCAACTTTGATATTTTGTGATTATTTTGTCGGCCACCTCTTCCCTCCATTCTACTGGCCAATGTACAGTCACTTGATAGTAAGATGGAGGACCTCTGATCGTCCCTCCATTCTACTGGCCAATGTACAGTCACTTGATAGTAAGATGAATGACCTCTGATCGTCCCTCCATTCTACTGGCTAATGTACAGTCACTTGATAGTAAGATGAATGACCTCTGATCGTCCCTCCATTCTACTGGCTAATGTACAGTCACTTGATAGTAAGATGGAGGACCTCTGATCGCAGATTTGCTACCAATGGGACTATTGAAACTGCAATAATGACTGCTTTTCTGAAACAACAGTTTTCAGCTGTTATTGTGACTGTTGTAGACATTCCACCTCAGGACAAGAAAAATAACAAGCTGATCCCTAACGAACTGTATGAGGCTATAAACAAGCAAGAAAACATCCAGAGGCTGCTTTTCTGGTTGCCGGTGATTTTAATTCCGTGTCACTAAGACACGTGGGGCGATAAAGTTCTAGACCACTGTTATTCTACCAACTCGCAAGCCTACAAGGCCCTTTCCGCCATTCGGCAAATCAGATCATGACTCCGTACTCCTGTTTACAAGCAGAAACTCCCAACAGGAAGTACCCATGACTCGCTCCGTTGAGAATTGGTCACCAGAATCAGAGATTACGCTACAGGACTGCGTTGTTAGCGCTGATTGGCATATGTCTCGAGACTCCGTCAATAACGTTGACGAGCTAACCACCTCCGTCACTGGCTTCATTACAAAATGCATCGGCTACGTTGTCCCCATGGACGAACTCAATGCATTTTATGCACGCTTTGACAACAACCGACCCAGAGGATTGGGTTATGGCACACATTAACTCCACCATCCCAGACACCCTAGACCCAGCTCAACGTTCAACACCATTGTCCACTCCAAGCTTGTCACCAAGTTTAGGACCCTGGGTCTGAACACCTCCCTCTGCAACTGGATCCTGGACTTCCTGACGAGCCAACCCCAGGTGGTGAGGCTAGGCAACATCACCTCCGCCGCGCTGATCCGCAACACTGGGGCCCCACAGGGGTGTATGCTTAGTACCCTCCTGTACTCCCTGTTCACTCATGACTGTGTGGCCAGGCACAACACTATCATTAAGTTTGCTGATGACACAACAGTGGTAGGCCTGATCACCGACAACGATGAGACAGCCTATAGGGAGGAGGTCAGAGACCTGGCAGTGTGGTGCAAGGACAACAACCTCTCCCTTAACGTGATCAAGACAAATGATATCATTGTGGACCACAGGAAAAGGAGGACTGAGCACGCCCCCATTCTCATCGATGGGGCTGTAGTGGAGCAGGTTGAGAGCTTCAAGTTTCTTGGCGTCCACATCACCAACAAACTAACATGGTCCAATCACACCAAGACAGTCGTAAAGAGGGCATGACAAACCCTATTCCCCCTCAGGAGACTGAAAAGATTTGGCATGGGTCCTCAGATCCTCAAAAGGTTTTACTGCTGCACCATCGAGAGCATCCTGACTGGTTGCATCACTGCCTGGTTTGGTAACTGCTCGGCCTCCAATCGCAAGGCACTACAGATTTTTTTTATTTTAGATCGTTTTCAGTTTACTCTAATAACCTTAATAACCTTTAATTTTGCATAATTATAGAAGCAAGAGCTGAGGTAAACTTTTAATGTAAAGATGATAGAGACACGTTCTGTGTGTTATCTCTCTCAGCAATCTCCAGAGCAGGAGGTGGTGTATCTCTTAATCCCAACCCAGGCTGTAGGGGCCCTGATCGGGAAGAAGGGGCAGCACATCAAACAGCTTGCACGCTTCGCTGGGGCCTCCATCAAGGTAGGAGGACCTCTCCTTTTTCAACAACACCTGGCTGAAAATATTTATTTTCTTCTTACAGTACTTCTTATTCCTTTAAGCTAAGCAAATCATAAACTATTTACATTAGAAAATGTGGTTACTGCGCCTAAGGAAAGCAAAGTATCGCAGGATCATCCAACTCTTGAATCTTACTGTTAATTGGTCGGTGCTCGTTGAGTCACTGTTCTGTGGTCAGGGCTGGTTGAGTCACTGGGGCTTTCTGGACTCCTGCTGAGGATCCTGTACAAACTGTCTCTGTTAACAGCTGACTAACGGACCAGGCATCCTAAAGATCCTCTCTAACCCTAACAGACCAGGCATCCTAAAGATCTTCTCTAACCCTAACAGACCAGGCAACCTAAACATTCTCTCTAACCCTAACGGACCAGGCATCCTAAAGAGGAAGGCATGTTCTCTCAACAGCTTCGGCTCAGGTCTAGCTGTGAATATTGCAATGTGGTCGATTTGGGCCGTAACACTGCATGACTCACAGTTTCTTAGAGGCATTATTGAGGTGGTAACCCTCTAACCTTTCCTTGTTCCCAAGATCACCCCAGCAGAGAACCCTGGCGTCACTGAGAGGATGGTCATCATCACCGGACCCCCAGCAGCTCAGTTTAAGGTAAACACACGTCTATGTAAACATTTTCAGCTGGCAGCATTCAGCAGTACTGGCTTGAAGCCATGTCAGACTCAGTTCCGTTCCATGTCAGACTCAGTTCCGTTCCATGTCAGACTCAGTTCCGTTCCATGTCAGACTCAGTTCCGTTCCATGTCAGACTCAGTTCCGTTCCATGTCAGACTCAGTTCCATTGCATGTCAGACTCAGTTCCGTTCCATGTCAGACTCAGTTCCGTTCCATGTCAGGCTCAGTTCCATTGCATGTCAGACTCAGTTCCGTTCCATGTCAGACTCAGTTCCGTTCCATGTCAGACTCCGTTCCGTTCCATGTCAGACTCAGTTCCGTTCCATGTCAGACTCAGTTCCTTTGCATGTCAGACTCAGTTCCTTTGCATGTCAGACTCAGTTCCGTTCCATGTCAGACTCAGTTCCGTTCCATGTCAGACTCAGTTCCATTGCATGTCAGACTCAGTTCCGTTCCATGTCAGACTCAGTTCCGTTCCATGTCAGACTCAGTTCCGTTCCATGTCAGACTCAGTTCCGTTCCATGTCAGACTCAGTTCCGTTCCATGTCAGACTCAGTTCCATTGCATGTCAGACTCAGTTCCGTTCCATGTCAGACTCAGTTCCGTTCCATGTCAGACTCAGTTCCGTTCCATGTCAGACTCAGTTCCGTTCCATGTCAGACTCAGTTCCGTTCCATGTCAGACTCAGTTCCATTGCATGTCAGACTCAGTTCCGTTCCATGTCAGACTCAGTTCCGTTCCATGTCAGACTCAGTTCCATTGCATGTCAGACTCAGTTCCGTTCCATGTCAGACTCAGTTCCGTTCCATGTCAGACTCAGTTCCGTTCCATGTCAGACTCAGTTCCGTTCCATGTCAGACTCAGTTCCGTTCCATGTCAGACTCAGTTCCGTTCCATGTCAGACTCAGTTACGTTCCATGTCAGACTCAGTTCCGTTCCATGTCAGACTCAGTTCCGTTCCATGTCAGACTCAGTTCCGTTCCATGTCAGACTCAGTTCCGTTCCATGTCAGACTCAGTTCCATTGCATGTCAGACTCAGTTCCGTTCCATGTCAGACTCAGTTCCGTTCCATGTCAGACTCAGTTCCATTGCATATCAGACTCAGTTCCGTTCCATGTCAGACTCAGTTCCGTTCCATGTCAGACTCAGTTCCGTTGCATGTCAGACTCAGATCCGTTCCATGTCAGACTCAGTTACGTTCCATGTCAGACTCAGTTCCGTTGCATGTCAAACTCAGTTCCGTTCCATGTCAGACTCAGTTCCGTTCCATGTCAGACTCAGTTACGTTCCATGTCATACTCAGTTCCATTGCATGTCAGACTCAGTTCCGTTCCATGTCAGACTCAGTTCCATTGCATGTCAGACTCAGTTCCGTTCCATGTCAGACTCAGTTCCGTTCCATGTCAGACTCAGTTCCGTTCCATGTCAGACTCAGTTCCGTTCCATGTCAGACTCAGTTCCGTTCCATGTCAGACTCAGTTCCGTTGCATGTCAGACTCAGTTCCGTTCCATGTCAGACTCAGTTCCGTTCCATGTCAGACTCAGTTACATTGCATGTCAGACTCAGTTCCATTGCATGTCAGACTCAGTTCCATTGCATGTCAGACTCAGTTCCGTTCCATGTCAGACTCAGTTCCGTTCCATGTCAGACTCAGTTCCATTGCATGTCAGACTCAGTTCCTTCGCATGTCAGACTCAGTTCCGTTCCATGTCAGACTCAGTTCCATTGCATGTCAGACTCAGTTCCTTTCCATGTCAGACTCAGTTCCATTGCATGTCAGACTCAGTTCCGTTGCATGTCAGACTCAGTTCCGTTCCATGTCAGACTCAGTTCCGTTCCATGTCAGACTCAGTTACATTGCATGTCAGACTCAGTTCCATTGCATGTCAGACTCAGTTCCGTTGCATGTCAGACTCAGTTCCGTTCCATGTCAGACTCAGTTCCGTTCCATGTCAGACTCAGTTCCGTTCCATGTCAGACTCAGTTCCGTTCCATGTCAGACTCAGTTCCATTGCATGTCAGACTCAGTTCCATTGCATGTCAGACTCAGTTCCATTGCATGTCAGACTCAGTTCCATTGCATGTCAGACTCAGTTCATGTCAGACTCAGTTCCGTTCCATGTCAGACTCAGTTCCCATGTCAGACTCAGTTCCGTTCCATGTCAGACTCAGTTCCGTTCCATGTGTCAGACTCAGTTCCGTTCCATGTCAGACTCAGTTCCTTTGCATGTCAGACTCAGTTCCTTTGCATGTCAGACTCAGTTCGTCAGACTCAGTTCCGTTCCATGTCAGACTCAGTTCCGTTCCATGTCAGACTCAGTTCCATTGCATGTCAGACTCAGTTCCGTTCCATGTCAGACTCAGTTCCGTTCCATGTCAGACTCAGTTCCGTTCCATGTCAGACTCAGTTCCGTTCCATGTCAGACTCAGTTCCATTCCCATGTCAGACTCAGTTCCATTGCATGTCAGACTCAGTTCCGCTCCATGTCAGACTCAGTTCCGTTCCATGTCAGACTCAGTTCCGCTCCATGTCAGACTCAGTTCCGTTCCATGTCAGACTCAGTTCCGTTCCCATGTCAGACTCAGTTCCATTGCATGTCAGACTCAGTTCCGCTCCATGTCAGACTCAGTTCCGTTCCATGTCAGACTCAGTTCCATTGCATGTCAGACTCAGTTCCGTTCCATGTCAGACTCAGTTCCGTTCCATGTCAGACTCAGTTCCGCTCCATGTCAGACTCAGTTCCGTTCCATGTCAGACTCAGTTCCGTTCCATGTCAGACTCAGTTCCGTTCCATGTCAGACTCAGTTCCGCTCCATGTCAGACTCAGTTCCGTTCCATGTCAGACTCAGTTCCGCTTCCATGTCAGACTCAGTTCCGTTCCATGTCAGACTCAGTTCCGTTCCATGTCAGACTCAGTTCCATTGCATGTCAGACTCAGTTCCGTTCCATGTCAGACTCAGTTCCGCTCCATGTCAGACTCAGTTCCATTGCATATCAGACTCAGTTCCGTTCCATGTCAGACTCAGTTCCGTTCCATGTCAGACTCAGTTCCGTTGCATGTCAGACTCAGATCCGTTCCATGTCAGACTCAGTTACGTTCCATGTCAGACTCAGTTCCGTTGCATGTCAAACTCAGTTCCGTTCCATGTCAGACTCAGTTCCGTTCCATGTCAGACTCAGTTACGTTCCATGTCATACTCAGTTCCATTGCATGTCAGACTCAGTTCCGTTCCATGTCAGACTCAGTTCCATTGCATGTCAGACTCAGTTCCGTTCCATGTCAGACTCAGTTCCGTTCCATGTCAGACTCAGTTCCGTTCCATGTCAGACTCAGTTCCGTTCCATGTCAGACTCAGTTCCGCTTCCATGTCAGACTCAGTTCCGTTGCATGTCAGACTCAGTTCTGTTCCATGTCAGACTCAGTTCCGTTCCATGTCAGACTCAGTTACATTGCATGTCAGACTCAGTTCCATTGCATGTCAGACTCAGTTCCATTGCATGTCAGACTCAGTTCCGTTCCATGTCAGACTCAGTTCCGTTCCATGTCAGACTCAGTTCCATTGCATGTCAGACTCAGTTCCTTGGCATGTCAGACTCAGTTCCGTTCCATGTCAGACTCAGTTCCATTGCATGTCAGACTCAGTTCCTTTCCATGTCAGACTCCAGTTCCATTGCATGTCAGACTCAGTTCCGTTGCATGTCAGACTCAGTTCCGTTCCATGTCAGACTCAGTTCCGTTCCATGTCAGACTCAGTTACATTGCATGTCAGACTCAGTTCCATTGCATGTCAGACTCAGTTCCGTTGCATGTCAGACTCAGTTCCGTTCCATGTCAGACTCAGTTCCGTTCCATGTCAGACTCAGTTCCGTTCCATGTCAGACTCAGTTCCGTTCCATGTCAGACTCAGTTCCATTGCATGTCAGACTCAGTTCCATTGCATGTCAGACTCAGTTCCATTGCATGTCAGACTCAGTTCCATTGCATGTCAGACTCAGTTCCGTTCCATGTCAGACTCAGTTCCGTTCCATGTCAGACTCAGTTCCGTTCCATGTCAGACTCAGTTCCGTTCCATGTCAGACTCAGTTCCGTTCCATGTCAGACTCAGTTCCATTGCATGTCAGACTCAGTTCCGTTCCATGTCAGACTCAGTTCCGTTCCATGTCAGACTCAGTTCCATTGCATATCAGACTCAGTTCCGTTCCATGTCAGACTCAGTTCCGTTCCATGTCAGACTCAGTTCCGTTGCATGTCAGACTCAGATCCGTTCCATGTCAGACTCAGTTACGTTCCATGTCAGACTCAGTTCCGTTGCATGTCAGACTCAGTTCCGTTCCATGTCAGACTCAGTTCCGTTCCATGTCAGACTCAGTTACGTTCCATGTCATACTCAGTTCCATTGCATGTCAGACTCAGTTCCGTTCCATGTCAGACTCAGTTCCATTGCATGTCAGACTCAGTTCCGTTCCATGTCAGACTCAGTTCCGTTCCATGTCAGACTCAGTTCCGTTCCATGTCAGACTCAGTTCCGTTCCATGTCAGACTCAGTTCCGTTCCATGTCAGACTCAGTTCCGTTGCATGTCAGACTCAGTTCCGTTCCATGTCAGACTCAGTTCCGTTCCATGTCAGACTCAGTTACATTGCATGTCAGACTCAGTTCCATTGCATGTCAGACTCAGTTCCATTGCATGTCAGACTCAGTTCCGTTCCATGTCAGACTCAGTTCCGTTCCATGTCAGACTCAGTTCCATTGCATGTCAGACTCAGTTCCTTCGCATGTCAGACTCAGTTCCGTTCCATGTCAGACTCAGTTCCATTGCATGTCAGACTCAGTTCCTTTCCATGTCAGACTCAGTTCCATTGCATGTCAGACTCAGTTCCGTTGCATGTCAGACTCAGTTCCGTTCCATGTCAGACTCAGTTCCGTTCCATGTCAGACTCAGTTACATTGCATGTCAGACTCAGTTCCATTGCATGTCAGACTCAGTTCCATTGCATGTCAGACTCAGTTCCGTTGCATGTCAGACTCAGTTCCGTTCCATGTCAGACTCAGTTCCGTTCCATGTCAGACTCAGTTCCGTTCCATGTCAGACTCAGTTCCGTTCCATGTCAGACTCAGTTCCATTGCATGTCAGACTCAGTTCCATTGCATGTCAGACTCAGTTCCATTGCATGTCAGACTCAGTTCCGTTCCATGTCAGACTCAGTTCCGTTCCATGTCAGACTCAGTTCCGTTCCATGTCAGACTCAGTTCAGTTCCATGTCAGACTCAGTTCCATTGCATGTCAGACTCAGTTCCATTCCATGTCAGACTCAGTTCCGTTCCATGTCAGACTCAGTTCCGTTCCATGTCAGACTCAGTTCCGTTCCATGTCAGACTCAGTTCCGTTCCATGTCAGACTCAGTTCCATTGCATGTCAGACTCAGTTCCGTTCCGTGTCAGACTCAGTTCCGTTCCATGTCAGACTCAGTTCCGTTCCATGTCAGACTCAGTTCCGTTCCATGTCAGCAGCCTGGTAGACAATTAGCATCTGCTCTTCTGTACCAGCCCATAGCCTATGTTTCCACTGCCATATTTCTTCTCCTGTGTTGTGTCGTCCAGGCCCAGGGCAGGATATTTGGGAAGCTGAAAGAGGAGAACTTCTTCACAGCGAAGGAGGAAGTGAAGCTAGAGACACATATCAAAGTTCCCTCGAATGCAGCCGGACGCGTCATCGGCAAGGGGGGCAAAACCGTGAGTAACAACAACTACAACGCCTGTACATGCAGTGGGTGTCACAGCGCCGTGCCGGGTGCTATTTGAAATGCGGTCAGTGTCTCTCCAGTCAGGGTTCATAATCTTTGACCTTTGTGTCCTCTCTAGGTCAATGAGCTGCAGAACCTGACCAGTGCGGAGGTCATCGTGCCACGAGACCAAACGCCAGACGAGAACGATGAGGTCTTCGTAAAGATCAGCGGGCATTTCTTCGCCAGTCAGGTGATATCATGTATTTATCTGCTATAGTCATATATAATATATCATAATATGCCATTTAGCAGACATGCATACATTTTCCTATGGCTGCCATGCTCTACCAACTGAGCCACACAGGACCAGTGTAAAGTCACTTTGACATGATTAAATGCTATGTTTCTCCCAGTCTGCTCAGAGGAAGATCCGTGAGATCATCCAGCAGGTGAAGCAGCAGGAACAGAAACACCAGCAGCAGGGAGCTCCCAGCATGCACCACTCTAAGTGACCAGCAGGTCGAGCGGGGCGGCTCCCTCCCTCTCTCCAGCGGGCACCAGCCAATGAATGTAGCCCTCCCACCTGGACGGACGATCAGACCAGCCAATGGGACAAGGCAAAGCAGAACAGCAGACCGGGAACAAAACCAAAGAACTTAATTGATCGGGGGAAAAGTGATGAGAGTCAAAGGCTTGGGGCATTATGTGCACTGCCAGCGGAGAGAGAGGACGGGGAGAGGAGAAATCTAACGGAAATTTCAACATACAACACATATAAAAACAAGATTAAGGTTAATTAACATACAGTAGACCTAACAGACAGATCAAACAGACATGATGGCAGTTTTTTATTAACCTTTATTTTACTAGGCAAGTCAGTTAAGAACAAATTCTTATTTTCAATGTCGGTCTAGGAACAGTGGGATTTGTACCTTGTCAGCTTGGGGATTTGAATTTGCAACCTTTCGGTTACTAGTCCAATGGTCTCACCACTAGGCTACCCTGCCGCCCCATAGTAGTTCTGTAGTTTGGTAGAATGATGAGATGAGTATGATGGTGTGATTCAGGGAGAAGGACTCTGTCAGAGCAGCTTGTAGTTCACATTAATAATAGAAGTCAGTATCCTTAACAGTATTAAGACAGAGTAGAACACATTGTGCCTTCCAAGTGGCACCCTATTCCCTACATAGTGCACTACTGTTGACCAGAGCCCCGTAGACATACACTGGTATACACTAAACTATGGACTGTTATTCTGTTACACAGCAGATGGAATGACAGTGCATGTTGTAGCGTTGTGTCTAACAAAACTGGATATTTCCTAGATTGAAATGGGCTTTCAGTAAAAAGGGGAAAAGTGTCATTTTCAGCAGTGTCAACAGCAGTGTCAATGGTCGGTAGTGATCAAATCAAATCACATTTATTTATTAAGCCCTTCTTACATCAGCTGATGTCACAGAGTGCTGTACAGAAACCCAGCCTAAAACCCCAAACAGCAAGCAATGCAGGTGTAGAAGCACGGTGGCTAGGAAAAACTCCCTAGAAAGGCCAAAACCTAGGAAGAAACCTAGAGAGGAACCAGGCTGTGAGGGGTGGCCAGTCCTCTTCTGGCTGTGCCGGGTGCAGTTTATAACAGAACATGGACAAGATTTTAAAATGTTCATAAAACAGGCAGAACAGTTGAAACTGGAGAAGCAGCACAGCCAGGTGGACTCGGGACATCAAGGAGTCATCAGGCCAGGTAGGCCTTGAGGAATGGTCCTAATGCTCAGGTCCTCCGAGAGAGAGAGAAGAGGGAAAAAAAAGAAAGAGAGAGAGATAATTAGAGAGAGCATACTTAAATTCACACAGGACACCAGATAAGAGAAGAAATACTCCAGATATAACAGACGGACCCTAGCCCCCCGACACATAAACTACTGCAGCATAAATACTGGGGCTGAGACAGGAGGGGTCGGGAGACACTGTGGCCCGTCCGACGATACCCGGACAGGGCCAAACAGGCAGGATATAACCCCACCCACTCTGCCGAAGCACAGCCCAAACACCACTAGAGGGATATCTTCAACCACCAACTTACCATCCTGAGACAAGGCCGAGTATAGCCCACAAGATCTCCGCCACGGCACCAGTAAGCCAGTGACTCAGCCCCTGTAATAGGGTTAGAGGCAGAGAATCCCAGTGGAGGGGAACCGGCCAGGCAAAGACAGCAAGGGTGGTTCGTTGCTCCAGTGCCTTTCCGTTCACCTTCACACTCCTGGGCCAGACTACACTCAATCATAAGACCTACTGAAGAGATGAGTCTTCAATAAAGATTTAAAGGTTGAGACCGAGTCTGCGTCTCTCACATGGATAGGCAGACTATTCCATAAAAATGGAGCTCTATAGGAAAAAGCCCTGCCTCCAGCTGTTTGCTTAGAAATTCTAGGGACTGTAAGGAGGCCTGCGTCTTGTGACCGTAGCGTACGTGTAGGTATGTACAGCAGGACCAAATCGTAAAGATAGGTAGGAGCAAGCCCATGTAATGCTTTGTAGGTTAGCAGTAAAACCTTGAAATCAGCCCTTGCCTTAACAGGAAGCCAGTGTAGAGATGATAGTACTGGAGTAATATGATCAAATTTTGGGGTTCTAGTCAAGATTCTAGCAGCCGTGTTTAGCACTAACTGAGGTTTATTTAGTGCTTTATCCGGGTAGCCGGAAAGTAAAGCATTGCAGTAGTCTAACCTAGAAGTTACAAACGCATGGATGAACTTTTATGCATCATTTTTGGACAGAAAGTTTCTGATTTTTACAATGTTACATAGATGGAAAAAAGCTGTCCTTGAAACAGTCTTGATATGTTTGTCAAACGAGAGATCAGGGTCCAGAGTAACGCCGAGGTCCTTCATAGTTTTATTTGAGACGACTGTACAACCATCAAGATTAATTTTCAGATTCAACAGAAGATCTCTTTGTTTCTTGGGACCTAGAACTAGCATCTCTGTTTTGTCAGAGTTTAAAAGTAGAAAATATTCCGCCATCCACTTCCTTATGTCTGAAACACAGGCTTCCAGGGAGGGCAATTTGGGGGCTTCACCATGTTTCATCGAAATGTACAGCTGTGTGTCGTCCGCATAGCAGTGAAAGTTAACATGATGTTTCTGAAGGACATCACCAAGTGGTAAAATATATAGTGAAAACAAAAGTGGTCCCAAAACAGAGCCTTGAGGAACACCGAAATGTACAGTTGATTTGTCAGAGGACAAACCATCCACAGAGACAAACTGATGTCTTTCCGACAGATAAGATCTAAACCAGGCCAGAACTTGTCCATGTAGACCAATTTGGGTTTCCAATCTCTCCAAAAGAATGTGGTGATCGATGGTATCAAAAGCAGCACTAAGGTCTAGGAGCACGAGGACAGTTGCAGAGCCTCGGTCTGACGCCATTAAAAGGTCATTTACCACCTTCACAAGTGCAGTCTCAGTGATATGATGGGGTCTAAAACCAGACTGAAGCGTTTTGTGTACATTGTTTGTCTTCAGGAAGGCAGTGAGTTGCTGCGCAACAGCTTTTTCAATTTTTTTTGAGAGGAATGGAAGATTCGATATAGGCCGATAGTTTTTTATATTTTCTGGGCCAAGGTTTGGCTTTTTTAAGAGAGGCTTTATTACTGCCACTTTTAGTGAGTTTGGTACACATCCGGTGGATAGAGAGCTGTTTATTATGTTCAACATAGGAGGGCCAAGCACAGGAAGCAGCTCTTTCAGTAGTTTAGTTGGAATAGGGTCCAGTATGCAGCTTGAAGGTTTAGAGGCCATGATTATTTTCATCAATGTGTCAAGAGATATGGTACTAAAAACTTGAGTGTCTCTCTTGATTTTATGTCCTGGCAAAGTTGTGTGGACTCAGGACAACTGAGCTTTGGAGGAATACGCAGATTTAAAGAGGAGTCCGTAATTTGCTTTCTAATGATCATTCCTCAAAGAAGTTCATGAATGAATCACTGCTGAAGTGAAAGCCATCCTCTCTTGGGGAATGCTGCTTTTTAGTTAGCTTTGCGACAGTATCAAAAATAAATTTTGGATTATTCTTATTTTCCTCAATTAACTTGGAAAAATAGGATGATCGAGCAGCAGTGAGGGCTCTTCGATACTGTACGGTACTGTCTTTCCAAGCTAGTCGGAAGACTTCCAGTTTGGTGTGGCGCCATTTCCGTTCCAATTTTCTGGAAGCTTGCTTCAGAGCTCGGGTATTTTCTGTATACCAGGGAGCTAGTTTTTTATGGCAAATGTTTTTTGTTTTTAGGGGTGCGACTGCATCTAGGGTATTGCGCATAAGGTTACATTGAGTTCCTCAGTTAGGTGGTTAACTGATTTTTGTACTCTGACGTCCTTGGGTAGGTGGAAGGATTCTGGAAGGGCATCTAGGAATCTTTGGGTTGTCTGAGAATTTATAGCACGACTTTTGATGATCCTTGGTTGGGGTCTGAGCAGATTATCTGTTGCGATTTCAAACGTAATAAAATGGTGGTCCGATAGTCCAGGATTATGAGGAAAAACATTAAGATCCACAACATTTATTCCACGGGACAAAACTAGGTCCAGAGTATGACTGTGGCAGTGAGTAGGTCCGGAGACATGTTGGACAAAACCGACAGAATCGATGATGGCTCCAAAAGCCTTTTGGAGTGGGTCTGTGGACTTTTCCATGTGAATATTAAAGTCACCAAAAATTTGAATATTGTCTGCCATGACTACAAGGTCCGATAGGAATTCAGGGAACTCAGTGAGGAACGTTGTATATGGCCCAGGAGGCCTGCAAACAGTAGCTATAAAAAGTGATTGAGTAGGCTGCATAGATTTCATGACTAGAAGCTCAAAAGACGAAAACGTTGTTCTTTTGTTTTTTGTAAATACAAATTTTCTATCGTAAATGTTAGCAACACCTCCGCCTTTGCGGGATGCGTGGGGGATATGGTCACTAGTGTAACCAGGAGGTGAGGCCTCATTTAACACAATAAATTCATCAGGCTTAAGCCATGTTTCAGTCAGGCCAAACACATCAAGATTATGATCAGTGATTAGTTCATTGACTAGAACTGCCTTGGAAGTGAGGGATCTACATTAGGTAGCCCCATTTTGAGATGTGAGGTATCACAATCTCTTTCAATAATGGCAGCAATGGAGGAGGTCTTTATTCTAGTGAGATTGCTAAGGCGAACACCGCCATGTTTAGTTTTGCCCAACCTAGGTCGAGGCACAGACACAGTCTCAATGGGGATAGCTGAGCTGACTACACTGGCTGTGCTAGTGGCAGACTCCACTAAGCTGGCAGGCTGGCTAACAGCCTGCTGCCTGGCCTGCACCCTATCTCATTGTGAAGCTAGAGGAGTTAGAGCCCTGTCTATGTTCGTAGATAAGATGAGAGCACCCCTCCAGCTAGGATGGAGTCCGTCACTCCTCAACAGGCCAGGCTTGGTCCCAGAAAGAGGGCCAGTTATCTACAAAGTCTATCTTTTGTGTGGGGCAGAAAACAGTTTTCAACCAGCGATTGAGTTGTGAGACTCTGCTGTAGAGCTCATCACTCCCTCTAACTGGGAGGGGGCCAGAGACAATTACTCGATGCCGACACATCTTTCTAGCTGATTTACACACTGAAGCTATGTTGCGCTTGGTGACCTCTGACTGTTTCATCCTAACATCGTTGGTGCCGACGTGGATAACAATATCTCTATACTCTCTACACTCGCCAGATTTAGCTTTAGCCAGCACCATCTTCAGATTAGTCTTAACGTCGGTAGCCCTGCCCCCTGGTAAACAGTGTATGATCGCTGGATGATTCGTTTCAAGTCTAATACTGCGAGTAATGGAGTCGCCAATGACTAGAGTTTTCAATTTGTCAGAGCTAATGGTGGGAGGCCTCGGCGTCTCAGACCCCGTAACGGGAGGAGTAGAGACCAGAGAAAGGAAAAACCGGTTGAAAGTTTCTGTCGGCTGAATGAGCGACACCGGTTGAGCATTGCTACAGCATTTCCCTCCAGAAGCCATGAGAAAATTGTCCGGCTGCGAGGACTGTGCGAGGGGATTTATACTACTATCTGTACTTACTGGTGGAACAGACGCTGTTTCATCCTTTCCTACACTTACATTTCCCTTGCCTAACGATTGCGTCTGAAGCTGGGCTTGCAGCACAGCTATCCTCCCCATAAGGCAATCGTTCTCCTGTATATTATGAGTACAGCGACTGCAATTAGAAGGCATCATGTTAGTGTTACTACTTAGCTTCGGTTGATGGAGGTCCTGATGAAACACATCCAGATAAAGCGTCCGGAGTGAAAAAGTTGAATGAAAAAATAAAAATATAAACGGTAATTACAAAGTAAAAACCGTAAAGCTGGCAGGTAGCAAAGTTAGGTTAGCAACAAAAAACATGATGCCTCTTCGACTCCGATCCTTTAGTTGTTTGCATTTTAAAAGGTCAAAGAAAGACAATAAACAAGAAAACATATTGTTCTGAATCTTTGTTACTGTGTGCCACCGCCAGGGGCTAAGGACATCCCAACCGCCAGGGGCTAAGGACATCCCCACCGCCAGGGGCTAAGGACATCCCCACCGCCAGGGGCTAAGGACATCCCCACCGCCAGGAGCTAAGGACATCCACACCGCCAGGGGCTAAGGACATCCCCACCACCAGGGGCTAAGGACATCCCCACCGCCAGGAGCTAAGGACATCCCCAACGCCAGGAGCTAAGGACATCCCCACCGCCAGGAGCTAAGGACATCCCCACCGCCAGGGGCTAAGGACATCCCCACCGCCAGGAGCTAAGGACATCCCCACCGCCAGGGGCTAAGGACATCCCCACCGCCAGGAGCTAAGGACATCCCCACCGCCAGGAGCTAAGGACATCCCCACCGCCAGGGGCTAAGGACATCCCCACCGTTATTCATATCTGATTTGACTTTCTGCTTTGCTTTTATTTTCCTTCATCACTGTATCACTTTATGCTTCCTTCATTTTCACACCTCTCTCTCATCTGGCTTTGTGTTTTTTTTTACATTATAATTATTATTTTTTGCAGCCTTTTAATAATAACATTGAATTGACTGCCACTTCCACCAAGCACAACCAACGGTCATCTTTAGCACCTTCAGAGCCTCATAAAACAGACCCAGGCATCTTCATCTCCAGCCAGTGACCTTGTCAGCCCTCTGTGTCCCAAATGGCACCCTATTCCATATACAGGGCCTATTGGGCCCCGGTCTAAAGTAGTGCACTATATAGGGAATAGGGTGCCATAGGCCCCCGGACTAAAGTAGTGCACTATATAGGGAATAGTTGCTGGGACTGCTTGTCTCTTTCCAGTGATCCTGCCGACCAAGGATGGGTCTGAAGAGCTATTTGGCGTCGCAGCTAGCCTAGCTGCATATCAAGCTAGTGGGGTGTTCATGGACGCAGTCCGCGACGCGGTTAGCCATTGTGGCTGGGACCGCGAATTGACCCGGGTTTGTGGCTGTCTAGATCCCTGCTGTTTGTTGTTTTCAATCTTCCCCATGACCTGCCCTGTCTGGAACTGCAAGGAGTAACAGCGTAACCTATGTTGCTAGCTACCATGAGAAAGACCAAACCTGGCGGGAGTACCGTTGAGGACCGTGCCAGTGGTCTCTCTATCACACATGAAGGATCTTTTAAAACGAACGAAAAAAGACCTACAAGCAGTTGTTACAAGTGTTTTGTCCAAATACTTGTGGATTCATACTAATAAAAGAATGAACAACCCGACCAGAGAGGTCCAGGACCTGAAGAACAGTTTGCAGTTCTCCCAGGGTCAGCTCGACGAGTTGAAACCGGAGAATGGCAAGATGACAGCAATCTGTAAGTCATTGAGAAAGGACATCAGTTCTGTGTGAATCCATGATAATTTTTTTATTTCACCTTTATTTGATAACAATGACAGATAAATCAGACTCGAGGGACAATCAAGGCGAAACAACATGGTTGTGGACGGAATTGCAGAATCTCCACATGAGACCTGGACGGAGTCTGAGGACAAAGTGAGGGAAATTATCTCTGAGAAATTGAAGATGGACCACAGTAAGATTGAGGTGGAGCGTGCCCACAGGACTGGAAAACCCATCACCAGCCCAGGTGACAGGCCCAGGCCAATAGTGGGCAAAGACAAGGTAGCTGTTCTGGAAAGAGCCAAGAACTTGAGAGAAACTTATATCTTCCTCAACGAGGACTATCCTGAAGCTGTGCACCAGAAAAGGAAAGAACTGATCCCAGCCATGAAAGCTGCCAGAGCGTGTGAGGACATGACAGCCTCATTGTCCACCCTCCCTCCCAGAAGCCTGGAAGGGATGAGAGAGCCGAGCCAATGGGTTCGTAGCTTCAACACTCACACACAAATTGATTAATGGACTGCTGAATGTATATTTTTTTCCTCTTGCTTTGTTTGCTCTTTTCAGTATTGTCTCTCTCTGATAAACAACCCAGGAAAGGGCTGAATATATTTTTTATATATTGTAGCCTTAGAAATAAGGTTAATGAAATCAATTACCAACTCAGATAACATTAATATTAGCCGTTTCTGAGACTCACTTAGATAATTTCTTTTGATGATACAGCAGTAGCAATACAAGGATATAACATCTATAGAAGAGACAGGAATGCTTATGGGGGAGGTGTTGCTGTATATATTCAGAGCCATATCCCTGTAATGCTTAGAGAAGATCTTATGTCAAGTGTTATTGAAGTGTTGTGGTTGCAGGCTCCCTTGGCACATCTAAAGCCTTTTGTTTTGGGGTGTTGCTATAGGCCACCAAGTGCTAACAGTCCGTATCTAAATAATATGTGTGAAATGCTTGATAGTGTATGTGATGTAAACAGAGAGGTCTACTTTCTTGGGGACCTGAATATTGACTGGTTTGCATCAAGCTGTCCGCTCAAGAGGAAGCTTCTCACTGTAACCAGTGCCTGTAATCTGGTTCAGGTTATTAATCATTCTACCAGGGTGTTTACAAACACTACAGGAACATGATCATCCACATGTATGGATCACATGTTTACTAATACTGTAGAACTTTGTTCTAAAGCTGTATCCGTACCCCTAAAATAGTGTATAAGAGATCATACAAAATATTTTGCTGTGACTCTTATGTGGATGATGTTAAAAATATTTGTTGGTCTGATGTGATTAATTAGGAGCATCCAGACACTGCACTTGATGGATTGATGAGGAATTGAACAACTGTCTGGTTGAAAGAGATGGGGCAAAAGGAGTCGCTAATAAGTCTGGCTGCACATCTGACTGGCTGACTTACGGCAAATTGAGAAATTATGTGACTAAACTCAACAAAAAAAAGAAGAAACTGTATTATGAAGCCAAGATTAATGATATAAAGAATGATGGGAAAAACACTTTGGCGTATTTTAAATGAAATTATGGGCAGAAAGACTAATTCAACTCCATCTTTCATCGAATCAGATGGCTTATTCATCACAAAACCATTTGTTGCCAATTATTTTAATGATTAATTCATTGTCAAAGTGGGCAAACTTAGTTAGGGAATGCCAACAACAAGCAGTGAGCTATTATGTTCATGCATAAAAAAACAAATAATGAAAGAAAAGCATTGCAAGTTTGAATTTTGGAAAGTTAGTTTGGAAGATGTGGGAAAGTTATTGTTAATGGTCAATAATGACAAACCTCCTGGCATTGACAACTTCGATGGAAAGCTACTGAGGATGGTGGCTGACTCTATAGCCACTCCTATCTGTCATATTTTTAATTGGAGTCTAGAGGAAAGTCTTTGTCCTCAGGCCTGGAGGGAAGCCAAAGTAATTCCACTTCCCAAGAGTGGTAAAGCGGCCTTTACTGGTTCTAACAGCAGACATATAAGCTTGCTGCCAGCTCTTAGCAAACTGTTGGAAAAAATTGTGTTTGACCAAATACAATGCTATTTCTCTGTAGACAAATTAACAACAGACTTTCAGCATGCTTATAGAGAAGGGCACTCAACATGTATTGCACTGACACAAATGACTGATTATTGGTTGAAAGAAATTGATTGTGGGAGCTGTACTGTTAGATTTCAGTGCAGCCTTTGAAATTATCGACCATAACCTGTTGTTGAAAAAATTGCTTTTCAACCTCAGCTATGAATCCACGATATGGCAATCTAATATAACTCAAAGGGTTTTCTTTAATGGAAGCTTCTGTAATGTCAAACATGTAAAGTGTGGTGTACCGCAGGGCAGCTCTCTAGGCCCTCTACTCTTTTCTATTTTCACCAATGACCTGCCACTGGCATTAAACAAAGCATGTGTGTCCGTGTATGCTGATGATTCAACCATATACACATCAGCAACCACAGCTAATGAAGTCACTGAAACCTTTAACAACGAGTTGCAGTTTGTTTTGGAATGGGTGGCCAGTAATAAACTGGTCCTGAACACCTCTAAAACTAAGTGCATTGTATTTGGTACAAATCATTCCTTAAGTTCTAGACCTCAGCTAAATCTGGTAATGAATGGTGTGGCTGTTGAACAAGTTGAAAAGACTAAATTGCTTGGCGTTACCTTAGATTGTAAACTGTCATGGTCAAAACCTATAGTTTCAATGGTTGTAAAGACAGGGAGAGGTCTAGCCGTAATAAAGAGATGCTCTGCTTTTTTGACACCACACTCCAAAAAGCCAGTTCTGCAGGCTCTAGTTTTGTCTAATCTTGATTATTGTCCAGTCGTGTGGTCCAGTGCTGCAAGGAAAGACCTAGTTAAGCTGCAGCTGGCCCAGAACAGAGCGGCTTGTTTTGCTCTTAATTGTAGTCAGAGAGCTGATATAAATACAATGCATGCCAGTCTCTCTTGGCTAAGAGTTAAGGAGAGACTGACTGCATCACTTATTTTTACAATAAACATTAGTGTTGAAAATCCCAAATGTTTTGCATAGTCAACTTACACACAGCTCTGACACACACACTTATCCCACCAGACATGCCACCAGGGGTCTTTTCACAGTCCCCAAATTCAGAATAAATTCAAGAAAGCGTACAGTATTGTATAGAGTCATTGCATGGAACTAACTTCCAACTCATATTACTCAAATAAACAGCAAACCTGGTTTAAAAAACAACAGATAAAGCAACACCTCACGGCACAAAGCCTCTCCCCTATTTGACCTAGATACGTTGTGTGTATGCATTGATGTAGGCTACCTGTGCCTTAAAGAAAATAAATGTAGTTCTGTCTTTGAGCTGTTCTTGTCTATTGATGTTCTGTATTATGTCATTCTGTATTGTTTCATGTTTTGTGTGGACCCCAGGAAGAGTAGCAATGGGGATCCTAATAAAATACCAAATAGGGTGCCATAGGGCTCTGGTCCAAAGTAGTGCACTATATAGCGAATAGAGTACCATAGGGCTCTAGTCCAAAGTAGTGCACTATATAGGGCATAGAGTACCATAGGGCTCTGGTCCAAAGTAGTGCACTATATAGGGAATAGGGTTCCATAGGGCTCTGGTCCAAAGTAGTGCACTATATAGGGAATAGGGTTCCATTAGGGATGTAGTTACAGTGGATGTTTTCAACACTCTTCTTGAAGACGATCTAAAGTGAGATATTAAGGTCTTAAAATGGTGCCCGTTGAGATGAAGAGGTAGCCATGTTTAATATGGGATGAAGAAGAGCCAGTGTCTCTACTGGGTTCTTTCAAATTGAACTCTAAAGGGTTCTCATCAACAAAACCATCGGACTTTCTGTTTGCTGTACATTTCTCAAGTACCTCCCAAAATATATCCACTAAAACTAAACCCATGTAGGGCAAAATGACATTCATAAATCAAATAAAAGATAGTGAAAGCTTAGTGTCTGTTTAGATTTTTTTACTGTTAAATAATTGTTTTGTTTAAAAGAGAAAAGACTGTTGGTTTAGTGTCTTCAGATGAAGAGGTAGCGTTATCTGCTGTACTGAATACAGACATCTGGGGCTGATAGTCCAATGGTGAAATATCCGGTCACATAAACAAATAGCAACATAATGCTTCTCTACAGCCATTACTACACCTTACAACCTTACCGTGCTCACCTGACTACCTGGTCAGGTGTTGACAACAGGACAAACCTTCTGCCTGTACCCCTCAGGGCTCAGCACTTCAAAGTACCACAGTACTACTACTCTGGACTATTACACGTAGGGATTTATCTTCACCTTCTTATAATGGCTTACAAAGTAGCACTGGACACGGAATTCCTCACTTCCACCTCTTTACTGCAGAGTAATACAGAGATTCTGAGTGCAGTAATCCTACAGGAGAACAGTCTGTAGACCTCTGGACAGACAGGACAGAGGCATTCAAATACCTTGAAAGGCACCCTCTTCCCTATAGAGTGCACTACATGGCCCTGGTCAAAAGTAGTGCATTATATAGGGAATAGGTTGTCATAGGGCCCTGGTCAAAAGTAGTGCACTATATAGGGATTAAGATGCCATTTGGGGCGCAGACACAATCTTAGTTTTGGGGCGTGGCTCAGCTGAGAATTGTAGAGTCGGCTGTAAACAAAGCCACGATAAATTGTTTCTGTTTTATTGCTGAATGAGAAAATTATACGAAGGAAGCATGGAATAAGAACTGTGGCCATAGGCTAGAGTCTGCAGTTCATTTAATATACTAGTCCATAGGCTAGAGTCTGTACTGCAGTTCATTTAATATACTAGTCCGTAGACTACAGTCTGTACTGCAGTTCAGTCCTAGTTGAGGAGGATCCATTCCTAGACAGCGTTTCACCGCTGGAGATTCTGTAAAACAGCTCACTCACAACCTAACCACAACCCTTACCTCACCCTTTTTACATTTCAACTTCAATGAGATAACATCAGAGTTGGGATGTCCCAAGAATCCCGGATTGCACTGACAATTGCTGACCAGCCTGGATCAGAGCAATAAAGAACGTATTTCAAAAAGTTATTATTCTGGGTTTTCTGTGTTCTAAGAGTTTCTTTTTTTGGGTTCTCTGTGTTCTAAGAGTTTCTTCTTCTGGGTTCTAAGAGTTTCTTCTTTTTGGGCCATTTAAAAACATTTAGTGACTGTGAAGTCTTATCAATAATATGGAAATGATAACAGAACAAATACACATGCTGGGTTGTTAACTTTTTCTTTTCATTGTGTTATAGAAATTTTGTTCTCAATGTTCATAAACTGAACTTCAATTAAGCAACTCCATCTGTAACCCAGAATTTGTAAGATACTGGTTGAAATAAGACAGACAGGAACCCAATCTATAATGGTCAAATGTAGATAATTTATTCACGGGAGAGCTCTGAGCTCCAAAAGGTGTACACAGTCTTTTATATGGTACAATGTTGAAATACAAAGATACAAAATTCCCACCACTTCCCCCACCCTCTCCAAGAAAATAGTGTCTTCCCACAGTACCCATTCATTCCTTATCACAATCTTTGCACATAAGTCAAACTTGGGCGGTTCTGTTAACTATCTCTCCTGTCTTCAAGGGCAGGGGCCTCTCGCGCATGTGTCTGGTAGAATCAAATAATTCTTTGTTCTCCCAGACACCCCCTAAATGAAGTCATAGTTCTGCACACCAAGTTAATATCTAGACATACACACACATTAATTGGACTACCATTTGTCTTGTAACCCTATCTCTATTGCATACATTTTCAGAATGGAATGTTCTTAGTATTAAGTACAAACATTTAGTCATCAAAACATAAAATCTATAACACATTGACAAATAAATGTCCTCAACATGTCCAGACAAAAAAACATGTAGATACAATCCATTTTGAAAGTGACAATAGATAGAATAGGAACACTAACATTAATATAGCAACGCTCCTAGAAACACACCTGCTCCATAAGAATGCAGAACCATTTGTACAAACTGGCTGATTTCTCATCAGCCTCAAACCAAACTAAAGGTGTAATCATAATGACACATCAGAAACTCTAACTCACCATCTTGGGTAAAGTTGAAGACCAAGAAGGCAGAATCACTTTCCTTAAATGGATCCATTATCACGAATCAAGATATGACCCAGATGTAGACACAGGAGGAGGATAGTACAGTTCCCATAATATTTATTATACAAGGGGCCAGGGCAGGTCGAGGGCAGGCAGAGGTCAGTAGTCCAGGGCAGAGTCAATGAGGTAAAGAACGGCAGGCAGGCTCAGGGCAGGCAGAATGGTCACAGACTCGAAAACGGGAAAACACACTGGTAAGACTTGACGGGACAAGACGATCTGGCAACAGAAAACACTGGTATAAATACACAGGGGATAATGGGGACAAATGGGAGACACCTGGTGGGGGGTGTACAAGACAGGTGAAACAGATCAGGGCGTGATATCCATAATGGAAAGAAAATGGCCTTTGTTAATGTGTACGCTCCAAATTCATATGATCTTACGTTTTTTGATTCTCTGAACAGCATATTGAATTAACTGAATTCCATCTGGTTATTGGGACAGACATGAATGCCATTTTAGACATGCGGGACCAGTCTATTAAGACCAACTACAACCCACAGGAAACCAAGGCCCTCCAGCATATACTCTCTGATTACAACCTCATTGATGCCTGGCGAGCACATAATCCAAAAGCAAACGAGTGCCCTTTTTTTCTCAAGTTGAGAATATTATATAATATTAATATGAATTCGACATATGAGTCTGACACCATGAGTCTGACCACCAGGCTTACTATTGCCAACTTCAAATCTTAGAATCTACTAAAAGAGCCACAAGATGGCGTTTCAATGTTTCATTACTACAAAATCCTACATTCTGTGATCAATTTGAAATGAAACTAAATTAATTCATAATGATCAATACAAATTCAGTCGATGACCCCCGGATTCTGGGATGCCACCAAAGGTTTTATTAAAAATAATGCAACTGCATCTGGGCTGAATAAATCACAATGAACTTAATCCGGATTGGTGGGTCCCCTGCGGGACGTTGAGCTAATGTTGACTAATGCGTTTAGCATGAGGTTGTAAGTAACAAGGACATGTCCCAGGACATAGAAATATCTGATATTGGCAGAAAGCTTAAATTCTTGTTAATCTAACTGCACTGTAAAATGTGCAGTAGCTATTACAGTGAAATAATACCATGCTATTGTTTGAGGAGAGTGCACAGTTTTGAACATGAAAAGTTACTAATAAACAAATTACACAGAACCCAAACCGGCTGCGCGAGTGCGCCATCGTGCATAAATGTATTTTGTCCCCCCACACTAAACGCGATCACGACATGCAGGTTAAAATATCAGAACAAACTCTGAACCAATCTCATTCATTTGGGGACAGGTCGAAAAGCATTAAACATGTATAGAAATTTAGCTAGCTAGCTTGCACTTGCTAGCTAATTTGTCCAATTTAGCTAGCTTGCTGTTGCTAGCTAATTTGTCCTGGGATATAAACATAGAGTTTTTATTTGACCTGAAATGCACAAGGTCCTCTACTCCGACAATTAATCCACACATATATTGCGATTGGAAACTTTCATAAATTAGGTGCATTACCGCCACTGACCTCGCTCGTCTTTCAGTCACCCACGTGGGTATAACCAATGAGGAGATGGCACGTGAGTATCTGCTTCTATAAACCAATGAGGAGATGGGAGAGGCTGGACGCAGCGCGATCTGCGTCACAAATAGAACTGACTTCTATTTTAGCCCTTGGCAACGCAGACGCTCGTAGACGCGCACGAGCAGTGTGGGTGCAATAATTGAATAATATAGATTTCAAAATTTATTTTGCAACGTGAGTGGTGTAGTCAACCTGTTAGGCACATTTGGGCAGTCTTGATACAACATTTTGAACAGAATTGCAATGACTTATTGGATCAGTCTAAAACTTTGCACATACACTGCTGCCATCTAGTGGCCAAAATCTAATTGCAACTGGGCTGGAATAATACATTATGGCCTTTCTCTTGCATTTCAAAGATGATGGTACAAACATTTTAGGTTTTTTCTTTGTATTATTTTTTACCAGATCTAATGTGTTATATTCTCCTACATTCCTTTCACATTTCCACAAACTTCAAAGTGTTTCCTTTCAAATGGTAACAAGAACAAGAATATGCATATCCTTGCTTCAGGTCCTGAGCTACAGACAGTTAGAATTGGGTATGTCATTTTAGGCAAAAACCTAAAAAAAGGGGGTGATCCTGAAGAAGTTAAACAAGATATCAGAATTGGAAATGTTGTTTAGCTGCGTTAGAGCGTTCACCTTTTTCAGACCAGCTAGTAATGATCAATTAGCTGATAAATCAACCATTGTATCTGAAACTGGGGACTTACTATCAGAACCCAAATTAATCAATCAAAGATTATCCCACTTCTATAAAGAACTGTACACTTCTGATTTTAAATCCAAACCAAGTCCTTTAAGAATCAAGAACCCCTCTTCTCTCAACAGAGGAAGCCACCTCGCAGAGAGCCCAAATATCTGAAATAACACATATGGAATCATGTAGTAATCAAAAAAGTGTTAAATCAAAATCGAAATATATTTTATTTTTTAGATTCTTCAAAGTAGCCAAACTTTGCCATGATGACAGCTTTGCACACTCTTGGCATTCGCTCAACCAGCTTAACCACTTAGGGTTACTACCCGGTGAAGGCGCCAAATTCAAAATCCAAAAGTTGAATTATTAAACATTCATCAATATACAAGTGTTGCATAGTCATCAAAAGCTCTGATTCTTGGCAATATCACAGCGTTATCAGATTTCAAAAAGGCTTCACGGCGAAAGCACAACATTTGATTGTTTGAGGATAGCACCTCCAATATTTATGCATTAGCATAAATTCATATCCAGCGCGGGTAACACAGAACCCATATAAGAGCTAAAATAAATCACTTACCTTACGAAGAACTTCTGCTGAGGGCTTCTCACGTGTCCAACGAAGACATCCAATGGTTCTTTTGTTAGAAAAAGTCATTTATTATATCCAGAAATCTCAGTTTGGTTGGCGCGTTATGTTCATAAAATCCACCGTCGAGTCACCCGTTGTACAGTGAAGAGAAAGCGTTGCAATTATACCTATCATATTTCTCCAAACAAATCAAACATAATTTTTTATGTATCCTTAGGTACTCTTTTATGTATATTTACTATAATATTTCAACTGGATTATAGCCTGAACGATAAGAAAGGAAAATAAAGTGGGGCGCGCTCACGTTCTCGTGCCCGGAAAAAGTTGTCATTTCTACTTCCTGCAGTAATTCTTCTTCTGTACGGTTCTGTTCAGTGCTAAACCCTCCAAACCCTGTCTAAAGACTGTTGACATCCAGTGGAAGCCATAGGTACTGCAGTCTCAGTCCTAGATAACATAGAAATCAATAGGCAGCCTGGAGAAAAGGTCATGTACAAAAAAAACTGCAAATCCAGATGGATTTTCCTCGGGTTTTCGCCTGCTATATCAGTTCTGTTATACACACATACATTATTTTAACACTTTTAGAAACTTCAGAGTCTTTCCTATCCAATAGTACTAATTATGTGCATATCCTATTTTCTGGGCCTGTGGCAGGCATTTTACTTTGGGCATGCCAGACTCTCCAAAACCGTCACCTCTGCTGTGATGCTTCACAAAAGTTCTGAACCTTTCTGTTCTCATTGTTTCTACAGATTGTAAATTGAAAATATTTTTTTTGCTGAAAGCATTATTATATTATTGATTGATTTTGACTTTTCAAATGACCCAGTAGTGCTATCTGCAGGATTAGCTCCAGGTAAATATTGCAATTCTTCAGCCATTACTGGACCTGTGACCAAAAACAAGCTACCAAAACAAATGATCTAATGATTCTGCCTCTTCGCAGCAAAATCTGCAGAGCTGGGAAGGTTGTATCCCCCATATAAATAACATTCTATTATCCAGGCTGTATCACAACCGCCCGTGATTGGGAGTGCCATAGGGCGGCACACAATTGGCCCAGCGTCGTCAGGGTTTGGCCGGAGTAGGCCGTCATTGTAAATAAGAATTTGTTCTTAACTGACTTGCCTTTAAATAAAGGTTAAAGAATATATATATATATATATATATATATATATATATATACACACACACACACTGCTCAAAAAAATAAAGGGAACACTAAAATAACACATCCTAGATCTGAATGAATTAAATAATCTTATTCAATACATAGTTGAATGTGCTGACAACAAAATTACACAAAAATTATCAATGGAAATCAAATGTATCAACCCATGGAGGTCTGGATTTGGAGTCACACTCAAAATTAAAGTGGAAAACCACACTACAGGCTGATCCAACTTTGATGTAATGTCCTTAAAACAAGTCAAAATGAGGCTCAGTAGTGTGTGTGGCCTCCACGTGCCTGTGTGACCTCCCTACAATGCCTGGGCATGCTCCTGATGAGGTGGCGGATGGTCTCCTGAGGGATCTCCTCCCAGACCTGGACTAAAGCATCCGCCAACTCCTGGACAGTCTGTGGTGCAACGTGGCGTTGGTGGATGGAGCGAGACATGATGTCCCAGATGTGCTCAATTGGATTCAGGTCTGGGGAACGGGCGGGCTAGTCCATAGCATCAATGCCTTCCTCTTGCAGGAACTGCTGACACACTCCAGCCACATGAGGTCTAGCATTGTCTTGCATTAGGAGGAACCCAGGGCCAACCGCACCAGCATATGGTCTCACAAGTGGTCTGAGGATCTCATCTCGGTACCTAATGGCAGTCAGGCTACCTCTGGCGAGCACATGGAGGGCTGTGCGGCCCCCCAAAGAAATGCCACCCCACGACTGACCCACCGCCAAACCGGTCATGCTGGAGGATGTTGCAGGCAGCAGAACGTTCTCCACGGCGTCTCCAGACTCTGTCACGTCTGTCACATGTGCTCAGTGTGAACCTGCTTTCATCTGTGAAGAGCACAGGGCGCCAATGGCGAATTTGACAATCTTGGTGTTCTCTGGCAAATGCCAAACATCCTGCACGGTGTTGGGCTGTAAGCACAACCCCACCTGTGGACGCCGGGCCCTCATACCACCCTCATGGAGTCTGTTTCTGACCGTTTGAGCAGACACATGCACATTTGTGGCCTGCTGGAGGTCATTTTGCAGGGCTCTGGCAGTGCTTCTCCTGCTCCTCCTTGCACAAAGGCGGAGGTAGCGGTCCTGCTGCTGGGTTGTTGCCCTCCTACGGCCTCCTCCACGTCTCCTGATGTACTGGCCTGTCTCCTGGTAGCGCCTCCATGCTCTGGACACTACGCTGACAGACACAGCAAACCTTCTTGCCACAGCTCGCATTGATGTGCCATCCTGGATGAGCTGCACTACCTGAGCCACTTGTGTGGGTTGTAGACTCCGTCCTCATGCTACCACTAGAGTGAAAGCACCGCCAGCATTCAAAAGTGACCAAAACATCAGCCAGGAAGCATAGGAACTGAGAAGTGGTCTGTGATCACCACCTGCAGAACCACTCCTTTATTGGGGGTGTCTTGCTAATTGCCTATAATTTACACCTGTTGTCTATTCCATTTGCACAACAGCATGTGAAATTTATTGTCAATCAGTGTTGCTTCCTAAGTGGACAGTTTGATTTCACAGAAGTGTGATTGACTTGGAGTTACATTGTGTTGTTTAAGTGTTCCCTTTATTTTTTTGAGCAAAATAATTATACATTTTGAATCCAGCGCCATTTTGCGTATCAGTTCATAAACCATGTGCCAAGGTATCGGTACGTCAGAAATTTTGCAATCTATATGGCACAGCTGTCAATTTTTTGGTCCTTAAATTAAACTGGTATACTTTTTAATTTATCACAATTTTCTTTAACTAATTATGTTCTTTAATGCAGGGCCGACAGACAAGTTCCTTACTTTTCCCCCTTCTACTTTCCTCTTCCATTGTTGTGGTAATGCTGCTGTTAGTTGGTTGTAATTTTGGGTAGAGCACATTTCAATATGGTTTTGTTAGCTGCATGTGTGACATAACTCCACCAGTCGGATTCATGAAGATCATGCATTTAAAAAAAATATATATCAAAAAGTATGTTGTTTGATCAGTTAGTATATTTGAGTTTAAACACAACATTTGTTGTATTTGTATTTATTATGGATCCCCATTAGTTCCTGCCAAGGCAGAAGCTACTCTTCCTGGGGTTTATTATGGATCCCCATTAGTTCCTGCCAAGGCAGAAGCTACTCTTCCTGGGGTTTATTATGGATCCCCATTAGTTCCTGCCAAGGCAGCAGCTACTCTTCCTAGGGTTTATTATGGATCCCCATTAGTTCCTGCCAAGGCAGCAGCTACTCTTCCTGGGGTTTATTATGGATCCCCATTAGTTCCTGCCAAGGCAGCAGCTACTCTTCCTGGGGTTTATTATGGATCCCCATTAGTTCCTGCCCAGGCAGCAGCTACTCTTCCTGGGGTTTATTACGGATCCCCATTAGTTCCTGACAAGGCACCAGCTACTCTTCCTGGGGTTTATTATGGATCTCCATTAGTTCCTGCCAAGGCAGCAGCTACTCTTCCTAGGGTTTATTATGGATCCCCATTAGTTCCTGCCAAGGCAGCAGCTACTCTTCCTGGGGTTTATTATGGATCCCCATTAGTTCCTGCCAAGGCAGCAGCTACTCTTCCTGGGGTTTATTACGGATCCCCATTAGTTCCTGCCAAGGCAGCAGCTACTCTTCCTGGGGTTTATTACGGATGTTTTTATGAGATGTGATCATCTCCATTAATATTTCCAATCGTTATTTCCTTGAATGATTTTTCAATTTGGGCGTCATTATTTCTATATAGCCTTCATTTTCTGAATTTCTAACAATTGGGTGGGTGTGGCTTCGTGACAAAGAGCAGCTTCTCACCGATTTGACGGCTCCAGCACAGTTCCACCTTTAAAACATCATCCATGCAGCTGCCTGGCCAGTTAACATCTGATCTGATTGAATTTAGGCCTCATGCTCTTTAAGGTAATTTTTTATATTTTGTTTAAAGAATTTATTAATGAAATGTAAGTACAGTTCAGAAAGCCAGTAGCAGTGTGGGTCAGTTATAAAACTGGTTCAGATCTGATCAAGACTCGTTTTATTAGCTTGAGAGAATTCTACGTAGACGTAAGATCAGACAAATCATGTTGACAAAGCAGAGCCATACAGAGACAAATCATTTAAACCAAGTTGACAAAGCAGAGCCATACAGAGACAAATCATTTAAACCAAGTTGACAAAGCAGAGCCATACAGAGACAAATCATTTAAACCAAGTTGACAAAGCAGAGCCATACAGAGACAAATTGACGTACTGCTCCAATGTCGCATTTCTTCTTCGCATCCCGATCAACAAACCACCTCAACCATGGTTCAGTCACTACTGAGAAATGGTTTTAGTACCTGTATGGTGATAGTCTCCATGTAGACTATCTAGACAGAGAGAGTGCTACTGTAATGTACAGGTTAAAGGGATACTATTTACTTCCCCACAGTCAGATAAAAATGGTATCCAGGGGTTTATGTCTTTGTGTGCAGTTTGAAGGAAGGTGCTAACTAGAGTCAGCACAATGGACGGGAAGCACAGTGCCTTCGGAAAGTATTCAGACCCCTTGACTTTTTCTACATTTTGTTACATTACAGCCTTATTCTAAAATGTATTGAATAAATGACCATTCCCAGCAATCTACACCCAATACCCAATAATGACAAAGCGAAAACAGGTTTAGAAATGTTTGCAAATGTATTAAGAAAAACTGAAATAACTTATTTACATAAGTATTCAGACCCTTTGCTATGGAGACTCAGGTGCATCCTGTTTCCATTGACCATCCTTGAGATGTTTCTACAACTTGATTGTAGAAACAATCAAGTTTCACAGGAGTCCACCTGTGAAAAATTCAATTGACTGGACATGATTTGGAAAGGCACACAGCGGTCTATATGAGATCCCACAGTTGACAGGGCATGTCGGAGCAAAAACGGCAGGTAGCCTCGTGGTTAGAGCATTGAGAGGTTGCTCAAATCTGTCGTTCTGCCCCTGAACAAGGCAGTTAACTCACTGTTCCTAGACCGTCATTGTAAATAAGAATGTTCTTAACTGACTTGCCTAGTTAAACAAAAATAGAAAAAACAAGCCATAAGGTCGAAGGTATTGTCCGTAGAGGTCCAGAACAGGATTGTGTCGAGGCACAGATCTGGGAAAGGGTACCAAAACATCCCTACGGTAAAGCATGGTGGTGACAGCATCATGCTGTGTTTTTTTTTTTTCAGCGGCAAGGGACTGGGAGACTAGTCAGGATCGAGGGAAAGATGAACAGAGCAAAGTACAGAGATCCTTGATGAAAACCTGCTCCAGATCGCTCAGGACCTCAGACTGGGGCGAAGGTTCCACTTCCAACAAGACAACGACCCTAAGCACACAAAAATTGTCAAATTGTCAAAGACTCCAGCCACCCTAGTCATAGACTGTTCTCTCTGCTACCGCATGGCAAGCGGTACCGGAGCGCCAAGTCTAGGTCCAAAAGGCTTCTTAACAGCTTCTTCCCCCAAGCCATAAGATCCAGACTATTTGCATTGTCCCCCCACACTATCTATGCTGCTACTCTGTTTATTATCTATGCATAGTCACTTTAATAACTCTACCTACATGTACATATTACCTCAATTACCTCGACTAACCTGTGCCCCCGCACATTGACTCTGTACCGGTACCCCCTGTATATAGCCTCGCTAACGTTATTTTACTGCTGCTCTTTATTTTTTAAATGTGGTCTTTTTTTAAATTAAATCTGCATTGTTGGTTAAGGGCTTGTAAGTAAGCATTTCACTCTAAGGTCTACACCTGTTATATTCGACGCATGTGACAAATACAATTTGATTTGAGAATACTTAAGTCAATGTGATACGTTTTTAATTTTAATATGTTTGCCTAAATTTCTAAAAACCTGTTTTTGCTTTGTCAATATGGGGTATTGTGATGTCATTATGGGGTATTGTGATGTCATTATGGGGTAGTGTGATGTCATTATGGGGTATTGTGATGTCATTATGGGGTATTGGGATGTCATTATGGGGTAGTGTGATGTCATTATGGGGTAGTGTGTGTAGATTGTTGAGGAAAGACAACAATTTAATCAATTTTAGAATACGGCTGTAACGTAACAAAATGTTAAAAGTCAAGGGGTCTGAATACATTCCAAAGGCACTGTATATGATATCAGCTAGCATTACCTCTAACTTCCTTCATACTGGATGCAGAGACATAAAAATGGCATCCACATGGTATTCATCTGACTCTGGGGAAGTCAATGAATTGCCAAAATCCCAAAGTATGCCATTAACTCCAGGTGGCAGACGATGGACAGTTGAATCTGTTTGGTCACGTTTACATTCTCCTCCTCCTTCCACTCGTCAACCCCATGGTCCTCTACCTCACATCATGTCCAGCTGTAGGGAGAGGAGAAGAACCGTGGTAGAGAAGTCACAGAACACACTTTCTCCCTGGAAATGTAAACACAAAGGTTAACACTCACCAAGTCGTCCACATCTCCAGTATCGTCCACCACAGCTGCTACCACCACCTCTTCCTTCTCCTCTGCAGTCAGGAACTAAGGACAGAGTCAGGCTTCAATCAGGAATTAGGACTGGACAACTTCTCGGCAGTCATATTACAACCACTCAGGTATACTGAACAAAAATATAAACGCAACATGCAACAATTCCAAAGATTTTACTGAGTTACAGTTCATATAAGGAAATCAGTCAATTTAAATAAATTCATTAGGCCCTAATCTCTGGATTTCACATGACTGGGCAGGAGTGCAGCCATGGGTGGGCCTGGGAAGGCTCACCCACTGGGGAGCCAGGTCCAGCCAATCAGAATGAGTTTTTCCCCACAAAAGGGCTTTATTACAGACAAAAATACTCCTCAGCACCCCCTCCCTCAGGCAGTCCCTACAGGTGAAGAAGCCGGATGTGGAGGTCCTGGGCTGGCGTGGTTACACGTGGTCTGTGGTTGAGACCAAATACTCTAAAATGACATAGGTGGCTAATGATAGAGAAATTAACATTCAATTATCTGGCAACTGCTCTGGTGGACATTCCTGCAGTCAGCATGCCAATTGCATGGTCCCTCAAAACTTGAGACATCTGTGGCATTGCACTTGTTAGAGTGGCCTTTAATTGTCCCCAGCACAAGGTGTGTAATGATCATGTTGTTTATTCAGCTTCTTGATATGCCACACCTGTCAGGTGGATGGATTATCTTGGCAAAGGAGAAATGCTCACTAACAGGGATGTAAACACATTTGTGCACAACATTTGAGAGAAATAAGCTTTTTGTGAGTATGGAACATTTCTGGGCTCTTTTATTTCAGCTCATGAAACCAACACGTTACATGTTGCCTTCAACTTGTTGTGGGTCTGTTTACTTCAATGAACCATTGTAATGCCTGGTCACACAGGAGGTAGGTAGTTAGCTGCTTCTCCTGTACCTGCTGGGCATCATGACTGGAGAACGTGCTCCCTTCAACTTCATCCTTGTTGATCAGAGTCAGGGCATCTGTTAATCAATACCACCATTAATAACCTGCTCACAGAATGCTGCCTTAATAAAGAGACACAACATGAGGCCTGCTATCATACCTTGGACAAGCATATCCCAGAACTCCTGAAGGCCTCTAACAGGAATACTCGTCTTCAGAGACTGGATGTAGCTGTTGTAGTGATCAGCGTTCCCAACCTGAAGAAAGAGTTACAATAGGAGATCAGCATTCCCAACCTGAAGAAAGAGTTACAATAGGAGATCAGCATTCCCAACCTGAAGAAAGAGTTACAATAGGAGATCAGCATTCCCAACCTGAAGAAGGAGTTACAATAGGAGATCAGCATTCCCAACCTGATGAAAGAGTTACAATAGGAGATCAGCATTCCCAATCTGAAGAAAGAGTTACAATAGGAGATCAGCATTCCCAACCTGAAGAAAGAGTTACAATAGGAGATCAGCATTCCCAACCTGATGAAAGAGTTACAATAGGAGATCAGCATTCCCAACCTGAAGAAAGAGTTACAATAGGAGATCAGCATTCCCAACCTGAAGAAAGAGTTACAATAGGAGATCAGCATTCCCAACCTGAAGAAAGAGTTACAATAGGAGATCAGCATTCCCAACCTGAAGAAAGAGTTACAATAGGAGATCAGCATTCCCAACCTGAAGAAAGAGTTACAATAGGAGATCAGCATTCCCAACCTGATGAAAGAGTTACAATAGGAGATCAGCATTCCCAACCTGATGAAAGAGTTACAATAGGAGATCAGCATTCCCAACCTGATGAAAGAGTTACAATAAGAGATCAGCATTCCCAACCTGAAGAAAGAGTTACAATAAGAGATCAGCATTCCCAACCTGAAGAAAGAGTTACAATAGGAGATCAGCATTCCCAACCTGAAGAAAGAGTTACAATAGGAGATCAGCATTCCCAACCTGATGAAAGAGTTACAATAGGAGATCAGCATTCCCAACCTGAAGAAAGAGTTACAATAGGAGATCAGCATTCCCAACCTGATGAAAGAGTTACAATAGGAGATCAGCATTCCCAACCTGAAGAAAGAGTTACAATAGGAGATCAGCATTCCCAACCTGATGAAAGAGTTACAATAGGAGATCAGCATTCCCAACCTGATGAAAGAGTTACAATAGGAGATCAGCATTCCCAACCTGATGAAAGAGTTACAATAGGAGATCAGCATTCCCAACCTGAAGAAAGAGTTACAATAGGAGATCAGCATTCCCAACCTGATGAAAGAGTTACAATAGGAGATCAGCATTCCCAACCTACAGGAGAGGGAGTTACAATAGTAGATTCAATAGCAACTTATTCAAGTATCTAAACATACACTGTAAAACCTGTTCACAGGATACTGACGTGTAAAACGGTTGCATTGAATGGTCACCTGAACAGACTGCTCTCTGAAGGTCTGGATACAGGGGATGCACTTTATGTAGTAGTTCATGTTCTTGTTGCCAAGCAACTGCTCTATCCTGCCAGTCAGCTGTTGACACACTGGAGGACACATAGAGACATGGGGTCAGGAAGACATGGGGTCAGGATGGGGACAGGTCAAACGCTAGCCAGAGGGGTATCCTACCAAACAAGCTAGATCTACTCAGGGTTATCTAAAGCTAGCCAGCTTCAGTTAGCTTCACATTCTAGCTCAGGCTAATCAAAATAAAAAATAAAAACATTTTAACCTTTATTTAACTAGGCAAGTCAGTTAAGAACAAAATAATTGTTAATTACAATGACGGCCTGGGAACAGTGGGTTAACTGCCTTGTTCGGGGCAAAACAACAGATTTTTACCTCGTCAGCTCAGGGGACTCGATCTAGCAACCTTTTGGTTACTGGCCCAACGCTCTAACCACTAGGCCACCCGGCCCTCTAACCACTAGGCCACCCGCCCCTCTAACCACTAGGCCACCGCCCCTCTAACCACTAGGCCCTCTAACCACTAGGCCACCCGCCCCTCTAACCACTAGATTAAGTGAAGGAAAATATATCAGCAGGCTACGGTGTGTGAAATAGGCTTTCAGAAGTGGCGTCTATTGTATTACTTCTCATTAATGCTTATCAATGCAGGAGGACCTTTTCCCATTCCATAAAATATTTATCACAATTGTATTTGTCAAACAAAAGATTAACTGTGAGTTAAGTTTCAAATGCGTTCTGTCATTGCTAAATAATACGTATTTTATAAAAACACAAATCTAGTTTGCTTCCTCACATGAAGGGGATGATGACACAGTCTTTGCAAGAGGGAGGAAATCTGATTTCATTGGTCCTCAACTCACAGCTAAGACACTTCATTCAGGATAAATGGAGTTAGCCTGCCCCGGAGCAGGTTAGTTCTGAATGCAGGATAGTGGAGTTAGCCCTGAGTTAGCCTGCCCCGGAGCAGGTTAGTTCTGAATGCAGGATAGTGGAGTTAGCCCTGAGTTAGCCTGCCCTGGAGCAGGTTAGTTCTGAATGCAGGATAGTGGAGTTAGCCCTGAGTTAGCCCTGAGTTAGTCTGCCCCGGAGCAGGTTAGTTCTGAATGCAGGATAGTGGAGTTAACCCTGAGTTAGCCCTGAGTTAGTCTGCCCCGGAGCAGGTTAGTTCTGAAAGCAGGATAGTGGAGTTAGCCCTGAGTTAACCTGCTCCGGGGCAGGTTAGTTCTGAATGCAGGATAGTGGAGTTAGCCCTGAGTTAGACCTGAGTTAGTCTGCCCCGGAGCAGGTTAGTTCTGAATGCAGGATAGTGGAATTAGCCCTGAGTGAGTCTACCCTGGAGCAGGTTAGTTCTGGAGGATTCCTTGCTATAGAAATGTACTTGGCTAAAAGGGGAGACTCTTTCATATGACCGGTTAACCCGAGTTAAACTCCAGAGTAAACATACAGTATAGAACACCTGATTGGTAGGATACCCCCTTATGGTCGACTTGCCAATGACCATAATAGCTGTCAAGACTGTACAAACTGATCTGGGACCAGGCTAGGCAAAAACTGTGGGCTATTAGACTTGTCTGAGAAGGAGAGACAGTAGAACCAGCCAATCATCATCTCACCCTCTCCAAACGGAAGACTCTTCTGGCGAATCAGAGTGCGGAAATCCCGTGCTGGATCTACACTGCCCACCTGGTAGAGGAACACACAGGTAAACATACAGTACAGAACACCTGGTAGTAGGAGAACAGGTACATAGATAGTAGTAGGAGAACAGGTACATAGATAGTAGTAGGAGAACAGGTACATAGATAGTAGTAGGAGAACAGGTACATAGATAGTAGTAGGAGAACAGGTACATAGATAGTAGTAGGAGAACAGGTACATAGATAGTAGTAGGAGAACAGGTACATAGATAGTAGTAGGAGAACAGGTAAATAGATAGTAGTAGGAGAACAGGTACATAGATAGTAGTAGGAGAACAGGTAAATAGATAGTAGTAGGAGAACAGGTAAATATATAGTACACCTAGTAGGAGAACACCTGGATATACACATACAGTTGAAGTCGGAAGTTTACATACACTCAGGTTGGAGTCATTAAAACTAGTTTTTCAAACATTCCACAAATTTCTTGTTAACAAACTAGTTTTGGCAAGTCGGTTAGGACATCTACTTTGTGCATGACACAAGTAATTTTTCCAACAATTGTTTACAGACAGATTATTTCACTTATAATTCACTGTATCACAATTCCAGTGGGTCAGTTTACATACACTAAGTTGACTGTGCCTTTAAACAGCTTGGAAAATTCCAGAAAAATATGTCATGGCTTTAGAAGCTTCTGATAGGATAATTGCCATCATTTGAGTCAATTGGAGGTGTACCTGTGGATGTATTTCAAGACCTTCCTTCAAACTCAGTGCCTCTTTGCTTGACATCATGGGAAAATAAAAAGAAATCAGCAGAGACCTCAGAAAAAATATTGTAGACCTCCACAAGTCTGGTTCATCCTTGGGAGCAATTTCCAAACACCTGAAGGTACCACGTTCATCTTTACAAACAATAGTACGCAAGTATAAACGTGGTCCCTGGGACCACGCATCCGTCATACCGCTCAGGAAGGAGACGCGTTCTGTTTCCTAGAGATGAACGTACTTTGGTGAGAAGTGCAAATCAGTCCCAGAACAACAGCAAAGGACCTTGTGAAGATGCTGGAGGAAACAGGTACAAAAGTATCTATATCCACAGTAAAACGAGTCCTATATCGACATAACCTGAAAGGCCGCTCAGCAAGGAAGAAGCCACTGCTCCAAAACTGCCATAAAAAAGCCAGACTACGGTTTGCAACTGCACCTGGGGACAAAGATCGTACTTTTTGGAGAAATGTCCTCTGGTCTGATGAAACAAAAATAGAACTGTTTGGCCATAATGACCATCGTTATGTTTGGAGGAAAAAGGGGGAGGCTTGCAAGCCGAAGAACACCATCCCAACCGTAAAGCATGAGGGTGCCAGCATCATGTTGTGGGGGTGCTTTGCTGCAGGAGGGACTGGTGCACTTCACAAAATAGATGGCATCATGAGGTAGGAAAATTATGTGGATATATTGAAGCAACATCTCAAGACATCAGCCAGGAAGTTAAAGCTTGGTCGCAAATGGACAATGACCCCAAGCATACTTCCAAGATTGTGGCAAAATGGCTTAAGGACAACAAAGTCAAGGTATTGGAGTGGCCATCACAAAGCCCTGACCTCAATCCTATAGGACATTTTTGGGCAGAACTGAAAAAGCGTGTGCGAGCAAGGCCTACAAACCTGACTCAGTTACACCAGCTCTGTCAGGAGGAATGGGCCAAAATTCACCCAACTTATTGTGGGAAGCTTGTGGAAGGCTACCCGAAACGTTTGACAATTTAGTTAAAGTTAAACAATTTAAAGGCAATGCTACCAAATACTAATTGAGTGTATGTAAACTTCCGACCCACTGGGAATGTGATGAAAGAAATAAAAGCTGAAATAAATCATTCTCTCTACAATTATTCTGATGTTTCACATTCTTAAAATAAAGTGGTGATCCTAACTGACCTAAAACAGGGAATTTTTACTAGGATTAAATGTCAGGAATTGTGAAAAACTGAGTTTAAATGTATTTGGCTAAGGTGTATGTAAACTTCAGACTTCAACTGTACATACATACACAGTACAGGTCAAAATTTCGGACACACCTACTCATTCAAGGATTTTTCTTTATTTGTACTATTATCTACATTGTAGAAAAATAGTGAAGACATCTAAACTATGAAATAACACATATCGAATCATGTAGTAACCAAAAACGTTTAAATCAAAATGTATCTTTGAGATTCTTCAAAGTAGCCACCATTTGCCTTGATGACAGCTTTGCACACACTTGGCATTCTCTCAACCAGCTTCACCTGGAATGCTTTTCCAACAGTCTTGAAGAAGTTCCCACATTTGCTGAGCACTTGTTGGCTGCTTTTCCTTCACTCTGCGGTCCAACTCATCCCAAACCATCTCAATTGGGTTGAGGTTGGGTGATTGTGGAGGCCAGGTCATCTGATGCAGCACTCCATCACTCTCATTCTTGGACAAATAGCCCTTACACAGCCTGGAGGTGTGTTGGGTCATTGCCCTGTTGAAAAACAAATTATAGTCTCACTAAGCGCAAAACAGATGGGATGGCGTATCGCTGCAGAACGCTGTGGTAGCCATGCTGGTTAAGTGTGCCTTGAATTATAAATAAATCACTGACAGTGTCACCAGCAAAGCACCCCCACAACACCTCCACCACACATGCGGAGATCATCCGTTTACCTACTCTGCGTCTCACAAAGACACGGTGGTTGGAACCAAAAATCGCACATTTGGACTCATCAGGACAGATTTCCACCTGTCTAATGTCCATTGCTTGTGTTTCTTGGCCCAAACAAGTCTCTTCTTCTAATTGGTGTCCTTCAGTAGTGGTTTCTTTGCAGCAATTCGACCATAAAGGTCTGATTCACGCCGTCTCCTCTGAACAGTTGATGTTGAGATGTGTCTGTTACTTGAACTCTGTGAAGCATTTATACGTGCTGCAATTTGAGGCTGGTAACTCTAAAAGATATACTTTGAAAGAATCTCAAATATGAAATGCATTTTGATTTGTTTAACACTTTTTTGGTTACTACATGATTCCATGTGTTATTTCATAGTGTTGATGTCGTCACTATTATTCTACAACGTAGAAAATAGTAAAAAATAAAAAAATCCTTGAATGAGTAGGTGTGTCCAAACTTTTCACTGGTACTGTATACGATAGTGTTTCAATAATAGCAAGTCCTCTGGCCTACTCTCACCTGTGTGATGCTTCCCTCTGTGATGTCAGCCAGGTTAAAGTCATCCTCCTCGTCCACTTTGGCCTTCTTGGCATCAGGCTCCTCAGTGCTGCAGAGGATGAAGAGGGTCAGTTATATGGGGATATTCTCAACTGGTTTTGCGTGACTCCTCGCGCCCTCCGTCCTCTCCTCCTTTTGAAAAAGGTCAAAGGTAACCGAGGAGAGGAAATGCATGCGCTTGTATGAAACAATCCTCCTTCTCCACGAACGTGTCATGAGGCAAATTACGTTCACATTGGAGGAATCCCAAAATACATGTGTAAAGACGTACAAATAAAAGTAGCAAGTCGTGCGAGCCATTTTCTAGATAAAAGGATAAGTAGCGTATGGTTTTTAAACATGAGCATGCTATTCTCCTTAGAGAAAAGAGCGGATTGAAGGGGGTGTGGATTTTTAAAACATTTCCTCGTTAGCTGCCGGGAGGATACACCCGGAGGCCATTGAGGAGATCAAACTCCTCCGTTCGCCTATTAACAAACTTCCTCTCTCCTACATATGGTGACCCATTATCGGTTTCCAGACTGAGTCATTGAGGAGAGAACAGACCTTTGCCCAATACTGAATCTCCCATGGAGCCTTCTACACAACTGATGTGATCACATTACTGTTTCCAGCCCTGTTGTAAAGAAAGAGTTAACAAGTAGTTTAGAACCTACCTGAAACTAAGCATAAATGAGGTGACAAACTAGTACCTATAAGATTTGATTGCCATTCCTACCTGTTCCCAAACAGCCAGTGAGGTAGACCTAATCGTTCCCAAACAGCCAGTGAGGTAGACCTACCCGTTCCCAAACAGCCAGTGAGGTAGACCTAATCGTTCCCAAACAGCCAGTGAGGTAGACCTACCCGTTCCCAAACAACCAGTGAGGTAGACCTACCCGTTCCCAAACAGCCAGTGAGGTAGACCTACCCGTTCCCAAACAGCCAGTGAGGTAGACCTACCCGTTCCCAAACAGCCAGTGAGGTAGACCTACCCGTTCCCAAACAGCCAGTGAGGTAGACCTACCCGTTCCCAAACAGCCAGTGAGGTAGACCTACCCGTTCCCAAACAGCCAGTGAGGTAGACCTACCCGTTCCCAAACAGCCAGTGAGGTAGACCTACTCGTTCCCAAACAGCCAGTGAGGTAGACCTAATCGTTCCCAAACAGCCAGTGAGGTAGACCTACCCGTTCCCAAACAGCCAGTGAGGTAGACCTAATCGTTCCCAAACAGCCAGTGAGGTAGACCTACCCGTTCCCAAACAGCTAGTGAGGTAGACCTAATCGTTCCCAAACAGCCAGTGAGGTAGACCTACCCGTTCCCAAACAGCTAGTGAGGTAGATCTACCTGTTCCCAAAAAGCTCCTTGCTGGTCTTCAGTTCCTTCTTCTTGACCACCTCCTTCAGAGGGAACTTCTTCTTCAGTGTCTCCAGGGGGGCGTGACAACGGGTGGCAACAGCCAGGGGGCGCTGGAGAGCTGCAGTCAGCCAGGGGTCCATGGGGGGGAGGGGGGCACTGGGGTTCACCGCCCGATGGTGCAGGCACTGTAGTGGGAAAAGTGTGGGGGGGTGAAATATAAAGGGGGACTTAATAACAGAATGAGAACAAGTTTTATGGAGAAATAACTTGACAATTAAGGATGAGCCCTACCTGGAACAGTCTCTGGTACTGGGGATGTGGTAACTACCTGGAACAGTCTCTGGTACTGGGGATGTGGTAACTACCTGGAACAGTCTCTGGTACTGAGGATGTGGTAACTACCTGGAACAGTCTCTGGTACTGGGGATGTGGTAACTACCTGGAACAGTCTCTGGTACTGGGGATGTGGTAACTACCTGGAACCGTCTCTGGTACGGAGGGTTGGGGATGTGGTAACTACCTGGAACCGTCTCTGGTACGGAGGGTTGGGGATGTGGTAACTACCTGGAACAGTCTCTGGTACGGAGGGTTGAGGATGTGGTAACTACCTGGAACAGTCTCTGGTACTGAGGGTTGAGGATGTGGTAACTACCTGGAACAGTCTCTGGTACGGAGGGTTGGGGATGTGGTAACTACCTGGAACAGTCTCTGGTACTGGGGATGTGGTAACTACCTGGAACAGTCTCTGGTACGGAGGGTTGGGGATATGGTAACTACCTGGAACCGTCTCTGGTACGGAGGGCTGGGGATGTGGTAACTACCTGGAACAGTCTCTGGAACTGAGGGTTGGGGATGTGGTAACTACCTGGAACAGTTTCTGGTACTGGGGATGTGGTAACTACCTGGAACAGTCTCTGGCACTGGGGATGTGGTAGCTACCTGGAACGGTCTCTGGTACTGAGGGTCGAGGATGTGGTAACTACCTGGAACAGTCTCTGGTACTGGGGATGTGGTAACTACCTGGAACAGTCTCTGGTACTGGGGATGTGGTAACTACCTGGAACAGTCTCTGGTACTGGGGATGTGGTAACTACCTGGAACAGTCTCTGGCACTGAGGGTTGGGGATGTGGTAACTACCTGGAACAGTCTCTGGTACTGAGGATGTGGTAGCTACCTGGAACAGTCTCTGGTACTGAGGATGTGGTAACTACCTGGAACAGTCTCTGGTACGGAGGGTTGGGGATGTGGTAACTACCTGGAACAGTCTCTGGTACTGAAGGTTGGGGATGTGGTAACTACCTGGAACAGTCTCTGGTACTGGGGATGTGGTAACTACCTGGAACAGTCTCTGGTACTGGGGATGTGGTAACTACCTGGAACAGTCTCTGGTACTGAGGGTTGGGGATGTGGTAACTACCTGGAACAGTCTCTGGTACTGAGGGTTGGGGATGTGGTAACTACCTGGAACAGTCTCTGGTACTGAGGGTTGGGGATGTGGTAACTACCTGGAACAGTCTCTGGTACTGAGGGTTGGGGATGTGGTTGACTTTGAAGAGGTCCTTATTCTCTCCATCCTCATCCTCCTCCACCAACATCGTGGAGTCAATCAGAGAGTCCACAGCTGACAGCTGGTCCTCTGGAAACAGGAAACACACAACCATCAAATGGATAAAAAACATTCAGGCAAATAAAAGCAGTCAGACAATATACTGGGGATAGTGCTTATTGGTTAATCAACTACCGGAGTGGTCCACTAGCCTACCTGAGGGAGTGTACTTCCTAGCGCAGGAGTGGTCCACTAGCCTACCTGAGGGAGTGTACTTCCTAGCGCAGGAGTGGTCCACTAGCCTACCTGAGGGAGTGTACTTCCTAGCGCAGGAGTGGTCCACTAGCCTACCTGAGGGAGTGTACTTCCTAGGGCAGGAGTGGTCCACTAGCCTACCTGAGGGAGTGTACTTCCTAGGGCAGGAGTGGTCCACTAGCCTACATGAGGGCGTGTACTTCCTAGCGCAGGAGTGTTCCACTAGCCTACCTGAGGGAGTGTACTTCCTAGCGCAGGAGTGTTCCACTAGCCTACCTGAGGGAGTGTACTTCTTGTTGTTCTCCAGAGAAGGGAAGCTGTACTGCCTCAGATCTTCCATGAATGGAAGCTGAATATACACCAGACACTAAGAACACAGAAGGTTCTAGAGTTAGCCCAATGGCGTCTGGTCAGAAATAGTGCACCATAAAGGGAATAGGGTATGATGTATTTGACTAACTCACCTCATACTTCTCCTTGATACAGGGGAAGGCTGCTCCTACTTGTGGGTTTCCATTGCGGGCGTAAACATACCTCACCACCGCCACCATCTTGAGCTCATCCAGAGCACGGATCAGACCTGAGAGAGCTACACCTGCATGCTGAGCTCACAGACAGGCAGACAGGCAGGCAGGCAGACAGACACGCAGACAGGCAGACAGACAGACAGACACGCAGGAAGACAGACAGACAGACAGACACGCAGGAAGACAGACAGACAGACAGACACGCAGGAAGACAGACAGACAGACACGCAGACAGACAGACACGCAGACAGACAGACACACACGCAGACACGCAGACAGACACACAGACAGACACGCAGGCAGACAGACACGCAGGCAGACAGACACGCAGGCAGACAGGCAAGCAGACACGCAGGCAGACAGGCAAGCAGACAGACACGCAGGCAGACAGACAGACACGCAGGAAGACAGACAGACAGACAGACACGCAGGAAGACAGACAGACAGACACGCAGACAGACACGCAGACAGACAGACACACACGCAGACACGCAGACAGACAGACACGCAGACAGAGGCACGCAGGCAGACAGACAGACACGCAGGCAGACAGGCAAGCAGACACGCAGGCAGACAGACAGACAGACACGCAGGCAGACAGACAGACACGCAGGCAGACAGACAGACACGCAGGCAGACAGACAGACACGCAGACAGACAGACACGCAGGCAGACAATGAGTTTGAAGACAGGGGCCTCTCTTGATTCAATAACATTCGGTCACTATTCTCACCTCATCATCTTTAGGGGCGAACACCTTGAGGACCTGAGTCCCCATGAACTGGTGTCTGTTGACCTGTAGCAGAACAATACAGATTAGAGGTTAGAGGGGCTGTTGACCTGTAGCAGAACAATACAGGTTAGAGGGGCTGTTGACCTGTAGCAGAACAATACAGGTTAGAGTGGCTGTTGACCTGCAGCAGAACAATACAGGTTAGAGGGGCTGTTGACCTGTAGCAGAACAATACAGGTTAGAGGGGCTGTTGACCTGTAGCAGAACAATACAGGTTAGAGGGGCTGTTGACCTGTAGCAGAACAATACAGGTTAGAGGGGCTGTTGACCTGTAGCAGAACAATACAGGTTAGAGGGGCTGTTGACCTGTAGCAGAACAATACAGGTTAGAGGGCTGTTGACCTGTAGCAGAACAATACAGGTTAGAGGGCTGTTGACCTGTAGCAGAACAATACAGGTTAGAGGGGCTGTTGACCTGTAGCAGAACAATACAGGTTAGAGGGGCTGTTGACTTGTAGCAGAACAATACAGGTTAGAGGGGCTGTTGACCTGTAGCAGAACAATACAGGTTAGAGGGGCTGTTGACCTGTAGCAGAACAATACAGGTTAGAGGGGCTGTTGACCTGTAGCAGAACAATACAGGTTAGAGGGGATAACTTACTTTCATTGAACCTTTATCTGTGAAGGTTAATCCTATTGAGATACAATCTCTTTTGTAAGAAGAGACCTGTTCAATTGTATTGAGAGCAATTCCCTCGCTCCACTTGATAAGACTATGTGTACATCCCAAATGGCACCCTATTCCCTATAGTGCACTGGTCCAAAGTAGTGCACTAACTAGGGTATAGGGTGACGTTTGGGATGCATTCTATATTGTGAGTCTGTTTGACAGGGAACAGCAGCTGTATTACCGTGCTCTGTTTGGTGAAGCCCAGCACAGCAAAACTCTTCCCATCGGTCTTATACTTCATCTGGTCCTGGTCAACTTTAGAGAAGGGGACGATGTCACTGCCATAACGATACCCTTTAGAGAGGAAGAACAGAGGAAGAGTGAAGTTACGCCCTTTAGAGAAGAAGAACAGAGAAAGAGTGAATGGGCGGCAGGAACCTAGCCATTTGAACGGGCGGCAGGAACCTAGCCATTTGAACGGGCGGCAGGAACCTAGCCATTTGAACGGGCGGCAGGAACCTAGCCATTTGAACGGGCGGCAGGAACCTAGCCATTTGAACGGGCGGCAGGAACCTAGCCATTTGAGCGGGCGGCAGGAACCTAGCCATTTGAGCGGGCGGCAGGAACCTAGCCATTTGAGCGGGCGGCAGGAACCTAGCCATTTGAACGGGCGGCAGGAACCCAGCCATTTGAACGGGCGGCAGGAACCTAGCCATTTGAACGGGCGGCAGGAACCTAGCCATTTGAACGGACGGCAGGAACCTAGCCATTTGAACGGACGGCAGGAACCTAGCCATTTGAGCGGACGGCAGGAACCTAGCCATTTGAGCGGACGGCAGGAACCTAGCCATTTGAACGGGCGGCAGGAACCTAGCCATTTGAGCGGACGGCAGGAACCTAGCCATTTGAACGGACGGCAGGAACCTAGCCATTTGAGCGGACGGCAGGAACCTAGCCATTTGAACGGACGGCAGGAACCTAGCCATTTGAACGGGCGGCAGGAACTCAGCCATTTGAACGGGCGGCAGGAACCTAGCCATTTGAGCGGGCGGCAGGAACCTAGCCATTTGAGCGGGCGGCAGGAACCTAGCCATTTGAACGGGCGGCAGGAACTCAGCCATTTGAACGGGCGGCAGGAACCTAGCCATTTGAACGGGCGGCAGGAACCTAGCCATTTGAACGGGCGGCAGGAACCCAGCCATTTGAACGGACGGCAGGAACCTAGCCATTTGAACGGACGGCAGGAACCTAGCCATTTGAACGGACGGCAGGAACTCAGCCATTTGAACGGACGGCAGGAACCTAGCCATTTGAACGGACGGCAGGAACCTAGCCATTTGAACGGACGGCAGGAACCTAGCCATTTGAACGGACGGCAGGAACCTAGCCATTTGAACGGACGGCAGGAACCTAGCCATTTGAACGGGCGGCAGGAACCTAGCCATTTGAACGGGCGGCAGGAACCTAGCCATTTGAACGGGCGGCAGGAACCCAGCCATTTGAACGGGCGGCAGGAACCCAGCCATTTGAACGGGCGGCAGGAACCTAGCCATTTGAGCGGGCGGCAGGAACCTAGCCATTTGAGCGGGCGGCAGGAACCTAGCCATTTGAACGGGCGGCAGGAACCTAGCCATTTGAGCGGACGGCAGGAACCTAGCCATTTGAACGGACGGCAGGAACCCAGCCATTTGAACGGGCGGCAGGAACTCAGCCATTTGAACGGGCGGCAGGAACCTAGCCATTTGAACGGGCGGCAGGAACCTAGCCATTTGAACGGGCGGCAGGAACCTAGCCATTTGAACGGGCGGCAGGAACCTAGCCATTTGAACGGGCGGCAGGAACCTAGCCATTTGAACGGACGGCAGGAACCTAGCCATTTGAACGGACGGCAGGAACCTAGCCATTTGAACGGACGGCAGGAACCTAGCCATTTGAACGGACGGCAGGAACCTAGCCATTTGAACGGACGGCAGGAACCTAGCCATTTGAGACACTCGTTCACACGCAGCTTTAAGTCCTGATCTCTGTCACAATGGTGTCAGAGCGCTCTCACCTTGTATGATGTCGTCCTTCTGTACCTCGGTCTCTTCATCATCGTTGAGACAGTAAACTACATCTCTTTTTATGTCATCTTTCTGGTGTGTCTGAGCATCGACCACCGACCACGACTTCCTGGGTCTCTCCTCACATACCTGCAGGGGTCAGACAGTCACTACACTAATTCACATCTCCCAGTTCCTGCTTTAGGGACAGTCCGTCAGAGTAGTAAGATTAATCCCTCCCTGTCCCCTGGACGACATGTTCAGCCCCTCCCTGTCTCCCTGGTCAACAGTAGTGCACTATATAGGGAATAGGGTGCCAATGGGCCTCGGACAAGTGGAGTGCACTATACAGGGAATAGGGAGCCATTCGGGACACAGTGACACTACTTACTGCTTTGTAGCCAACAATCTTGATGGCCAGGGAGCTGCCGATGGTCAGAGTACAGGGCCAGGCCATGGGTCTCTTCTCAACACGTTTAAACACAGACAACTTCTCTATTGCATCACTGCAAGACAGAGGAGAGAACACTGTCAGAGCAGGACAACCCCAGTCTCTGTATACACGTGGCATTAGAATATAGCCTTAAACTCAGAGCTTTGACAGTGTCCCAAATGACTCCCTATAGGCCCCCTCTACCACCCCCCCGCTCTCTATAGGCCCCCTCTACTCCCTATAGGCCCCCTCTACTCCCTATAGGCCCCCTCTACCACCCCCCGCTCTCTATAGGCCCCCTCTACTCCCTATAGACCCCTCCACCACCCATAGGCCCCTCCACCACCCATAGGCCCTCCACCACCCTCCGCTCCCTACAGGCCCCCTCCGCTCCCTACAGGCCCCTCCACCACCCTCTACTCCCTATAGGCCCCTCTACTCCTATAGGCCCCCACACCCTCCAAACCCCCTCTACCACCCTATAGGTCCCTCTCTACCACCATATAGGGCCCTCTACAGGCCCCCTCTACACCCTCCAAACCCACTCTACAGGCACCCTCTACACCCGCTACACCCTCCAAACCCCCTCTACCACCCTATATGCCCCTCCACACCCTCTACAGGCCCCCTCAACACCCTCCAAACCCCCTCTACACCGCTACACACTCCAAACCCCTCTACCACCCTATAGGCCCCTCTACCACCCTATAGGCCCCCTACCACCCTATAGGCCCCTCCACACCCCCTCTACACCCTCCAAACCCTCTACCACCCTATAGGTCCGCCTCTACATCACCCTCCAGGCCCCCTAGACCACCCTCCAGGCCCCCTAGACCACCCTCCAGACTAGACCACCCTCCAGGCCCCCTAGACCACCCTCCAGACTAGACCACCCTCCAGGCCCCTAGACCACCCTCCAGACTAGACCACCCTCCAGGCCCCCTAGACGCCCCTCCAGACTAGACCCCCTCCAGGCCCCCTAGACCACCCTCCAGACTAGACCCCCTCCAGGCCCCCCTAGACCCCCTCCAGACTAGACCCCCTCCAGGCCCCCTAGACGCCCCTCCAGGCCCCCTAGACCCCCTCCAGGCCCCCTAGACCACCCTCCAGGCCCCCCTAGACCACCCTCCAGGCCCCCCTAGACCACCCTCCAGGCCCTGGTCAGAAGTACTGCACCATATAGGGAATAAGGTAACATCTGGAACGCAGACCCCAGTGACTTCCTACCTGAAGGTGTAGACTTCCTCCAGACCGTCCTCTTCATCCAGAGACATCATGACCTGCTTGGTCATCTCCAGCCCCTGCTGCTGCTCTCTGGACAGACCTTTACCTCCGTGGGGGGGGTTGGATCCCCCTCCATCTACAGGGAAGGGTAGGCTGGAGGAACAGAGGTTAGGGGTCAGTTTGGAGTCACTCCATGGCTGTGTCCCAAATCGCCAGAGCCTGGCCAAAAGTACTGCATTATAGGAAAGATGCCATTTCAGATGAAGCGCTAATGTAGATGCACTCAATGATTCCATGATATATGACAAGCCATTAGAGATCTCTACAGTAGAATAACATATGTACACACAAGAACTGCAGAGTGATGCCGGCTCTCTTCAGATTGCCTATGATAATGTCCAGCTGGTCAGGACTGCTCGGTGTGTTCAGGTCTGTGAGCAGGACGATGTTCAGACGCTCATATTTCTTCCCCCTGAAGAACAGTCAAACAGAGCAGAGTTACATAGGAAACATTATCCCGCATGAGCCAAATCAGAACCCAGTAGCTCCTCCAGAGGGGTCCGTATTGTGATCTACAATCATTCTGGTAACACTTTACTTGACACTCAGCGTCATAACCTGTCATAACAGCTGACAACCTGTCATAAAACTCACAACCCATATATTTACACCCGTTGTGACATATATTGTGTAATTTTTACGGGCCTGTCAGACCAAAGGACAGATTTCCACCGGTCTAATGTCCATTGCTCGTGTTTCTTGGCCCAAGCAAGTCTTCTTATTATTGGTGTCCTTTAGTAGTGGTTTCTTTGCAGCAACTTGACCATGAAGCCCTGATTCGCCCCCTGAACAAGGCAGTTAACCCACCGTTTATAGGCCGTCATTGAAAATAAGAATTTGTTCTTAACTGACTTGCCTAGTTAAATAAAAGGTAAAATAAATTACTAATTTCACGCATTTTCCTCTGAACAGTTGATGTTGAGATGTGTCTGTTACTTGAACTCTGTGAAGCATTTATTTGGGCTGCAATTTGAGGCTGGTAACTCTAATGAACTTATCCTCTGCAGCAGAGGTAAATCTGGGTCTTCCTTTCCAGTGGCGGTCCTCACGAGAGCCAGTTTCATCATAGCGCTTGATAGTTTTTGCGACTGCACTTGAAGAAATGTTCAAAGTTCTTGAAATGTTCCTTATTGACTGACTTTCATGTCATAAAGTAATGATGGACTGTCATTTCTCTTTGCTTATTTGAGCTGTTCTTGCCATAATATGGACTTGTTATTTTACCAAATAGGGCTATCTTCTGTATACCACCCCTACCTTGTCACAACACAACTGATTGGCTCAAACTCATTAAGGAGGAAAGAAATTCCACAAATTAACTTAAGGCACACCTGTTAATTGAAAAGCATTCCAGGTGACTACCTCATGAAGCTGGTTGAGAGAATGCCAAGAGTGTGCAAAGCTGTCATCGAGGCAAAGGGTGGCTACTTTGACGAACCACTTTGTGGTTACTTCATGAGTCCATGTGTTATTTCATAGTTTTGATGTCTTCACTATTATTCTACAATGTAGAAAATAGTACAAATAAAGAAAAACCCTTGACTGAGTAGGTGTGTCCAAACTTTTGGCTGGTACTGTATGTGTCATGACAGTGTTATGACCATGTAAGTTGTTATGTTATGACATGGTTATGTCCATGTCATAATGTGTTATGGCGCTGGGTGTCAAGTAAAGTCTTCCCATAATAATATATTGATTAGATGTTAGTATCCAGTCTTCCCATAATAATATATTGATTAGATGTTAGTATCCAGTCTTCCCATAATAATATATTGATTAGATGTTAGTATCCAGTCTTCCCATAATAATATATTGATTAGATGTTAGTATCCAGTCTTCCCATAATAATATATTGATTAGATGTTAGTATCCAGTCTTCCCATAATAATATATTGATTAGATGTTAGTATCCAGTCTTCCCATAATAATATATTGATTAGATGTTAGTATCCAGTCTTCCCATAATAATATATTGATTAGATGTTTGTATCCAGTCTTACCATAATAATATATTGATTAGATGTTTGTATCCAGTCTTACCATAATAATATTTTGATTAGACGTTTTTATCCAAAGCCACTTACAGTCATGCATGTATAACTTTTTGGGGGATGGTGGTGCCGGGAATTGAACCCACTCTCCCCGCATTGCAAGAGCCATGCTCGACCAACTGAGCTACAGAGGATTTGCTTGAGTAAGCCAATTCTGTACTCTATTATCAAAGTAGAGATATTTTGTTTCACTTAGACACAGAATGATCTAGCTATCTGTACTTACAGAGTTTCGTTCTGAAGCAGGTCCATGCATACAACAAGAGCATCCAGCCCTGAGCCAACAGTGGTTAAGGAAACAAGTCAGTCAGTTAACAGCAATACAGTTTATCAAGGTCAAATACAGACCTAATGGTTCACACACTGACGACAGCCTAACAGCAGAAACACACACACACACACATACATACACATATATATATATATATATATATATATATATATATACACACACACACACACACATATATATATAGGCCCTCTACACTGGACTCAATGGTTTAAAAACACCATGTCAACAGTGCTGTCTACTGAAAGAGTGAGCTGTGTTCTGTGGTCAGTCAAAGGAAGGATACAGTCAGCCTGTTGATTCCCAGGGTGCACATCATTCTGGATCTCTTCCAGCAGCTCAAAGTTTGGGATCATGAGGTGACGGTGTACTGAGATGTTCTGGTACTGGCCGTCTTTAGCTAGGTTGTTCTCAGTGTTGTCTGACCCAAACAGCACGAGACCCAGCTCATCTTTGTTCTCAGCAAACACCTGCAGGAAAGACAGTCCCAAATGACAGCACATTCCCTACACATTGCACTACCGCTGACCAGGGCCCAGGGTCCTCAAAGTGAGGCCTGCCGAGGTACTGCAGGGGGTCCAGTGCTTTTTTTGGGCCCAAGGGATCCATGGAATAACTTTAGGGTGTAATATAATACTATTAATCTACAATTTATGTTCTTAACCCTGGGGAACAATTATATATATTTTTTATTATTTGCCTCATGGCAAAATGTGTACATTTGATGGATATTAGCCTGTGGATAGTTATGTTAATATAATAGTTTGTTTACTTGCTTTGCAAGAATAACGATTTCCCTAATAATCCTGTTTCCATGGACACATCTGAAATCAGGCTGCCTGATGGGACTTTAATACAGAAAATCACCAATAAAAACAAAGGTTCTACCACAGTGGCCATGTTGTTTCTGTGAATAGTATTTGATTGAGTTCGTACACAAAGTTTGTGAAAACTATTTATAAATATGCATACATCCCACCCCCCCGAACTCACTTCACTCACGCATAACAGGGAGGCTACGCAGATCAAATACACAGCTGGAACCCTGATTAAGATGTTCACGCCCAAATCATTTAAAAGATTGCGGTGAAAACCAGGTGTTTTAATCGGCGTACGCTTACCTCGATTTTGACCATACGACAATTAAGATGGCGTACGGTCAGAGTAAGGCGTTTACATGACTAATGCAATACTCTGACATAATCAGTTTAAATATTGAATTATTAGTGTGCATGTAAACGTATTCATTGAGTTCTAACACGAATGACAAGAAACAGAATCGATTCTCAGTACCTCTCGATTCTCAGTACCTCTCACAAATTTCTTAGTCTGCTGCTACATCGTTGTGGACATATGACAGGTAAGGTTTAACCTCCTTCGCCCCAATTTCCTGATATCCAATTACGATCTTGTCTCATCGCTGCAACTCCCCAACGGGCTCGGGACAGGTGAAGGTCGAGTCATGCGTCCTCCGAAACATGACCCGCCAAACCATGCTCCTTAACACCCGCCCGCTTAACCAATGAGACGGAGGAAACACAGTTCAACTGACGACCGAAGTCAGCCTGCAGGCGCCCGGCCCACCACAAGGAGTCACTAGAGCACAATGAGACAAGTAAAACCCACCCCTGGCTAAACACTCCCCTAACGTGGACGCCGCTGGGCCAATTGTGCGCCGCCGTATGGGACTCCCGGTCTCGGCCGGTTGTGACACAGCATGGGATCGAACTCGGGTCTGTATTGACGCCTCAAGCACTGCAGTGCCTTAGATAGCTGCGCCACTCGGGAGGGACAGGTAAGCTTTTATGCATTGTGCTGAAGATAACAAAAAAAATCTGAAATTGGGAAATAAGCTAATTTTGTTTACTGTTTAAGAAGGATAAATAGCCAGAATAGTTTCACTGTGAAGATTGTATTGCATTAGGACTGCTGGTGTTTCATGTCCAATGAGAAGGTTTGTGATAAATGTATACAACTAGAACACTGATGCATATTATTAAATGACACTGATGTTCACGATAGCTTGGTTTTATATTCACCTTATACATTCATACTGTAACTAATGTTGATAGGTGATGCAATACAACTAGATTAGATGGGATATGGGAATAGCCTCCCCTGGCAAAGAGAATGGGAAAGTATGCTCCCCATGCTTGTTTTCCAGACGCTTATAGACACTTTTGCAGTACAGGACTAACTGACGTCATGCATAAATGTGAGCGACTCTTGCCTGCAGTAAGAAAGGCATCACCATCTACGCCCATTCAATATAGCCCAGATTTACATTTTAGTTACTTCAAAATAAAACTTTGGGTTCTCATACGCGTACTTGCTGTACGCCCTAGACCGAACACAAGTAACTTCCGTACTTTATACGCCCTAGACCGAACACAAGTATGCATTTTGGAACACAGCCACAGTTTCTTTATAAAAAATAATCACAATAATGTTTACTTGATTGCTCGCTTCCTCCTTTGTCTCCTTCTCTCTCGAAGCACATTGGAGCAAAAGATCTGAGGTTCCTCCCCCCTCTGATCTTCTCCTCCAATGGGTTTCGAGAAGGCTGCAGGGAGAGAGGACATGAGGAATCTAGGAAATACAATTGAGATTCACCCACAGAATCAGAGAGATTACCTGGCGCTGAACAAACTTCTGGATTACTTTCTTGGCCTGTTGGAAGGGCGATTCCTGTCCCGGGGAAGAGTTGGACATGGAGAAACCCACATCCAGACACAGAACCAAAGCTGTCTAGTTTAGCAAGACAGAGAGGACACACTTTTAATCATTCAAATACAATCCACATACTGGGTGTTGTGTTCTGACTCATAGTTAGTAATGCATGTAGCCAGCAGCAGGTAGACCCGTCCTCTGATCAACAGGCAAGGCCCACTTACCTCCAGAAGGGGCGGGTTTACAGACACTAACACATAGAGCCACATGTCCTGGGCTGTATTCATTACACCGATACTGTTGCAAAACGTATCTTAAACAGAAGCAAACGGAATGGGGAAGGACCTACCTAAATTATCTCACGTTTAAATGTCACATGCACAAGTACAGTGAAACGCCTTTCTTTTGCAAGCTCTAAACCCAACAATGCAATTGAAAAACTGAATGATCACACCCCTATGGTGTATTACACCGATTCCACTGCGAAACGGAGTTTTTATTGACAAATTCCGGTAGCTAAGACCTTCCCGTATCGGTTCGGTTTCCGTCGCAGGACGTAATGAATACACCCCTGGACTGATGTGCCATGGAGGAAATCCCCAATATCATCACAAACAACTGTTAGTTAGCTAAAGGTAATTAATTAACTCAGAACTAACTAATAGCGGACTAAACTCCACGGTGAAGGACTTCGTTCATTGAGGAGTTTAGTCCGCTAGTTAACAAACTAATGGACAAATTCACGACTAAAATGGAAGGACTAGCATATAGCTAGTTTTTTATAATTTAAAAAGTATCTAGAGTTCTTGAACATAAATAAATAACATCTTGCAAGATATGAGTCAGTAAATCTGGAAGAACTTGCCTTCGCCGACCGCGCCATCTTGACTCCCTTTCCCTCGCTCAGCCTCGCGTTTTCATTAGTCCGGAGGGGAAGCAAACGTAAGATAAGAATGGTTCCTACTAGCTGGCGGGGTAAAAGGCTGTCCGTGATGACATTGTGCACAAAAAATGTACTTTTTCGCTTAAATGTTCATGTACCGAATAAAAATGTAAAGTTCAATGGGTTTCCATTGCAGTTTTGTCACAAAACTACTCTGGTCTTGGCTCATGCGCTCTATGCAGCGCTGTGAGTAGGTTAGTATACACATGATGAGATTATTATGGATAAGAGCGAGAATATTTTGATGTGTCAAACCGCAGTCAAGCATCGATCATCATGTCACCAGAATAAGACCCTGTAGCCTAATAAACCAACATTTACACATTAAGGCATTTCCACCGCCATTCCTCGCACAAATAGATCCCACCATGTCAAACTAACAAATTATCTGTCAGCATTTATACAATTGTACCGAAACGTCCTATTTCCATCACAGCTGTCATTATTATTATTTTTATTTTTTATTTAATTGAACCTTTATTTAACTAGGCAAGTCAGTTAAAAACAAATTCTTATTTACACAAAAGGCAAAAGGCCTAAAAATACAAATAAATACAATATAAATATACAACAAAACACACATCATCATGACAAGAGAGACACCACAACACTACATAAAGAGAGACCTAAGACAACAACATAGCATTGCAGCAACACATGGCAACACAGCATGGTAGCAACACATGATAACAACATGGTAGCAGCACAACATGATAACAACATGGTAGCAACACAACATGATAACAACATGGTAGCAGAACAACATGATAACAACATGGTAGCAGCACAACATGATAACAACATGGTAGCAGCACAACATGATAACAACATGGTAGCAGCACAACATGATAACAACATGGTAGCAGCACAACATGATAACAACATGGTAGCAACACAACATGATAACAACATGGTAGCAACACAACATGATAACAACATGGTAGCAGCACAACATGATAACAACATGGTAGCAGCACAACATGATAACAACATGGTAGCAACACAACATGATAACAACATGGTAACAACACAACATGATAACAACATGGTAGCAGCACAACATGATAACAACATGGTAACAACACAACATGGTAGCAGCACAACATGGCAGCAGCACAAAACATGGTACAAACATGATTGTCCACAGACAACAGCACAAAGGGCAAGAAGGTAGAGACAACAATACATCACGCAAAGCAGCCACAACTGTCAGTAAGAGAGTCCATGATTGAGTCTTTGAATGAAGAGATTGAGATAAAACTGTCCAGTTTGAGTGTTTGTTGCAGCTCGTTCCAGTCGCTAGATGCAGCGAACTGAAAAGAGGAGCGACCCAGGGATGTGTGTGCTTTGGGGACCTTTAACAGAATGGGACTGGCAGAACAGGTGTTGTATGTGGAGGATGAGGGCTGCAGTAGATATCTCAGATAGCGGGGAGTGAGGCCTAAGAGAGTTTTATAAATAAGCAGCAACCAGTGGGTCTTGCGACGGGTATACAGAGATGACCAGTTTACAGAGGAGTATAGAGTGCAGTGATGTGTCCTATAAGGAACATTGGTGGCAAATCTGATGGCCGAATGGTAAAGAACATCTAGCCGCTCGAGAGCACCCTTAACTGCCGATCTATGAATGATGTCTTCGTAATCTAGCATGGGTAGGATGGGCATCAGAATCAAGGTTAGTTTGGCAGCTGGGGTGAAAGAGGAGCGATTACGAAGGCGGAAACCAAGTCTAGATTTAACTTTAGCCTGCAGCTTTGATATGTGCTGAGAGAAGGACAGTGTACCGACTAGCCATACTCCCAAGTACTTGTATGAAGTGACTACCTCAAGCTCTAAAACCTCAGAGGTAGTAATCACACCTGTGGGGAGAGGGGGTTTCTTCTTACCAAACCACATGACCTTTGTTTTGGAGGTGTTCAGAACAAGGTTAAGGGCAGAGAAAGCTTGTTGGACACTAAGAAAGCTTTGTTGTAGAGCATTTAACACTAAATCCGGGGTTGGGGCCAGCTGAGTATAAGACTGTATCATCTGCATATAAATGGATGAGAGAGCATCCTACTGCCTGAGCTATGATGTTGATGTAAATTGAGAAGAGCGTGGGGCCTAGGATCGAGCCTTGAGGTACACCCTTGGTGACAGGCAGTGGCTGAGACAGCAGATGTTCTGACTTTACACACTGCACTCTTTGAGAGAAGTAGTTAGCAAACCTGGCCAAAGACCCCTCAGAGACACCAATACTCCTTAGCTGGCCCACAATCATGGAATGGTCTACCGCATCAAAAGCTTTGCCCAAGTCAATAAAAATAGCAGCACAACATTGCTTAGAATCAAGGGTAATGGTGACATCATTGAGGACCTTTTAAGGTTGCAGTGACACATTCATAACCTGAGAGGAAACCAGATTGCACACCAGAGAGTATACTATAGACATCAAGAAAGCCACACTCTAAACGTTAGGGGTTCACCAGGAGTTCTTCAAAGATCCTCGAAGAACCTTAGGGTTCTTGGCAATGAAAAACAGCCCCAAAAGGTTCTTCAAATAACTTCTTAGAAGGTGGGGTTCATCGAGGAACCCCCATTGTTGCTGGAGTTCTTCTGGGAACTTTGCAATTGCAACTAAAAACGCTTGTGCCAAGTTTGAATACGACAGTTAAAAAGGGGTTGATGTTTGGATCTGAATATGTCTCGAAATAATTTATATAATAATATAAAATACTAATGAATAACGAAGACAGTCATGGTCTTCTGTGAATAGCTTCCATAACGTTAGCTGTCACGTTAGTTAGCTATAGTAGAAGAATTAACTTAAATATTAGAAAGTCGGGTTTGACTGTTGTTGTTGTATGAGCTATAGTACAGTAATGTTAGCTAGCTAGCTAACGTTAGCTAACGTTATGTCCTAACTATGCAGAACTAGGTTTGTATTATTTCCTGAACTATATTCTGTCCCATATATTGTACAGTGAGGGAAAAAAGTATTTGATCCCCTGCTGATTTTGTACGTTTGCCCACTGACAAAGAAATGATCAGTCTATAATTTTAATGGTAGGTTTTTTCGAACAGTGAGAAACAGAATAACAACCAAAAAATCCACGAAAACGCATGTGAAAAATGTTATAAATTGATTTGCATTTTAATGAGGGAAATAAGTATTTGACCCCCTCTCAATCAGAAAGATTCCTGGCTCCCAGGTGTCTTTTATACAGGTAACGAGCTGAGATTAGGAGCACACTCTTAAAGGGAGTGCTCCTAATCTCAGATTGTTACCTGTATAAAAGACACCTGTCCACAGAAGCAATCAATCAATCAGATCCAAACTCTCCACCATGGCCAAGACCAAAGAGCTCTCCAAGGATGTCAGGGACAAGATTGTAGACCTACACAAGGCTGGAATGGGCTACAAGACCATCGCCAAGCAGCTTGGTGAGAAGGTGACAACAGTTGGTGCGATTATTCGCAAATGGAAGAAACACAAAAGAACTGTCAATCTCTCTCGGCCTGGGGCTCCATGCAAGATCTCACCTCGTGGAGTTGCAATGATCATGAGAAAGGTGAGGAATCAGCCCAGAACTACATGGGAGGATCTTGTCAATGATCTCAAGGCAGCTGGCACCATAGTCACCAAGAAAACAATTGGTAACACACTACGCCGTGAAGGACTGAAATCCTACAGCGCCCGCAAGGTCCCCCTGCTCAAGAAAGCACATATACATGCCCTTCTGAAGTTTGCCAATGAACATCTGAATGATTCAGAGGACAACTGGGTGAAAGTGTTGTGGTCAGATGAGACCAAAATGGAGCTCTTTGGCATCAACTCAACTTGCCGTGTTTGGAGGAGGAGGAATGCTGCCTATGACCCCAAGAACACCATCCCCACCATCAAACATGGAGGTGGAAACATTATGCTTTGGGGGTGTTTTTCTGCTAAGGGGACAGGACAACTTCACCACATCAAAGGGACGATGGACGGGGCCATGTACCGTCAAATCTTGGGTGAGAATCTCCATCCCTCAGCCAGGGCATTGAAAATGGGTCTTGGATGGGTATTCCAGCATGACAATGACCCAAAACACACGGCCAAGGCAACAAAGGAGTGGCTCAAGAAGAAGCACATTAAGGTCCTGGAGTGGCCTAGCCAGTCTCCAGACCTTAATCCCATAGTAAATCTGTGGAGGGAGCTGAAGGTTTGAGTTGCCAAACGTCAGCCTCGAAACCTTAATGACTTGGAGAAGATCTGCAAAGAGGAGTGGGACAAAAACCCTCCTGTGATGTGTGCAAACCTGGTGGCCAACTACAAGAAACGTCTGACCTCTGTGATTGCCAACAAGGGTTTTGCCACCAAGTACTAAGTCATGTTTTGCAGAGGGGTCAAATACTTATTTCCCTCATTAAAATGCAAATCAATTTATAACATTTTTCACATGCGTTTTTCTGGATTTTTTTGTTGTTATTCTGTCTCTCACTGTTCAAATGAACCTACCATTAAAATTATAGACTGATAATTTCTTTGTCAGTGGGCAAACGTACAAAATCAGCAGGGGATCAAATATATTTTTCCCTCACTGTATATCGTTTCCATAAAGCCAACATGGCTAGAGTAGTTCTCACTTTGGTGAGAATGAAATATCTAACATTAGCTTCTTTGACGCTAGCTAGCTAACCAACTAACTAACTAAGGACGATGACCTGTCCAGACGAGATGTTACAACGAACTGAATCGGTCGATGGAGGGCTTCCTCTATATAGCCTGCTACAGCATGCAATACTATTATGAACTCAAAGGGGGCATAACATTACAAGTACAATACTATTATAAACTAGGGGGCATAACATTACAAGTACAATACTATTATAAACTAGGGGGCATAACATTACAAGTACAATACTACTATAAACTAGGGGGCATAACATTACAAGTACAATACTATTATAAACTAGGGGGCATAACATTACAAGTACAATACTACTATAAACTAGGGGGCATAACATTACAAGTACAATACTATTACAAGTACAATACTACTATTAAACATAAATAATACAGATAAACGTTGATCCTTTTCCCCATTCCACAAACGGGTCAAACATCAATAATACAGATAAACGTTGATCCTTTTCATCAGAGAAAATGACCAGCGGTGGTAAATGGCGCCACCTGCTGTACATCAGAGAAAATGACCAGCGGTGGTAAATGGCGCCACCTGCTGTACATCAGAGAAAATGACCAGCGGTGGTAAATGGCGCCACCTGCTGTACATCAGAGAAAATGACCAGCGGTGGTAAATGGCGCCACCTGCTGTACATCAGAGAAAATGACCAGCGGTGGTAATGGCGCCACCTGCTGTACATCAGAGAAAATGACCAGTGGTGGTAAATGGCGCCACCTGCTGTACATCAGAGAAAATGACCAGTGGTGGTAAATGCCGCCACCTGCTGTACATCAGAGAAAATGACCAGCGGTGGTAAATGGCGCCACCTGCTGTACATCAGAGAAAATGACCAGCGGTGGTAAATGGCGCCACCTGCTGTACATCAGAGAAAATGACCAGCGGTGGTAAATGGCGCCACCTGCTGTACATCAGAGAAAATGACCAGTGGTGGTAAATGGCGCCAAATCACTGCGCTGGAGTTGAAGACGGACAGCCGCGCGCGTGGTCGCCATAACAACCCAGACCACGGTTAGTTCGCTAGCGCGTCAAGTGTCAGTCAGCTATAACCAAGACTTAAATTAACATCTATGTTTTTTTAATGATTTGTAGCCTAAACGTTTGTGTTGAAAGTGAGCTGTAGTTTCGTTTTGCCTGCCAATAACGTTGTAATTCTTTTAGTTTCACTGCTACACCTTGTTTAAAGTTGTGTTTAACCGTTTGACCGTCCCTGTGTCAGACTGGATTGGAATGGATGACCAGGGCTCTTTGGCCAGTATGGACGGCTTACTCCTCCAGCTAGGTACGTCTTACACCTTTATTCCACTATACCCTACGTCTTACACCTTTATTCCACTATACCCTACATCTTACACCTTTATTCCACTATACCCTACGTCTTACACCTTTATTCCACTATACCCTACGTATTACACCTTTATTCCACTATACCCTACGTCTTAAACCTTTATTCCACTATACCCTACGCCTTACACCTTTATTCCACTATACCCTACGTCTTACACCTTTATTCCACTATACCCTACGTATTACACCTTTATTCCACTATACCCTACGTCTTAAACCTATATTCCACTATACCCTACGTCTTACACCTTTATTCCACTATACCCTACGTCTTAAACCTTTATTCCACTATACCCTACGTCTTACACCTTTATTCCACTATACCCTACGTCTTAAACCTATATTCCACTATACCCTACGTCTTAAACCTTTATTCCACTATACCCTACGTCTTAAACCTTTATTCCACTATACCCTACGTCTTACACCTTTATTCCACTATACCCTACGTCTTACACCTTTATTCCACTATACCCTACGTATTACACCTTTATTCCACTATACCCTACGTCTTACACCTTTATTCCACTATACCCTACGTATTACACCTTTATTCCACTATACCCTACGTCTTAAACCTTTATTCCACTATACCCTACGTCTTAAACCTTTATTCCACTATACCCTACGTATTACACCTTTATTCCACTATACCCTACGTATTACACCTTTATTCCACTATACCCTACGTCTTACACCTTTATTCCACTATACCCTACGTCTTAAACCTTTATTCCACTATACCCTACGTCTTACACCTTTATTCCACTATACCCTACGTCTTACACCTTTATTCCACTATACCCTACGTATTACACCTTTATTCCACTATACCCTACGTCTTACACCTTTATTCCACTATACCCTACGTCTTACACCTTTATTCCACTATACCCTACGTCTTAAACCTTTATTCCACTATACCCTACGTCTTAAACCTTTATTCCACTATACCCTACGTATTACACCTTTATTCCACTATACCCTACGTCTTAAACCTTTATTCCACTATACCCTACGTATTACACCTTTATTCCACTATACCCTACGTCTTAAACCTTTATTCCACTATACCCTACGTCTTAAACCTTTATTCCACTATACCCTACATTATTACACCTTTATTCCACTATACCCTACGTCTTAAACCTTTATTCCACTATACCCTACGTCTTAAACCTTTATTCCACTATACCCTACGTCTTACACCTTTATTCCACTATACCCTACGTCTTAAATCTTTATTCCACTATACCCTACGTCTTAAACCTTTATTCCACTATACCCTACGTCTTAAACCTATATACCCTAACCACAGCTAGTGACTTGCAGGAGTTAAATGGCTAACTAGCTCATGTACTAACTGGTGGCTTTTCTTGGCTGATGTACAGCTCTGCAGACCAGGGACACCGCTCAGAAGAGGGATCAGATCAATCAACAGATTACAAGTGAGTCAGGGTGTTAGCTAACCCTAACCCTAGCCCTAACCCTAACCCTAGCGGGATCTCATGGGGACTGGTTCAAGCCCCGCTCCAGCTGTTCACAGCTACACTGGTGTCAGAAGTGGGATAATGTTACACCATGGCTTTTCCGTGAATTCTGGTCCACAGGGGACCATGGTACTTTTCAGCATGTGCTAGAATATCACAGGGGGTGGTTGAATTCTGGGGGGAAAGTCAATGATCTCTGTACTTATAGACCAAATATTGTCATTACATCCAATAGTGATTTTGCTTTGTGATTACTGAATTGCACTTGACAGAATGCCAATGGAGATGTGGTTGGCAGGAACAACAGCTGCTAAGTAAAAGTATTGTAGGAAGGTGGATTCCACCCCATCAGTTACCATTGCAGCTATGGCTGCTCACATTGAAGGAAATGGTCCTTATGGACCTGTCCACAGCCAGGGTGTCCAACAGACCTGTACCATCCATGAATGGATCTCTATCATTTGTAACTATTTCTGACGGATGTATTGTGATGTATTGTTTAATAGATGTACTATGTAAGGTATATTTATTCCACTAGAGATTTTACATATGCTTTCAGATTGCGGGGTGGGAGTTTTTAAAATATTCATACAATGGGGTCCCAAATTATTGTCCCCCTTGAAGAAGATGAGCAATAATGACTGTGTAAAATAAATAATTCTAAAAATTGAGCTATATTGTAGGCGCAAAAAATCAGGTTCCTTATTCAGGGTGGTCAATAATTGGGACCCCACTGTATATACAGTGCATTCGGAAAGTATTCAGACCTCTTGACTTTTTTCACATTTTGTTACGTTACAGCCTTATTCTAAAATTGATTTAATAGTCGCCCCCCATCAATCTACACACAATACCCCATAATGACATCACACTACCCCATAATGACATCACACTACCCCATAATGACAAAGCAAAGACAGGTTTTTAGAAACGTTAGCAAATTTATAAAATACCAAAACCAGGCAATATCACATTTACAAAAGTTTTCAGACCCTTTACTCAGTACTTTGTTGAAGCACCTTTGCCAGTGATTACAGCCTCGAATCTTCTTGGGTATGACGCTACAAGCTTGGCACACCTGTATTTGGGGAGTTTCTCCCATTCTTCTCTGCAGATCCTCTCAAACTCTGTCAGGTTGGATGGGGAGCGTCGCTGCACAGCTATTTTCAGGTCTCTCCAGAGATGTTAGATCGGGTTCAAGTCCAGGCTCTGGCTGGGCCTCTCAAGGACATTCAGAGACTTGTCCTGAAGCCACTCCTGCGTTGTCTTGGCTGTGTGCTTAGGGTCATTGTCCTGTTGGAAGGTGAACCTTCTCCCTCAGTCTGAGGTCCTTAGCGCTCTGGAGCAGGTTTTCATCAAGGATCTCTTTGTACTTTGCTCCATTCATCTTTCCCTTGATCCTGACTAGTCTCCCTGCCACTGAAAAACATCCCCACAGCATGATGCTGGCACCACCATGCTTCACCATAAGGATGGTGCCAGGTTTCCTCCAGACGTGACGCTTGGCATTCAGGCCAAAGAGTTCAATCTTGGTTTCATCAGACCAGAGAATGTTTTTTCTTATGGTCTGAGAGTCCTTTAGGTGCCTTTTGGCAAACTCCAAGCGGGCTGTCATCTGCCTTTTACTGAGGAGTTGCTTCCGTCTGGCCACTCTAGCATAAAGGCCTGATTGGTGGAGTGCTACAGAGATGGTTGTCCTTCTGGAAGGTTCTCCCATCTCCACAGAGGTCTCCTTGACCAAGGCCCTTCTGCCCAGATTGCTCAGTTTGGGGGGGCGACCATCTCTAGGAAGAGTCTTGGTGGTTCCAAACTTCTTCCATTTCAGAATGATGGAGGCCACTGTGTTGTTGGGGACATTCCATGCTGCAGACATTGTTTTGGTATCCTTCCCCAGATCTGTGCCTCGACACAATCTACATTTCGAGTCTCATAGCAAAGCGTCTGAATTTATTTTTCTTTTATAAATGTCTAAAAACCTGTTTTTGCTTTGTCTTTATGGGGTATTGTGTGTAGATTGACAAGGAACAAATGTAATGTAATCCATTTTAGAATAAGACTGTAATGTAACAAAATGTGGAAAAAGTCCAGGGGTCTGAATACTTTCCGAATGCACTGTATAGGATGTATGGTATGAATCCTATGTATTGAAAAACTTGATAAAACCAAAATAAATGGGACAATCCTACAGGCCTTTAATAAGTCTCTCAGGCCTTTAATAAGATCATATCTAGGGCAGGCCATAGGTAACCATTTCTGTTGTGGTTGTCTAATGCTTTAGCTGTATGGAGTTCATTAATCACTTTCTTTTATTGGCTCACCAGTCGGCAAAGCCAATGTTGCTGAGAAGAAATCCTACATCAAAGGGATCCAGAAAAACATCAGGAAGCTTGAGGAGGAATCTCATCATAAGCAGAACATTGTGAAGCATCTCAAAAGCAATACGAAAAGGTAAAGCAAAAGTTTGTTGTGTTTTTTGTAAGTGTGTCTTTATAAATAATGGGGCCAATGTGTGACATTGAAATCAACATTTCAAAACGTTTTTTCATGCAGTTGTGTACTTAGATTATAGGAATGCAAGTGAATAAATGCAAATTACATACTTTAAGCAGGGTTCATCAAGTCAAATTCAAGGACTTTCAGGGACTTTTTCAAGAACTTCATTATAATTTTCAAGGACCTCAATGTTGTACAATTGGTTTCTATAACTGTACATAATAATTTACAACCCCCTCCTGCCCCTCAATAAGAAGGTAGGCCATTACCACTTTAAGAATAAGGCCATTACCACTTTAAGAATTAGGCAATTACCACTTTAAGAATAAGGCCATTACCACTTTCAGAATAAAGCCATTACCACTTTCAGAATAAGGCCATTACCACTTTAAGAATAAGGATATAGAACCCCCTCAATAAGAAGGTAGGCCATTAGCACTTTCAGAATAAGGCCATTACCACTTTAAGAATAAGTCCATTACCACTTTCAGAATAAGGCCATTACCGCTTTCAGAATAAGGCCATTACCACTTTCAGAATAAGGCCATTACCACTTTCAGAATAAGGATTTTTTAGGACTTGCCAATGCTTTGATATTCAGATTTTTATCACATTCTACAATATGAGAGAATAATGTGGACTTGCTGACTAAATGAATTGGATGCATGGCGATGTTTCTGTAGCCTATGAGATCAACGCAAGCACACATAGTAAACCTATGAATAGCGGTTGCATTAATTTCACCATGGCTGTTTTTGTAATGAGAAAGTGACCAATAACCAGGTTCCCTTTTTAATGGAGGGATTTGTATGGAAAGCCAAGTTGTAGCCAACATCAGATGTTGTCGTCCTCATAATAACCTTGTGGTTTTACCGCAACAGAGCAACATCCTTCAATTGAAGCGGTGGGAAACAAAGTGGCGACATCTCTCACAAAAATGGATCACAAATGAAATCACAGATAATTATAAGGGAGCAGGAGAACTTATACATTGGCTACAATAATTACAATAACTTTTAAAGTACCAAATTCAGGAAATGTCTGATTTTCAAGGTAGGCCTATTCCAGTACTTGAATTTCTGAGCTCCAAATTCAAGCAGGCTATTTCAAGCCCCTTGTATTGTTAGAAATTGCAGATGTAACATGGAAACCAAAATGTACAATGAGTATACCAAACATTAGGAACAGCTTCCTAATATTGAGTTTCACCCTCCCATTTTACCTCAGAACAGCCTTGTTTGGGGAGTGGACTCTACAAGGTGTTGAAAGCGTTCCACAGGGATGCTGGCCCATGTTGACTCCAATGCTTCCCACAGTTGTGTCAAGTTGGCTGGATGTCCTTTGGGTGGTGGACCATTCTTGATACACACTGGAAATTGTTCAGCGTGAAAAACCCAGCAGCGTTGCAGTTCTTGACACAAACCGGTGCACCTGGCACCTACTACCATACCCTGTTAAAAGGCACTTCAATCTTTTGTCTTGCCCATTCATCCTCTGAATGGCACACACACATACACAATCCATGTCTCAATTGTCTCAAAGCTTAAAAATCCTTCTTTAACCTGTCTCCTCCAAAATCAAATCAAATTTCAGTATTTTTTCCTTGCTTGATTTTGGTCAACCTCCCCTTCACCTACACTGATTGAAGTGGATTTAACAATTGACATCAATAAGGGATCATCGCTTTCACCTGAATTCACCTGGTCAGTCTATGTGATGGATACTGTCATGGATAATGTTTTGTAGACTTAGTGTTATTTCATTACCAGATCATAGCCTAGTGGGCTTATACACACTTTGTCATTTGTTGTCATTATATACAGAATAATTCATAGGAATAGCATTGGCTGTTGCTCAATAGTCTATTATACACATCTGCGCACAGTAGACTGTATCCAATCCGAGGCACAAAAACATGAACACATTACCTTGATGCTTTCTCTGTTAAATCTAACGGGACGCTGCTGGAAATCAAACAACAGATGATCAACATCAAATGGATATTAGATCCAACGTGGATCACCGGCATAACGAATGAGACACCAAAATATCACTAGAGATTAGAGATTAGATTAGTGTAGATTGGTACCCTAGTTTATAGAAAGACCCATGTACAGCCAGGCCTGTAGTGTAGGTTGGTACCCTAGTTTATAGAAAGACCCATGTACAGCCAGGCCTGTAGTGTAGATTGGTACCCTAGTTTATAGAAAGACCCATATGCAGCCAGGCCTGTAGTGTAGGTTGGTACCCTAGGTTATAGAAAGACCCATGTACAGCCAGGCCTGTAGTGTGTTTTGGTACCCTAGTTTATAGAAAGACCCATGTACAGCCAGGCCTGCCCTAGCTTTGGATTGCATTCACAAAACATCTCAGAGTAGGAGTGCTGATCTAGGATCAGTTTTGCCCTTTACAGAAGATGATAATGAATATCATTATATAGACAGGGGGGACCTGATCCTGGACAGCACTCTGAGACACTTTGTGAATGCAGGCCCTGCTGTGAATGTATCATGGTACCCCCTCTCTCCTGCAGTCTAAAGGGAACTAACGGCCTCCTGCTGCACTATGAGAAGACGCTGCAGGCTGAATTGGAGAGGAGACGAGACAACTGTAATCAAGACATGTAGGCCTACACATCATGGTCATTTACTAGTGCAGTGTTATTAGACAACCCGTAACACTGAATCACTTAGGCCTCCAATGTGTCTGATGTAGGAAAGTCTACCAGGAGAGAATAGAGCGCTACAGGAAGGTTTTCCAGCAGCACAAAGAGAGTTACTGCCAGAACCCTCTGGCCAAGCAGCTGCTGATGATCCAGTCAGAAAAAGAAGAGCTGGAAAGCAGGATTAAAGTTTGTGAGGACCAGATAACAGCCAAAGAGAAGGCTCTGCAGGATCTACTAGGTAACTACTAGGACAATGATTCATAACAGTAAACACAAACACACCTCAACTAATCATCAAGCCCTGGAGGATCAGATGACTTTGCCCGGGGTACCGGAGGACTGGGGTTGGGAAACTGTATGTTTTTATTTATTTAACTAGGCAAGTCAGAAACACTGTACTAGGTAACCAAATGGTAACCAATATCCTCTACTAGGTAACTAACACGTTTTAGTCCACTGAATATCCTGTGTTGTTGGTTTGATGTACAGTGCAAAGAAGTACAAGCTTATTTCTTTCTTCCCTCAGGTCAAACATTGTCCATCGGAAACCCATTGGAAAGGTATCCTTTTGCACGGCTAATGCCGACATGCAAAACGATTAGGGTTGAGCCGATATATGATTCAATTGAATATCGTGATATTTGACATTGACAATATGTCGAGAAGTACAAAAGGTATATTGTGATGTTCAAGACCATACTCTATTTGAACAGATTTATTTGTTAGGCTGTATCAATATGGTAAATTAAGTCTTAATAAATTAACTAAGCCGTATTTTTTCACCACACAAAGATTATTTAATGAGAATGTGATTATAATATCGTATAAAATATCAACTATTGTAGTCTGGAATGACCTAGTCATTACCAGCCCAAAATAATTATATCAGGTATCGCAATATTTGGAGTATCATATTGTAAAAGAGGTCTCCCCAGATATTTAATTTCAGAATTGGTTAGGGTTAAGTTAAGGATCAGTTTCAGATTTTGATGAGTGGTTTTACAGGTCAGGAGTGTCCTTATTGCCTCTGACCGTGTGTAGATAAGGTGAGCAGTTCTCAACTTTTCTGTCCAGCATCTCTGGTCTATTGACAGCAGCAGAGTCTCACAGACAGTCAGCGCCTCAGACTGAGGATGACCATCAGTCTCCACTAGACATCTCCTCCCTCCATCTCTCCCAGGTATCTATCTCTGTCCTCCCTCCATCTCTCCCAGGTATATATCGTTCTCCCTCCATCTCTCCCAGGTATCTATCTCTGTCCTCCCTCCATCTCTCCCAGGTATATATCGCTCTCCCTCCATCTCTCCCAGGTATATATCGCTCTCCCTCCATCTCTCCCAGGTATCTATCTCTGTCCTCCCTCCATCTCTCCCAGGTATCTATCTCTGTCCTCCCTCCATCTCTCCCAGGTATATATCGCTCTCCCTCCATCTCTCCCAGGTATCTATCTCTGTCCTCCCTCCATCTCTCCCAGGTATATATCGCTCTCCCTCCATCTCTCCCAGGTATATATCGCTCTCCCTCCATCTCTCCCAGGTATCTATCTCTGTCCTCCCTCCATCTCTCCCAGGTATCTATCTCTGTCCTCCCTCCATCTCCCAGATACCTCTCTATCTCCTCTTCCATCTCTCCCAGATATCTCTCTCTCTCCTCCTCCATCTCTCCCAGATATCTCTCTCTCTCCTCCTCCCTCCATCACTCCCAGGTATATATCTCTGTCTTCCCTCCATCTCTCTCAGGTAGCTATCTCTCTCCTCCTCCTATCTCTCCCAGGTATCTCTCTCCTCCTCTTCCTCCCATCTCTCCAAGACTAAGGTATCTATAGCCTGGGTGCTGGGACTCCGTTCAGTCAAAACTAGAGTGGTCAGTCATCTTCCTCTGGTCCTTTTGCAGGATGGCCATGAGAAACAAGGAGAGGGAATTGAAGAGCATCTAGAGAAGACCTTTGCTCACCCTCCATCACAAGGAGACACACACTGTGACCTGTGGTCATACCCAGAGGCAATGGGTAGGATCTTCAATGGTTAGGATCTTCAATGGGTAGGATATTCAATGGGTAGGATATTCAATGGTTAGGATCTTCAATGGGTAGGATCTTCAATGGTTAGGATCTTCAATGGTTAGGATATTCAATGGGTAGGATCTTCAATGGGTAGGATCTTCAATGGGTAGGATCTTCAATGGTTAGGATATTCAATGGGTAGGATCTTCAATGGGTAGGATCTTCAATGGGTAGGTTCTTCAATGGGTAGAATCTTCAATGGTTAGGATCTTCAATGGGTAGGATCTTCAATGGGTAGGATCTTCAATGGGTAGGATCTTCAATGGGTAGGATCTTCAATGGGTAGGATCTTCAATGGTTCACTTCTAGGCTTTCACTTTGTGACCATCCTTGTTATCATGTGGGCCCATTTCCAGTTTAAATTGATACTGGTGGTAAAAATTTTTAAATCTGTCCTCCAGGTGAAATACACGCTTCAGACCAGGAGGAGGGAAGTTTACTAGAGGAACAGGTCTACTCTTTATTATTAGAATATAATAATATCATTATTCAACAACATGTGGTACTGCTGTAAAATCACACTCCAAGTAACATCAGCATCAGTCAGAAGAGAAAATGGACACAGACCTATTCAGTGACAGGACATTGATGAAGTACTGTGCTGTAGATTCATTATTCTGTTATATACTGCGTACAGTTGTGCGTCCCAAATGGCACCCTATTCCCTTAAAGTGTACTGTGCACTACTTTTGATCAGTGCCCAATGACATCCCAATACCCCATAATGACACAGCAAAAGCATGTTTTTAGAAATGTTTGCTAATTTATTACAAATAAAAAACAGAAATACCTTATTTATCGAAATTGAGCTCAGGTGCATCCTGTTTCCATTGATCATCGCTGAACATAAATTCAATTGATTGGACATGATTTGGAAAGGCACAAACCTGTCTACATAAGGTCCCACAGTTGATAGTGCATGTCAGAGCAAAAGCCAAGCCATGAGGTCGAAGGAATTGTCCGTAGAGCTCAGAGACAGAATTGTGTCGAAGCACAGATATTGGGAAGGGTACCAAAACATTGCTGCAGCATTGAAGGTCTCCAAGATCACAGTGTAAGATCAAAGTTTGGAACCACCAAGACTCTTCCTAGAGCTGGCCGTCTGGCCAAACTGAGCAATAGGGGGAGAAGGGCCTTGGTCAGGCAGGTGACCAAGAAACCGATGGTCACTCTGTCCGAGCTCCAGAGTTCCTCAGTGGAGATGGGAGAACCTTCCAGAAGGACAGCCATATCTGCAGTACTCCACCAATCAGGCCTTTATGGTAGAGTGGCCAGACGGAAGCCACTTCTCAGTAAAAGGCAGATGACAGCCTGCTTGGCTGTCATTCACCTAAAGGACTCTCAGACCATGAGAAACAAGATTCTCTGATCTGATGAAACCAAGATTGAACTCTTTGGCCTGAAAGACAAGCGTCACGTCTGGAGGAAACCTGGCACCATCCCTACAGTGAAGCATGGTGGTGGCAGCATCATGCTGTGGGGATGTTTTTCAGCTGCAGGGACTGGGAGACTAGTCGGGATCGAGGGAAAGATGAACGGAGCAAAGTACAGAGAGATCCTTGATGAAAATCTGCTCCAGAGCGCTCAGGACCTCAGACTGGGGCGAAGGTTCCACTTCCAACAGGACAACGACCCTAAGCACACAGCCAAGACAACGCAGGAGTGGCTTCAGGACAAGTCTCTGAATGTCCTTGAGAGGCCCAGCCAGAGCCCGGACTTAAAGCCGATCGAACATCTCTGGAGAGACCTGAAAATGGCTGTGCAGCAACGCTCCCCATCCAACCTGACAGAGCTTGAGAGGATCTGCAGAGAAGAATGGGAGAAACTCCCCAAATACAGGTGTGCCAAGCTTGTAGCGTCATACCCAAGAAGACTGGAGGCTGTAATCGCTGCCAAAGGTGCTTCAACAAAGTACTAGTAAAGGGTCTGAATACTTATGTAAATGTAAAATTTCATTTTTTTTATGTATATATAAATTCGCAAACATTACAAAAATACTGTTTTTTGCTTTGTCATTATGGGTTATTGTGTGTAGATTGATATTTCATCCATTTTAGAGTAAGACTGTAACGTAACAAAAAATTAAGGGGTCTGAATACTTTCCGAATACCTGTTTGACCCTTTATAGAAGGAGCGTCTGAACACCTCCAGTACAGTGGGGATGGAGGAGGTGAAGCAGAGGGGGACTGGGGGAGGAGAGGAACAGCCTACACCCCTCATTACGGAGGAGGAGGAGAATGAAGGGATGGGAGCAGCATTCTCTCCTCAGACTCCTGCTAGAATGAAAGCTGTGTCCAGCACCCCAACCTTCTCCCTGAAGTAAGACATCACATGCATAGTTAAAACAGAAGTTAACCTAGGCTGGGTCTGAAATGGCACCCTACCTGGGCCCAGGTCAAAGCAGTGCACCCTGGGCTCTGGTGAAAAGTAGTACACTACAGAGGGAAAATGGTGCCATTTGAGATGCAGTCCTCCCAGTTGTATATAAATGCTTACTTACTTATGTATATGAATGAGTTGTGTCTTACATAATATCTCCAGCAGTAGCCACAGTGGGTCACCTAGTCACCTAGACGTCTCCACAGTGAAATCCCCAGCCTTCCTGTTCTCCATGAGCTCAGCTCCTAGCCCCCCCACCCCCGACTTCTCTGGCTTCCACTGTGGCTTTGAACTGGGCTCAGCCCAGGAGGACGTGAGGGAACATCAAAAACACTTTTTACAAGATGACCAATCCATCTTTAACTCTTTATATTAAACTCTAATATTGTGTTTCGTTGTAGGAGCCTCCTTTCCCCTTCAGCAGCTCATATTTCAGCAGTGAAAAGGTACCATTATATGTTCTGTCATGTGTTATTCTCTGTAGTGTCAGTATCGTACATAATGCCGAACTTGGCTAATTTCTTACCTTTTGTTTTGGTCATCTTAGAAACCGTCCGGATCCAAATCGCCACCAGGTGGGAAATTGTGTCTGCTATTAATAAAGTTCTGCTTGTCATACTTTTCAAATGTGATTCTTTTGAGTTGGAGTGCTGATCTAGGATCAGTTTTGCCTTTAAAATTAAAATGAATGGCCAGGGGGAAACTGATCCTAAATACAGACCCTGATGTGATTATTCCTCTGTGTAATAGCAATATGTATGTTGTTGAAGGCTTCCTGTTTGCCCGGCCAGAGTCGGAGAAGTCAGAAGATGGATTTGAGTTCCCCTTCAGCTCTAAGAGTCCTGGTCAGGCGTCAGCCAGCAGAGAGAAGGGATCAGGGGCTGGGGACTCCTTCCCTTTCTCCTTTAACTTCTAGCTCATCCGACTGTAAAGCCTAATGTATGTTTCAAATGGCACCCTATTCTCTATATAGTGCACTACTTTTGCTCAGGGCCATGTAGTGTACTAGGGCAATAGGGTGCCATTTGGATGCATCCTGAGATTCATTCCTGTTTGGTTATTTATAGAAATATGCAGAGGGACTCCAACATAACGCTTTGTTCTCTATGATATGTTGTTGTTATAGACTGTAGATCTGTTTTATCGGTGTTAATATTTACTCTAGTAATTAGTTGAATCAACTGTTGTATGGAAACTACTACCTCATAAGATAAAGTACCATCTAGACTTAAACTTCACTGTTTGTTCATACATCATTTATGATTATTTAAAACTCAATTGTATTGATATTTAACTAAATAAAATCAGATAATCTGTGTAGAACTCTTGAATGTTTTTATTTGACATTGCTGCCATCTGTATCAAAATGAATCACAATGATATTAATTCACATTTCTAATTTTGGGACTATCACTATTCTAAACACGTCTTTTACAGACAGACTTGCTGAAGCAACAAATATACAAGAATACTACCAGAATGGTAATTGCTCATGTTCAGTGTTCTGATTAATCTGTAGGTGTCGGTGATCTGTTCAGGTTTACATGTTGGCCCACACATGACTGAATAACAGGTCAAATAACTGAATAACAGGTCAAATAAGATCACAAAACATACATTTGTATCAAGTTGGCTGGATGTCCTTTGGGTGGTGGACCATTCTTGATACACACAGGAAACTGTTGAGTGTGAAAAACCCAGCAGCTTTGCAGTTCTTGACACAAACCGGTGCACCTGGCACCTACTACCATACCCCGTTAAAAGGCACTTAAATCTTGTCTTGCCCGTTCACCCTCTGACTGGCGCAATCCACAATCCATGTCTCAAGGCTTAAAAATCCTTCTTTAACCTGTCTCTTCCCCTTCATCTACACTGATTGGAGTGGATTTAACAAGTGACATCAATAAGGGATCATATCTTTCACCTGGATTCACCTGGTCAGTCTGTCATGGAAAGAACAGGTGTTCATAATGTTCTGTATATACGATATATATTGTGATTCTCACGATTCTATATGTATTGAGATTCGATACTGATTTAATTGTAATTTGCTGTTCCAAACATTGCTCACTATATGTCTGCACCATACATTTGCTGCAGAAGGACAAGAGTGAGCATGAGAAAAAGAGTTGTGATTAGTCATGGAAATAAAAGTGCTGAAAAAAAATTGGAACACAGAGAATTGAGTTCACAAGCACCGATGAATCCTTGAAGAGGCTGCAGTAAACCTTTCCATTTGATAGAGAGTCCAGTGCCCTGAGGAGAGGAGGAAGCTGAAACAACAGATAACCACACTAGAGAGCCCAGTGCCCTGAGGAAGCTGAAACAACAGATAACCACACTAGTGAGCCCAGTGCCCTGAGGAAGCTGAAACAACAGATAACCACACTAGAGAGTCCAGTTTCCTGAGGAGAGGAGGAAGCTGAAACAACAGATAACCACACTAGAGAGTCCAGTGCCCTGAGGAGAGGAGACGAGACGTGGTGTGATCATAACAACATACATGAACTAAAATCCCTTTGTTCAACTGACCTAGAATTCCTTACAATCAAATGCCGACTGCATTATCTACCAAGAGAATTCTCTTTGATTATATTCACAGTCGCGTATATCCCCCCTCAAGCTGACACATCGACGTCCCTGAAAGAACTTCATTCGACTCTATGTAAACTGGAAACCACATATCCTGAGGCTGCATTTATTGTAGCTGGGGATTTTAACGAGGCTAATCTGAAAACCAAGGCTCCCTAAATTTGATCAGCATATCGAATGCGCAACCCGGGCCGGGAAAATCCTGGATCATTGTTATTCTAACTTCCGCGACGCATACAAAGCCATTCCCCGCCCCCCTTTCGGCAAATCTGACCACGACTCCATTTTGTTGCTCCCAGCCCATAGACAGAAATTAAAACAGGAAACGCCCGTGCTCAGGTCTGTTCAACGCTGGTCCGACCAATCTGATTCCATGCTGCAAGATTGCTATAATCACATGGACTGGGATATGTTCTGCATAGCGTCGGACAATAACATTGATGAATACGCTGATTCGGTGAGCGAGTTTATTAGCAAGTGCATCGGTGATGTTGTACCCACAGCGACTATTAAAACCTTCCCCATCCAGAAACCGTGGATTGATGGCAGCATTCGCTGAAAGCACGAACCACTGCTTTTAATCAGGGCAAGGCGACCGGAAACATGACTGAATACAAACAGTGTAGCTATTCCCTCCGCAAGGCAATCAAACAAGCTAAGCGTCAATATAGAGACAAAGTAGAGTCGCAATTAAACGGCTCAGACACGAGAGGAATGTGGCAGGGTCTACAGTCAATCACGAACTACAAAAATAAAACCAGCCCCGTCGCGGATCACGATGTCCTGCTCCCAGACAAACTAAACAACATCTTTGCTCGCTTTGAGGACAATACAGTGCCACCGACACGACCCGCTGCCAAAACCTGCGGGCTCTCATTCACCACAGCCAACGTGAGAAAAACATTTAAATGTGTTAACCCTCGCAAGGCTGCCGGCCCAGATGGCATCCCTGGCCGCGTCCTCAGAGCATGCGCAGACCAGCTGGCTGGTGTGTTTACGGACATATTCAATCAGTCCCTATCCCAGTCTGCTGTTCCCACATGCTTCAAGAGGGCCACCATTGTTCCTGTTCCCAAGAAAGCTAAGGTAACTGAGCTAAATGACTATCGCCCCGTAGCACTCACTTCCGTCATCATGAAGTGCTTTGAGAGATTAGTCAAGGATCATATCACCTCCATCCTGCCAGACACCCTGGACCCACTCCAATTTGCTTACCGCCCCAATAGGTCCACAGACGACGCAATCGCAATCACACTGCACACTGCCCTAACCCATCTGGACAAGAGGAATACCTATGTAAGAATGCTGTTCATCGACTACAGCTCAGCAACTTGGTCCTGGACTTCCTGACGGGCCGCCCCCAGGTGGTGAGGGTAGGAAACAACATCTCTACCCCGCTGATCCTCAACACTGGGGCCCCACAAGGGTGCGTTCTCAGCCCTCTCCTGTACTCCCTGTTCACCCATGACTGCGTGGCCAAGCACGCCTCCAACTCAATCATCAAGTTTGCAGATGCCACTACAGTGGTAGGCTTGATTACCAACAATGACGAGACGGCCTACAGGGAGGAGGTGAGGGCCCTCGGAGTGTGGTGTCAGGAAAATAACCTCTCACTCAACGTCAACAAAACAAAGGAGATGATCGTGGACTTCAAGAAAACAGCAGAGGGAGCACCCCCCTATCCACATCGATGGGACAGTAGTGGAGAAGGTGGAAAGTTTGTCGGCGTACACATCACGGACAAACTGAAATGTATTCATGTTATTTTATTTCACCTTAATTTAACCAGGTAGGCCAGTTGAGAACAAGTTCTCATTTACAACTGCGACCTGGCCAAGATAAAGCAAAGCAGTGCGAAACAGACAACAACACAGAGTTACACATGGAGTAAACAAATGTACAGTCAATAGCACAATATAAAAGTCTATATACAGTGTGTGCAAATGGCGTGAGGAGGTAAGGCAATAAATAGGCCATAGTAGCGAAGAAATTGCAAGTTAGCAAATGAACACTGGAGTGATAGATGTGCAGATGATGATGTGCAAGTAGAAATACTGGTGTGCAAAAGAGCAAAATGTAAATAAAAACAATATGTGGATGAGGTAGTTGGGTGGGCTATTAACAGATGGGCTGTGTACAGGTGCAGCGATCGGTAAGCTGCTCAGATAGCTGATCCTTAAAGTTAGTGAGGGAGATATACGTCTCCAACTTCAGAGATTTTTGCAATTCGTTCCAGTCATTGGCAGCAGAGAACTGGAAGGAAAGGCGGCCAAAGGAGGTGTTGGCTTTGGGGATGACCAGTGAGATATACCTGCTGGAGCGCATGCTACGGGTGGGTGTTGTTATGGTGACCAGTGAGATGAGATAAGGCGGAGCTTTACCTAGCAAAGACAGTCCACCAACACAGACAGCGTGGTGTAGAAGGCGGAGAAGGCTCCTCAAGAGGCTGAAGAAATTTGGCTTGTCACCGAAAACACTCACAAACTTTTACAGATGCACAATCGAGAGCATCCTGTCGGGCTGTATACCCGCCTGGTACGGCAACTGCACCGCCCACAAACACAGGGCTCTCCAGAGGGTGGTGCGGTCTTCCCAACGCATCACCGGGGGCAAACTACCTGCCCTCCATGACACCTACACCACCTGATGTCACAGGAAGGCCAAAAATATAATCAAGGACAACAACCACCCGAGCCACTGCCTGTTCACCCCGCTATCATCCAGAAGGCGAGGTCAGTACAGATGCATCAAAGCTGGTACCGAGAGACTGAAAAACAGCTTCTACCTCAAGGCCATCAAACTGTCAAATAGCCATCACTAGCACATTAGAGGCTGCTGCCTATATACATAGACTTGGAATCACTGGCCACTTTAAGGAATGAAACATTAGTCACTTTAATAATGTTTACATATCTTGCATTACTCATCTCATATGTATATACTGTATTCCATACTATCTACTGTATCTTAGACTATGCCGCTCTGACATTGCTCGTCCATATATTTATATATTCTTAATTCCATTCTTTTACTTAGATTTGTGTGTATTAGGTATATGTTGTGAATGAGCTATTGGATGAGCTATTGGTAAATGGTACCCTACTATTGAATGAGCTATTGATAAATGGTACTCTACTATTGAATGAGCTATTGATAAATGGTAGTCTAGTATTGAATGATATATTGATAAATGCTACCCTACTATTGAATGAGCTATTGATAAATGGTAGTCTAGTATTGAATGAACTATTGGTAAATGGTTACCTACAATTAAATGAGCTATTGATAAATGGTACCCTACTATTGAATGAGCTATTGATAAATGGTAGTCTAGTATTGAATGAACTATTGATAAATGGTACCCTACTATTGAATGAGCTATTGATAAATGGTAGTCTAGTATTGAATGATATATTGATAAATGCTACCCTACTATTGAATGAGCTATTGATAAATGGTAGTCTAGTATTGAATGACCTATTGGTAAATGGTACCCTACTATTGAATGAGCTATTGATAAATGGTACCCTACTATTGAATTAGCTATTGATAAATGGTACCCTAATATTGAATGAGCTATTGGTCAATGGTAGTCTAATATTGAATTAGGTTTTGGTAAATGGTACCCTACTATTGAATGATATATTGATAAATGGTACCCTACTATTGAATGAGCTATTGATAAATGGTACCCTACTATTGAATGAGCTATTGATAAAAGGTACCCTACTATTGAATGAGCTATTGATAAATGGTACCCTACTATTGAATGAGCTATTGATAAATAGGACCCTACTATTAAATGAGCTATTGATAAATGGTACACTACTATTGAATGATATATTGATAAATGGTACCTTACTATTGAATGAGCTTTTGGTAAATGGTACCCTACTATTGAATTAGCTTTTGGTAAATGGTACCCTACTATTGAATGAGCTTTTGGTAAATGGTAGTCTAATATTGAATTAGCTATTGATAAATGGTACCCTACTATTGAATTAGCTATTGATAACTGGTACCCTAATATTGAATTAGCTATTGATAAATGGTACCCTACTATTGAATTAGCTATTGATAAATGGTACCCTAATATTGAATTAGCTATTGGTAAATGGGAGTCTAATATTGAATTGGCTATTGGTAAATGGTAGTCTAATATTGAATTGGCTATTGGTAAATGGTAGTCTAATATTGAATTAGCTATTGGTAAATGGTAGTCTAATATTGAATTAGCTATTGGTAAATAGTAGTCTAATATTGAATTAGCTTTTGGTAAATGGTAGTCTACATGTCCTGCAATATGATTATTTTTAAAGCCTTACAAATAAAAGTAAAATAATATTGTATGAAATGCTGCTGTGATGTATTATATGATATATATTAATGTGTTATGAAAAGCATCATGACATGTAATGAGATCATTAGCCACATCAGTGAGGTCGAGGTCAGGGCTCTGTGCAGGCCAGTCAAGTTCTTCCACACCGATCTCGACAAACCATTTCTGTATGGACCTCGCTTTGTTCCCGTGGGTATTGTCACAGACGCTTGCTAAAAAACTTTAATGAGCAAGCCTTCCTTCATGACCTGGCCTCTGTAAATTGGTATAGAATCAGCTTGATCCCCTCTGTCGAAGACGCTTGGGCATTCTTCTTTGATATTTTCAGTGGTATTGTTAACAAACACGCCCCCATAAAGAAAATTAGAATTTTAAACAGGTTCAGCCCCTGGTTCGATCGTGATCATGCAGAGTTACTCCACCTCAAGAATTGCAGGCTCGGCACATGCATACTCAGGCTGACTGGATCTCGTTCAGGCAAATGAGAATAAGTGCACTCAGGCTATCCAGAAGGAAAAAGTTACTTTAAGGAGCAGTTCTCTCTCTGTGGGTCTAACCCCAAGAAGTTCTGGAAAACGGTTAAAGACCTGGAGAATAAACCCTCCTCCTCACAGCTGCCCATGTCCCTTAATGTTGATGATGTGGTTGTTCCTGACAAGAAGCACATGGCTGAGCTCTTTAATCACCACTTCATTAAGTCAGGATTCCTATTTGACTCAGCCATGCCTCCTTGTCCGTCCAACATTTCCTCATCTCCTACCCCTTCTAATGCGACTAGCCCTGATGCTTCTCCCTCTTTTTTCCATTGCCCCGTTTCACAGTTTCTCCCTGCAGGCGGTCACTGAGTCCGAGGTGCTAAAGGAGCTCCTGGAACTTGACCCTTTCTTCTTTAAGGTTGCAGCCCCTGTCATCACCAAGCCTCTCCGACCTTTTTAACCTCTCTCTCCTTTCTGGGGAAGTTCCCATTGCTTGGAAGGCAGCCACGGTCCGTCCTTTATTTAAAGGGGGAGATCAAGCTGATCCTAACTGTTATAGGCCTATTTCTATTTTGCCCTGTTTATCAAAAGTGTTGGAAAAACTTGTCAATAATCAACTGGCTTTCTTGATGTCTATAGTTTTCTCTCTGGTATGCAATCTGGTTTCCGCTCAGGTTATGGATGTGTCACTGCAACCTAAAGGTCCTCAATGATGTCACCATTACCCTTGATTCTAAGCAATGTTGTGCTGCTATTTTTATTGACTTGGCCAAAGCTTTTGATACGGTAGACCATTCCATTCTTGTGGGCCGGCTAAGGAGTATTTGTGTCTCTGAGGAGTCTTTGGCCTGGTTTGCTAACTACTTCTCTCAAAGAGTGCAGTGTATAATGTCAGAACATCTGCTGTCTCAGCCACTGCCTGTCACCAAGATAGTACCCCAAGACACGATCCTAGGCCCCACGCTCTTCTCAATTTCCATCAACAACATAGCTGAGGCAGTAGGAAGCTCTCTCATCCATTTTATATGCAGATAATTGTCTTATACTCAGCTGGACCCTCCCCAAATTTGCATTAAACACTCTACAACAAAGCTTTCTTAGTGTCCAACAAGCTTTCTCTGCCCTTAACCTTGTTCTGAACACCTCCAAAACAAAGGTCATGTGGTTTGGTAAGAAGAATGCCCCTCTCCCAACTGGTGTGATTACTACCTCTGAGGGTTTAGAGCTTGAGGTAGTCACTTCATACAAGTACTTGGGAGTATGACTAGACGGTACACTGTCCTTCTCTCAGCACATATCAAAGCTGCAGGCTAAAGTTAAATCTAGACTTGGTTTCCTCTATCGTAATCCTCTCCTCTTTCACCCCAGCTGCCAAACTAACCCTGATTCAGATGACCATCCTACCCATGCTAGATTACCGAGACATAATTTATAGATCGGCAGGTAAGGGTGTTTTCGAGCGGCTAGATGTTCTTTACCATTCGGCCATCAGATTTGCCACCAATGCTCCTTATAGGACACATCACTGCACTCTATACTCCTCTGTAAACTGGTCATCTCTGTATCCCCATCACAATACCCACTGGTTGATGCTTTTTAATAAAACCCTCTTAGTCCTCACTCCCCCCCCCTATCTTGTGTGGACTACCACTTTGCAGCTGAGCTGTTGTTGCTCCTAGACGTTTCCACTTCACAATAACAGCAGTTACAGTTAACCGGGGCAGCTCTAGCAGGGCAGAAATTTGACAAACTGACTTGTTGGAAAGGAGGCATCCTGTTGGTGCCACATTGAAAGTCACTGAGTTCTTCAGTAAGGCCATTCTACTACCAATGTTCGTCTATGGAGATTGCATGGCTGTGTGCTTAGTTTTATTTACTTAATAATTATTTACTTAATTATTTGCCTTAATAAAACAGGTCTCATTAAATATAATTGTCAGTTTTCACCTGAAAACTGTTGATTAAAAATCCTTCACTTACTTCGTCCACTAACATGATTCTCTATTGTTTAACCAAGTAATGTCAAGTAAAATGAAATGTAATAATTTGATGGTTCTCTGAATGAAGAAACCAACACAATGACAAGCAGACGTCTCCTTTACGGCACAATATTTATTCAACAATATACAGATTCATCTCTCTCTACAGTTCAGACTGGTCTTTATTTTATATCTTGCTTTCACTCTTTTGTACATTTTTTATTTACAGGATTTAAAATAGTCTTCTTTCCATTAACAACATCAATGGTACAGTGTTTCACATCTTTAGTTGAAGCGTCTAGATTGGATTCATTCTTTGTTTATTACTCATACACCCTGTTCTCCTAACTCTGGGGCAGCAAGCAGCAGACAGCCAAGCGGACGGAGAGAAGGGCTCCCATGCTAGAGTCCATCTCTCTCGGAGCCACTGTGTCTGGGTTTTTTCACAAAGGAAACGCTTCAGAGAGTGGGTCCCTCTAGAAACATGACTAACAGAAAAACAATGGTTGTGTTTTATCATTGAGATGTGGACGTCTGGCTGGGTCCCATGTGAGGTCCTTCTAATTGCAGCAGCAGCTTCGATCATAAAACCTGATAAAGATGTTTATCTGCAGCACTAGCATCTTTAAGTCAGACCTGTCGAGATGGGACTGTCACAGAACCACCAAATCAGCTACAACTAACCAGCTCTTTAATCCAGGAGGTTTACAGCCACACAAATACTAAATGTTGCATAGAATCAATTCTGACCACAAACACATGATGCCAGAGTTGACTTACAGCTCAGACAAGGAACACAACAACTAGCTGACTAGACCCTGCCATCCTCACATCCATCCTGTGTTGGATGTGACAGTCTCTTCCAATAGTAGTTCTGACCTAACTAACCAACCCCTGTCTGTGTGGAAGAGACTAACTAACCAACCCCTGTCTGTGTGGAAGAGACTAACTAACCAACCCCTGTCTGTGTGGAAGAGACTAACTAACCAACCCCTGTCTGTGTGGAAGAGACTAACTAACCAACCCCTGTCTGTGTGGAAGAGACTAACTAACCAACCCCTGTCTGTGTGGAAGAGACTAACTAACCAACCCCTGTCTGTGTGGAAGAGACTAACTCTACATGCAATTGAACATTACAAGACTCTGGACGATATTCTGCTATTAGACAACCAACAACAGAACAGGGTCCAGTCTCTCTGGGCTGTGGGAGCTGGACTGGGTTCTTCAGACAGATTAACAGCAGGGGGCGCCAGTCACCACAGACAGACAGAATACAGCAGGTGATGACATGATTCAACGCTCAACCCCCAGACCCTAACCCCCCACAGCAGACCCTAACCCCCCATAGCAGCAGACCCCGCAGCAGCAGAGGCAGACCCCCACAGCAGAGACCCCAGCATCAGAGAGAGACCCTAACCCCAGCATCAGAGAGAGACCCTAACCCCCAGCATCATAGAGACCCTAACCCCCAGCATCATAGAGAGACCCTAACCCCCAGCATCAGAGAGAGACCCTAACCCCCAGCATCAGAGAGAGACCCTAACCCCCAGCATCAGAGAGAGACCCTAACCCCCAGCATCATAGAGAGACCCTAACCCCCAGCATCAGAGAGAGACCCTAACCCCCAGCATCAGAGAGAGACCCTAACCCCCAGCATCAGAGAGAGACCCTTTGGTTTTCACACTACTGAGCCAAGCTGAGCTGTACTGGGCAGGCCTAGTTAACCATACTTCTGCTCATAGCGTATGCATTAACCTTAGCTGCTGGAAAGGACAATGTAACAAGATGACATGGAGGCCAGCACAGTACGGTCGGGCTCTTCAGGACAGTGGTAGTAGCCATGTGTTAATGGAGATCAGGAGTAGCACATACAGAAGAAGTCAGAAGTTTACGGACACTCAGGTTGGAGTCATTAAAACTCGTTTTTCAACCACTCCACAAATGTCTTGTTAACAAACTATAGTTTTGGCAAGTCGGTTAGGACATCTACTTTGTGCATGACAAGTAATTTTTCCAACAATTGTTTATAGACAGATTATTTCACTGTATCACAATTCCAGTGGGTCAGAAGTTTACATACACTAAGTTGACTGTGCCTTTAACCAGCTTGGAAAATTACCAAAAATGATGTAATGGCTTTAGAAGCTTCTGATATTTTGAATCAATTGGAGGTGTACCTGTGGACGTATTTCAAGGTCTACCTTCAAACTCAGTGCCTCTTTGCTTGACATCATGAGAAAATCAAAAGAAATCAGCAAAGACCTCAGAAAAGAAAATTGTAGACCTCCACAAGTCTGGTTCATCCTTGGGAGCAATTTCCAAACGCCTGAAGGTACCACGTTCATCTGTACAAACAATAGTATGCAAGTATAAACACCATGGGACCACGCATCCGTCATACCGCTCAGGAAGGAGACACGTTCTGTCTCCTAGAGATGAACGTACTTTGGTGCGAAAAGTGCAAATCAATCCCAGAACAACAGCAAAGGACCTTGTGAAGATGCTGGAGGAAACAGGTACAAACGTATCTATATCCACAGTAAAACGAGTTCTATATCGACATAACCTGAAATGCCGCTCAGCAAGGAAGAAGCCACTGCTCCAAAACCGCCATAAAAAAGCCAGACTACGGTTTGCAACTGCACATGGGAACAAAGATCGTACTTTTTGGAGAAATGTCCTCTGGTCTGATGGAACAAAAATATAACTGTTTGGACATAATGACCATCGTTATGTTTAGAGGAAAAAGGGTGAGGCTTGCAAGTCGAAGAACACCCTCCCAACCGTGAAGCACGGGGGTGGCAGCATCATGTTGTGGGGGTGCTTTGCTGCAGGAGAGACTGGTGCACTTCACAAAATAGATGGCATCCCGAGGAAGGAAAATTATGTGGATATATTGAAGCAACATTTCAAGACATCAGTCAGGAAGTTAAAGCTTGGTCGCAAATGGGTCTTCCAAATGGACAATGACCCCAAGCATACTTCCAAAGTTGTGGCAAAATGGCTTAAGGACAACAAAGTCAAGGTATTGGAGTGGCCATCACAAAGCCCTGACCTCAATCCTATATACATTTTGTGGGCAGAACTGAAAAGGCATGTGCAAGCAAGGAGGCCTACAAACCTGACTCAGTAACACCAGCTCTGTCAGGAGGAATGGGCCAAAATTCACCCAACTTATTGTGGGAATTTTTTTAAGGCTCCTCGAAACTTTTGACCCAAGTTAAACAATTTAAAGGCAATGCTACCAAATACTAATTTAGTGTATGTAAACTTCTGACCCACTGGGAATGTGATTAAAGAAATAAAAGCTGAAATTCTCTCTACTATTATTCTGACATTTCACATTGTTAAAATAAAGTGGTGATCCTAACTGACCTAAGACATGGAATTTTTACTAGGATTAAATGTCAGGAATTGTGAAAAACTGAGTTTAAATGTATTTGGCTAAGGTGTATGTAAACCTCCGACTTCAACTGTATGTGATCAATCCGCTTGGTGACCCAGATCAGACCAGGCCTACAGAAGGAGTACGTCGCAACAATAACGATGAGTGACAAAGTTACAGAGGGTTAAAGATCATGTCCCCAAGACATGCTAACCTCTCACCATGACCAATAGCAGGTGAGGTTAGCATGTCTTGGGGGTATGATCTTTGACCCTCTTTAACTTTGTCACTCATCATTATTCACAATTCAATCAGGATTATTGTAACCATGGTGGCGTCCACATTAATGTAGAAGTGTTTAGAAACATTATATTCTTATTTATAATAAAAGTGACTTCAAAATGACACAGTACATTATTTACCAATCATTACTATTGGGCAACAATAATCTGAAACTAGTTGTAGAGTCACAGCTTGATGTAGTTATTGCGTGCTAGGAATATGGAACCAAATACTAAAAACTATTACTTGTTAAACAAAATCTATTTTTCGGAGCGATGGTATTAGTATAATAGAATTTCACAATTTCTTTGAGCATGCAATATAGCTCAGTTGAAGGAAATATTTTCTACAGTCATTATTGGTGATCTGTGAACTAGAGGGGTTGGTAATGATGGTACAGTCCAGTCATTATTGTTGATCTTTATCAAGAGCTGTGAACTAGAGGGGTTGGTAATGATGGTACAGTCCAGTCATTATTGGTGATCTTTATCAAGAGCTGTGAACTAGAGTGGTTGGTAATGATGGTACAGTCCAGTCATTATTGGTGATCTTTATCAAGAGCTGTGAACTAGAGGGGTTGGTAATGATGGTACAGTCCAGTCATTATCAAGAGCTGTGAACTAGAGGGGTTGGTAATGATGGTATCGTCCAGTCATTATTGTTGATCTTTATCAAGAGCTGTGAACTAGAGGGGTTGGTAATGATGGTACAGTCCAGTCATTATTGTTGATCTTTATCAAGAGCTGTGAACTAGAGGGGTTGGTAATGATGGTACAGTCCAGTCATTATTGGTGATCTTTATCAAGAGCTGTGAACTAGAGGGGTTGGTAATGATGGTACAGTCCAGTCATTATTGGTGATCTTTATCAAGAGCTGTGAACTAGAGGGGTTGGTAATGATGGTACAGTCCAGTCATTATTGTTGATCTTTATCAAGAGCTGTGAACTAGAGGGGTTGGTAATGATGGTATCGTCCAGTCATTATTGTTGATCTTTATCAAGAGCTGTGAACTAGAGGGGTTGGTAATGATGGTACAGTCCAGTCATTATTGTTGATCTTTATCAAGAGCTGTGAACTAGAGGGGTTGGTAATGATGGTACAGTCCAGTCATTATTGGTGATCTTTATCAAGAGCTGTGAACTAGAGGGGTTGGTAATGATGGTACAGTCCAGTCATTATTGGTGATCTTTATCAAGAGCTGTGAACTAGAGGGGTTGGTAATGATGGTACAGTCCAGTCATTATCAAGAGCTGTGAACTAGAGGGGTTGGTAATGATGGTACAGTCCAGTCATTATTGTTGATCTTTATCAAGAGCTGTGAACTAGAGGGGTTGGTAATGATGGTATCGTCCAGTCATTATTGTTGATCTTTATCAAGAGCTGTGAACTAGAGGGGTTGGTAATGATGGTACAGTCCAGTCATTATTGGTGATCTTTATCAAGAGCTGTGAACTAGAGGGGTTGGTAATGATGGTACAGTCCAGTCATTATTGTTGATCTTTATCAAGAGCTGTGAACTAGAGGGGTTGGTAATGATGGTACAGTCCAGTCATTATTGGTGATCTTTATCAAGAGCTGTGAACTAGAGGGGTTGGTAATGATGGTACAGTCCAGTCATTATTGGTGATCTTTATCAAGAGCTGTGAACTAGAGGGGTTGGTAATGATGGTACAGTCCAGTCATTATTGGTGATCTTTATCAAGAGCTGTGAACTAGAGGGGTTGGTAATGATGGTACAGTCCAGTCATTATTGGTGATCTTTATCAAGAGCTGTGAACTAGAGGGGTTGGTAATGATGGTACAGTCCAGTCATTGCACCATGAACAGGCCTTACGTCACACAGCAGCAATACAGCAGAACAGAACAAATATCCCTTTTGTCCTTAAAGATTTTTGAAAATAAGACTAGTCAAATAAGACTAGTCAACTGAAAACAGGCCAATACAGCATCAACTGAAGACAGATGAATCATGTTCTATAAGGAGATTGTCTGGTAAAGAAGGAGGCAAGGAGTTTGACTGCAACTGGGAAGACTGTTGCAACATCCCAAAGTGCACCCTATTACCCACATAGTGCCCTTCTTCCCTATGGGCCCTGGTCAAAAGTAGTGCACTATATAGGGAACAGGGTGCCATTTGGGACTCAACCATTTCATGTCTTCTTGGTTGTTAAGAGTATAGAGCAGCTCTACAGGGTCACAACAACATGAAGAATCAGAACCAAGCTACACAGACAGAATCAGAACCAAGCTACACAGACAGAATCAGAACCAAGCTACTGATACAGACAGAAGAGAGCACTGTACACAGAGCTTCAAACCAACTAAAACACAATGCAGCCAACAGTCAGCCACACCACATCCAGATATACAGTGTTGTGATTGTATTGCAGTCAGTCTGTCTGTGCAACCATGTTCGGAGCGAAACCATGTTCGGAGCGAAACCATGTCGGAGCGAAACCATGTTGGAGCAAAACCTTGTTTGTCCTCACTGGTGTCACAGCGTGGTGTAGTTGAGGCAGGGCTGAACACTGGCCCTCTATTCCCTATATAGTGCACTACTGGCTGTCACTATGGCAGCAATCACCCAGTGTTGTGGGATCTGTTGTTCACTACCATTCTGTTCTACCTCGTCGTGTTGCATATTCATCTGCCACTCCACCACCTGGTTAGCTGGTCCTAGTTCCATTCTGTCTGTCAGGGTTCATATCTATGGTTCCTACCCTGGTTCCACTCTGAGGTTAGAGTAAGCAGGGTTAGAGGGTCAGGGGTCAGCCCTGCCTCAACTCCACGATGCTGAGACACCAGACGAACAAGTAGGCAGATATTATGTTCAGGTAGAGAGCGTTAGAACCTCTTGCGTACTCACCACAAGCCAGGAGAATACAACACATATGCACACACATTCACAGCTTCACATAACGACACTATTCTCCTGATGGAATAACTACAGAAAGAGTTCTGATGGTAACATGGAACATCTTTAAACAGTGTTGTCTGGAAGCTAAAATTCGAAATGAAAGAGGTCCATAGTACAGTCTATGTAGGTACAGCATGTTGGAACAGAACAGTATGTAGGAACAGCATGTTGGAGCAGAACAGTTTGTAGGAACAGCATGTAGGTACAGAACAGTATGTAGGAACAGCATGTTGGAGCAGAACAGTATGTAGGTACAGCATGTTGGAGCAGAACAGTATGTAGGAACAGCATGTAGGTACAGAACAGTATGTAGGTACAGCATGTTGGAACAGAACAGTATGTAGGTACAGCATGTAGGTACAGCATGTAGGAACAGAACAGTATGTAGGAACAGCATGTTGGAGCAGAACAGTATGTAGGAACAGCATGTTGGAGCAGAACAGTATGTAGGAACAGCAGTATTACTGTTGGTACAGTATGTAGGTACAGCAGTATTACTGTTGGTACAGTATGTAGGTACAGCATGTTGGAGCAGAACAGTATGTAGGTACAGCAGTATTACTGTTGGTACAGTATGTAGGTACAGCAGTATTACTGTTGGTACAGTATGTAGGTACAGCAGTATTACTGTTGGTACAGTATGTAGGTACAGCCTGTTGGAGCAGAACAGTATGTAGGTACAGCAGTATTACTGTTGGTACAGTATGTAGGTACAGCAGTATTACTGTTGGTACAGTGAGTTCCTATTGTCATTATGTCTAAATTGTGTCAGATGACTGGTCTGACATCAGTAGAGCTTCTGTTTCTATTGGTCCTGTTTCCTGTGAGGCCAGTTAAAAGCTTCTGTTTCTATTGGTCCTGTTTCCTGTGAGGCCAGTTAAGAGCTTCTGTTTCTATTGGTCCTGTTTCCTGTGAGGCCAGTCAAGAGGTTCTGTTTCTCCAGAGCGTCAGTCTTTCTGTAGTTCAGTCAAGAGGTGCTGTTTCTCCAGAGCGTCAGTCTTTCTGTAGTTCAGTCAAGAGGTGCTGTTTCTCCAGAGCGTCAGTCTTTCTGTAGTTCAGTCAAGAGGTGCTGTTTCTCCAGAGCGTCAGTCTTTCTGTAGTTCAGTCAAGTAGCTGCACATCAGCAAACATCCTCATGTTCTTGTCCTCTAATTTGAAAGTCTGTTTTCAATACAGCATCACAAGACAAAATTATCAGGAAATAAAATGTTCTTAGTTTGAAAATGATTAACTTAAATCACAGAAATCGAAATCATATACAGAACCAGTCAAATGTTTGGACACACCTACTCATTCAAGGGTTTTTTATTTATTTTTACTATTTTCTACATTGTAGAATAATATGAACACATCAAAAACAAAAAATAACACATATGGAATCAATGAGTAACCAAATCAAAATATATTTTAGATTCTTCAAAGTAGCCACCCTTTGCCTTGGTGACAGCTTTGCACACTCTTGGCATTCTCTCAACCAGCTTCATAAGGTAGTCACCTGGAATGCATTTCAATTAACAGTTGTCCCTTGTTAAAAATTAATTTGTGGAGTTTCTTTCCTCCTTAATGCATTTGAGCCAATCAATTGTGTTGTGACAAGGTAGGGGTGGTATACAGAAGATAGCCCTATTTGATAAAATACCAAGTCCATATTATGGCAAGAACAGCTCAAATAAGCAAAGAAAAATGACAATCCATCATTATTTTAAAACATGAAGGTCAGTCAAGAACTTTGTAAGTTTCTTCAAGTGCAGTCACAAAAACCATCAAGCGCTATGACGAAACTGGCTCTCATGAGGACCGCCACAGGAAAGGAAAACCCAGAGTTCCCTCTGCTGCAGAGGATACGTTCATTAGAGTTAACTGCACCTCAGAAATTGCATCCAAATAAATGCTTTACAGACCTCAACCCAATTGAGATGGTTTGGGATGGATTGGACCGCAAAGTGAATGAAAAGCAGCCAGTGCTCAGCATATGTGGGAACACCTTCAAGACTGTTGAAAAAGCATTCCAGGAGAAGCTGGTTGAGAGAATGCCAAGAACTTGCAAAGCTGTCAAGGCAAGGGGTGGCTACTTTGAAGAATCTAAAATATATTTTGATTTGTTTCACACTTTTTTTGGTTACTACATGATTCCATGTTATTTCATAGTTTTGATGTCTTCACTATTATTCTACAATGTAGAAAATAGTACAAATAAAGAAAAACCCTGGAATGAGTCGGTGTGTCCTAAAATTGACTTGTACTGTAGATATTTTCTGTATAAATTATAAAAACATATCAAGTTTATGGACTAAAACCTAGAGAATCACATTTTGGTCTGATTTTCTTTTTGGCTCTAAAATCATGGTAATTGAAGAAAGAAAACATTCACACAGCTACTGTCCTTGAGTTGTGATTATCACATTTCCATGTGAGTCATTTAACAGACTCTCTGATCCAGAGTCACTACCGTAGTGAGTCATTTAGCAGACTATCTGACCCAGAGTCACTAGAGTAGTGAATCATTTAACAGACTCTCTGACCCAGAGCCACTACAGTAGTGAGTCATTTAGCATTCTCCAACCATAGACCCAATGTTCTCCATAAAAACGAGAAAAAAAACAAAACAAGAGTCAGTAGAGAAAAGATTGCACATCACCCATAGATGAACAGGTTTGGAGACACTACAGGGTTCCAGTCTATAGATGAACAGGTTTGGAGACACTACAGGGTTCCAGTCTATAGATGAACAGGTTTGGAGACACTACAGGGTTCCAGTCTATAGATGAACAGGTTTGGAGACACTACAGGGTTCCAGTCTATAGATGAACAGGCTTGGAGACACTACAGGGTTCCAGTCTATAGATGAACAGGTTTGGAGACACTACAGGGTTCCAGTCTATAGATGAACAGGTTTGGAGACACTACAGGGTTCCAGTCTATAGATGAACAGGTTTGGAGACACTACAGGGTTCCAGTCTATAGATGAACAGGCTTGGAGACACTACAGGGTTCCAGTCTATAGATGAACAGGTTTGGAGACACTACAGGGTTCCAGTCTATAGATGAACAGGTTTGGAGACACTACAGGGTTCCAGTCTATAGATGAACAGGTTTGGAGACACTACAGGGTTCCAGTCTATAGATGAACAGGTTTGGAGACACTACAGGGTTCCAGTCTATAGATGAACAGGTTTGGAGACACTACAGGGTTCCAGTCTATAGATGAACAGGTTTGGAGACACTACAGGGTTCCAGTCTATAGATGAACAGGTTTGGAGACACTACAGGGTTCCAGTCTATAGATGAACAGGCTTGGAGACACTACAGGGTTCCAGTCTATAGATGAACAGGTTTGGAGACACTACAGGGTTCCAGTCTATAGATGAACAGGCTTGGAGACACTACAGGGTTCCAGTCTATAGATTAACAGGTTTGGAGACACTACAGGGTTCCAGTCTATAGATGAACAGGTTTGGAGACACTACAGGGTTCCAGTCTATAGATGAACAACAACAAATGGTAGCTAGTCTGTGTTTATTGCTGATTCAATACAACACGGACTGCTACAGCTTTAGTCGTTAAATTAATCTCTGAAATGTTCAATTAGACCACTAGTTATTACAGCAATGACAGTATATTGTCCTGCTGCCGTCTAATGGTGCGTTGTCCTGCTGCCGTCTAATGGTGCGTTGTCCTGCTGCCGTCTAATGGTGCGTTGTCCTGCTGCCGTCTAATGGTGCGTTGTCCTGCTGCCGTCTAATGGTGCGTTGGCCTGCTGCCGTCTAATGGTGCGTTGGCCTGCTGCCGTCTAATGGTGCGTTGGCCTGCTGCCGTCTAATGGTGCGTTGGCCTGCTGCCGTCTAATGGTGCGTTGGCCTGCTGCCGTCTAATGGTGCGTTGGCCTGCTGCCGTCTAATGGTGCGTTGTCCTGCTGCCGTCTAATGGTGCGTTGTCCTGCTTCCGTCTAATGGTGCGTTGTCCTGCTTCCGTCTAATGGTGCGTTGTCCTGCTGCTGTCTAATGGTGTGTTTCTGTGGCTCTGCCTGTCACAGAGGTGGAATGGTGTGTTTCTGTGGCTCTGCCTGTCACAGAGGTGGAATGGTGTGTTTCTGTGGCTCTGCCTGTCACAGGTGGAATGGTGTGTTTCTGTGGCTCTGCCTGTCACAGAGGTGGAATGGTGTGTTCCTGTGGCTCTGCCTGTCACAGAGGTGGAATGGTGTGTTCCTGTGGCTCTGCCTGTCAGAGGTGGAATGGTGTGTTCCTGTGGCTCTGCCTGTCAGAGGTGGAATGGTGCGTTTCTTCAGGAGACAGACCCAGGATAGCAGTAGGACAGTACTCTAGTCTGGTCAGATAACTATACACTCCCATTCTCAGTTACACGTCCACCACTGGCTCACTGCTGAAGACAGCAGGTTTCAAATAGACCATGTATCCATTTCAACATGAAGACAAAAGCCCTCTGCTATTTGTCAAAACATTAGTCTCTCTCTCTCTACAGGGCAGAAGACCCTGGGCTTAGTGGCCATTCAGCCATACAGGAGGTGGGGGTTTCAGCCATACAGGAGGTGGGGGTTTCAGCCATACAGGAGGTGGGGGGTTCAGCCATACAGGAGGTGGGGGGTTCAGCCATACAGGAGGTGGGGGGTTCAGCCATACAGGAGGTGGGGGGTTCAGCCATACAGGAGGTGGGGGGTTCAGCCATACAGGAGGTGGGGGGGTTCAGCCATACAGGAGGTGGGGGTTTCAGCCATACAGGAGGTGGGGGGTTCAGCCATACAGGAGGTGGAGGTTTCAGCCATACAGGAGGTGGGGTTTCAGCCATACAGGAGGTGGGTTTCCAGTCGGAACAGGTGATCGGAACAGTAGGAAACAGAGACAGACTGGTGTGTGTGTGTGTGTATATATATATTCACATACACACACACACGTATTAATTTGTGTATATATGTATTCATTTGTATGTGTCTATATGTGTGTGTGCGCAGCGCATCTACCTCGCCCGCCAGGCCCCCCCACCCCGCCAGGCCCCCACCACCCTGCCAGGCCCGCCCCCACCCCGCCAGGCCCCCACCACCCCGCCAGGCCCCCACCAGGCCCCCACCACTCCGCCAGGCCCCCACCACCCCACCAGGCTACACCTGTGATATGATCTGCATGTTGAAGCTGGGGGAGCGGGACTGCTTGGTGAGCGGCGCTCCAGAGGAGAGTAGCTCCTGGTTCTCCTCAGGCCGGGCCAGCACCTCCTCCTGCAGGCTGATGGTGGAGTAGCGGTGGGTCCCGCCTCCCCCCACGCTGGCACCCAGCCCCCAGAGCCCCCTCCAGCCCCCCAGAACCTCCCAGAGCAACCCCCAGACTGCTAATGCTGCCGTTCAGGTTCATGTTCACACCTTCATACAATGACTTGGAGGAGGCGGAGCTGGCTGTTCGGACCAGTGTGCCGGGGGAGGGGCTGGGGCAGGGGCCAGGGAAGGATTGCTGCTTCTTGATTGGGCTGAGCTCGATGTCGATGGTGTCCATGGTGACGGGGGGAGGAGCAGGGGAAGGGGTCTGTGTTTGCTGACGTCGTCTCAGAGCTGCTGTGGGAGTGGCCACCACGGCGGAGAACAGCTCCCTGCGACTCTCCGCCACCCTCTCTCTCTGCCTCTCCTTCTCCCTCCATCTCTCCAGCTCTCTCTCCTTCTCCCTCGCTCTCTCCTGTTCTTTCATCTTCTCCATCTCCTTCTCCCTATGCATCAACTCCCGCTCCCTCTCTCGGGACAGTCTGGCAGTGACAGTCTTCTTGACGCTGCTGCTCTTTTGACTGACCCCCCGGGGCCCGGGGCCCCCAGGCTTGGTGGCGCTGGGCTGGCTGCTGTTGGAAGCCCCTGAGGAGAAACCCTCGTCTGGGTCGTTGAGGTTGAATGACTCCTCACCTACACTCATCCCATCAGCATCTGGAGAGACAGACAGAAAACAGGATGAGAGAACAAGGTGATAGAGACCGGTGGTTGAACTGGAGGGAACAGACCAGGGTTGCAAAATTCCACTAGATTTTCCCAAAATTCCCAGGTTTTCCAGAAATCCCAGCAAAGGTATTCCCGGAATACTACAACCAGGATTTCTGGAAAACCAGGGAATTTGGGGAAAATGTACAGGAATTTTGCAACCCTAGAACAGACAGTTTGTCTTCACTAGAAACCTGCTATAATGTGTCACAGTGGAGATTATAGTCTATGCAGGTTGACTATATTGACATGATGTCAGGCTGAGGTACAGCATATCTGGATTATCCATCAATAACAAATAGATCAGCCACAGGTGGATGAATGGAGACACAATAAACCATATCCAATCTGTCCTTCAAAGAGAGAAGAGGAGGAGAGAAGAGGAAGAGAGGAGGACATGCACATGACAAGAACACGAGCAACACGCTATTCTGTTGCACTTCTTGTTTCAAACCTTAGCTCTTATAAAAAACCTGTCAAACCTCAACTGTATGGCTCACAGAGGGCTCTGTGGCTGGCTGGCAGGCATATGGCTTACAGAGGGCTCTGTGGCTGGCTGGCAGGCATATGGCTTACAGAGGGCTCTGTGGCTGGCTGGCAGGCATATGGCTTACAGAGGGCTCTGTGGCTGGCTGGCAGGCATATGGCTCACAGAGGGCTCTGTGGCTGGCTGGCAGGCATATGGCTCACAGAGGGCTCTGTGGCTGGCTGGCAGGCATATGGCTTACAGAGGGCTCTGTGGCTGGCTGGCAGGCATATGGCTTACAGAGGGCTCTGTGGCTGGCTGGCAGGCATATGGCTTACAGAGGGCTCTGTGGCTGGCTGGCAGGCATATGGCTTACAGAGGGCTCTGTGGCTGGCTGGCAGGCATATGGCTTACAGAGGGCTCTGTGGCTGGCTGGCAGGCATATGGCTTACAGAGGGCTCTGTGGCTGGCTGGCAGGCATATGGCTTACAGAGGGCTCTGTGGCTGGCTGGCAGGCATATGGCTTACAGAGGGCTCTGTGGCTGGCTGGCAGGCATATGGCTCACAGAGGTCTGTAAATGAGGGGATCCAGTACAGCAGCCCAGAGCTTCTGAATGCTGAGTGTCAAAGTCTGACCAGACTGAACCCTAGACACATCAAACAAGACAAAATGGACCTTCAAATGTAGCAAAAGACAGATCCATGATGTGGAGGTCTTAACAGACAAGGAGCCAGCTGTCTGTGGGAGTGGCCACCCTCTCTCTCTGCGCTGGAGTCGACCGTGGTTTGGAAGGGGATGATTGAGATGATGTTGGCAGTATGTGAAGAGGCCATGTCATGTTTCTCACTCACTGTGCTGTGCTACATTAGATACATGAATACAGTTGTAACTCTGCACATCTAACTAGCTGCACTACACAACTAAATGGAGAACACTTCCAGTAAACAGGTACAGCTGGCCGAAATGTTTCCTGTAATGGAGAACACTTCCAGTGAACAGGTACAGCTGGCCCAAATGTTTCCTGTAATGAAACTGACACCACATGGAGCTGCAGAGACATACCACAGTGACATAACAACTGGGTCTAAAATAATAATTCCAGGTGAGAACCAGAACCAAGCACCAGAGGTTAGTAGGTTTTTCTACATCCTGAAGCATGCTCAGTATTGACGATAGGCGGTGCTCTAAGCAGGAAGCATGGGGTCATGCTAAGGCTGTAGATCAGGGGTCATAGGTAGAAGGAGCTCCATGCTACGGTCCTGTCAATCTATCCTTCAACCCAGAAGTCTTCCTCCCTCTCTCTGGACTGCTATCCAGCACAGAGGACAATAAGAAGTCTTCCTCCCTCTCTCTGGACTGCTATCCAGCACAGAGGACAATAAGAAGTCTTCCTTCCTCTCTCTGGACTGCTATCCAGCACAGAGGACAATAAGAAGTATTCCTTCCTCTCTCTGGACTGCTATCCAGCACAGAGGACAATAAGAAGTCTTCCTTCCTCTCTCTGGACTGCTATACAGCACAGAGGACAATACTGACCAAAAAAGGCAAAGTGCAGTAACTATGAATTTGGCCAGGTATATTGTCGGATTAATGTGGTATTGGCCAGGTCTATTATCGGATTAATGTGGTATTGGCCAGGTCTATTATCAGATTAATGTGGTATCGGCCAGGTATATTATCAGATTAATGTGGTATCGGCCAGGTATATTATCAGATTAATGTGGTATTGGCCAGGTCTATTATCTGATTAATGTGGTATTTAGTTTCCTGACACAAGAACAAGCCAGTCGTTCAGAATAAATTGCCGTCTAGACAGAAAAAGACTTAAGTCAGTAATGTTTTTACGTAGTTACAGCACTTTGTAGGGCAGTATAGAAATGACGTGGTTGGTGGATGGATTGTAAAACAGGAACTTGGAGGTAGCAATGTAAGTATCTGAACAAGGGCTGGAGGGGTTCGTGAACTCTGGGGAGGTGGAGAGGTAACCAATGGGACCCTCACTGCTCTGTGACTCCTCCCGTTCCTGCCTACACTCCAATGTGACGGGGATGATGATGCTGTAGCCCCGCACTCCTCGCTCTCGATTGGCCGCTGGATCCCCGGAGGTGTGGCTAGGAGTGATGGTGACACTGAGCTCTGGTGTGTTGTCAAAACCATCTGGGGTGTAACACAGGATGAGATGCTCTTAACAGCCACGCCCTTCAGCACTTGGTCAGGCAATCAACCATGACATCTGACCACACACTGTACACTCCACTGGTGACGAGTGGGTTATAAATACCATGACATCTGACCACACACTGTACACTCCACTGGTGACGAGTGGGTTATAAATACCATGACATCTGACCACACACTGTACACTCCACTGGTGACGAGTGGGTTATAAATACCATGACATCTGACCACACACTGTACACTCCACTGGTGACGAGTGGGTTATAAATACCATGACATCTGACCACACACTGTACACTCCACTGGTAACGAGTGGGTTATAAATACCATGACATCTGACCACAGTGGTGCTGTGTGTGTACAGTAAGTGTTGCTGTGTCCTACCCTCTCTCTTCCAGGGTTGCTGTGTGTGTGCAGTAAGTGTTGCTGTGTCCTACCCGCTCTCTTCCAGGGTTGCTGTGTGTGTACAGTAAGTGTTGCTGTGTCCTACCCTCTCTCTTCCAGGGTTGCTGTGTGTGTACAGTAAGTGTTGCTGTGTCCTACCCTCTCTCTTCCAGCGGTGTCGTCTGATGGATGCGGCAGTGATGGCGGAGCGGGAGATGCGACTGACGGTTGGCGTGACCTCCACCTGAAGGACCTTCCTGCCTCGGGTCTCGTCTGGAGCGTTGTCTGGCAGGGAACTCTTCATAGCGTTACCCAGCTAGCAGGAGCACAGGTCAGAGGTCAAATGGACTGATCAACCAAACCCTAATGCTAACCCAAACTAATCTTAACCCCAAACCTGATGTCTGGCAAGAACAGTTAATTGCAATACCCAGCTGGCAGGGGAATAGAGGTTTGAGGTCACTAGACTAACAGATAGAGTTGCTGATGGAACAGTCTCAGCTCTATGGCTGTACAGGACCCCGGAAATGGGACCCTGGCACAGGACCCCGGAAATGGGACCCTGGCACAGGACTCCGGAAATGGGACCCTGGCACAGGACCCCGGAAATGGGACCCTGGCACAGGACTCCGGAAATGGGACCCTGGCACAGGACTCCGGAAATGGGACCCTGGCAGAGGACCCCGGAAATGGGACCCTGGCACAGGACCCCGGAAATGGGACCCTGGCACAGGACTCGTGGGTTAGGTCTTACCAGTAAGGGCTGGGTTTATAGGCCCATGGGTTAGGTCTTACCAGTAAGGGCTGGGTTTATAGGCCCGTGGGTTAGGTCTTACCAGTAAGGGCTGGGTTTATAGGCCCGTGGGTTAGGTCTTACCAGTAAGGGCTGGGTTTATAGGCCCATGGGTTAGGTCTTACCAGTAAGGGCTGGGTTTATAGGCCCATGGGTTAGGTCTTACCAGTAAGGGCTGGGTTTATAGGCCCATGGGTTAGGTCTTACCAGTAAGGGCTGGGAGTAGAGTTCCAGCTGAGCTCTGTAGAGGATGTCTTCCAGAGCTTCCTTTCCCATCTCCCACTCGCCATTATATCTGTAGGAGATAAAACGCATCCAATAAAAAGTCAAACATGACTTCTTAACACCACGACAATGTCCAAGTCAACATCCAGGCTGCCCAGCCAGGTGCCCTGATGTCTCACATGGAGATCTGTGATTAGAGCAGGATAATTAGTCCGAGTTCTGCCACACCTGCAGCTTTTTACCCCGCTGGCTTTCTGTTCGATTTCCACCTGCAAGAAATGGTCCCAACCGAACCAGTCATTCAATGTTATTTTAGGCGTATGTGACGCAGCTCGCCTACCAGCCATGGTTCCAGCAATTTTGCATCCTATAGGCAACATCAAAATGCGCAAAAATAACATCAGAAATAGGTTAAATTACCAGAGATTCTCAGGTGGCCCATTACATTAGGCTATCATAAATATATGGATGAGCGATGGCCGAAAGGCATAGGCAAGATGCAGTAGATGATAGAGTACAGTATATACATATGAGATGAGTAATGTAGGATATGTAAATATTATATAAAGTGGCATTGTTTAAAGTGACTAGTGATACATTTATTACATCCAATTTTCTATTATTTAAAGTGGCTAGAGATTTGAGTCAGTATGTTGGCAGCAGCCACTCAATGTTAGTGATGGCTGTTTAACAGTCTGATGGCCTTGAGATAGAAGCTGTTTTTCAGTCTCTCGGTCCCAGCTTTGATGCCCCTGTACTGACCTCGCCTTCTGGATGATAGCGGGGTGAACAGGCAGTGGCTCGGGTGGTTGTTGTCCTTGATCTTTTTGGCCTTCCTGTGACATCGGGTGGTGTAGGTGTCCTGAAGGGCAGGTAGTTTACCCCTGGTGATGCGTTGTGCAGTCCTCACTACCCTCTGGAGAGCCTTACGGTTGTGGGCGGAGCAGTTGCCGTACCAGGCGGTGATACAGCCCGACAGGATGCTCTTGACTGTGCATCTGTAGAAGTTTGTGAGTGTTTTTGGTGACAAGCCGAATTTCTTCAGCCTCGAGGTTGAAGAGGCGCTGTTGCGCCTTCTTCACCACGCTGTCTGTGTGGGTGGACCATTTCAGTTTGTTCGTGATGTGTACGCCGAGGAACTTCAAACTTTCCACCTTCTCCACTACTGTCCCGTCGATGTGGATAGGGGGGGTGCTCCCTCTGCTGTTTCCTGAAGTCCACGATCATCTCCTTTATTTTGTTGATGTTGAGTGAGAGGTTATTTTCCTGACACCACACTCCGAGGGCCCTCACCTCCTCCCTGTAGGCCGTCTCATCGTTGTTGGTAATCAAGCCTACCACTGTAATGTCGTCTGCAAACTTGATGATTGAGTTGGAGGCGTGCTTGGCTATGCATTCATGGGTGAACAGGGAGTACAGGAAAGGGCTGAGAACGCACCCTTGTGGAGCCCCAGTGTTGAGGATCAGCGGGGTGGAGATGCTGTTTCCTACCCTCACCACCTGGGGCCGGCCAGTCAGGAAGTCCAGGACCCAGTTGCACAGGGCTGGGTCGAGACCTAGGGTCTCGAGCTTAATGACGAGTTCGGAGGGTACTATGGTGTTAAATGCTAAGCTGTAGTCGATGAACAGCATTCTTACATAGGTATTCCTCTTGTCCAGATGGGTTAGGGCAGTGTGATTGGGATTGCGTCATCTGTGGACCTATTGGGACGATAAGCAAATTGGAGTGGATCTAGGGTATCAGGTAGGATGGAGGTGATATGATCCTTGACTAATCTCTCAAAGCACTTGATGATGACGGAAGTGAGTGCTACGGGGCGATAGTCATTTAGCTCAGTTAGCTATCTTGGGAACAGGAACAATGGTGGCCCTCTTGAATGTGGGAACAGCAGACTGGGATAAGGATTTATTAAATATGTCCGTAAACACACCAGCCAGCTGGTCTGCGCATGCTCTGAGGACACGGCCAGGGATGCCATCTGGGCCGGCAGCCTTGCGAGGGTTAACACGCTTAAATGTTTTACTCACGTTGGCTGCGGTGAAGGAGAGCCCGCAGGTTTTGGTAGCAGGCCATGTCAGTGGCACTGTACTGTCCTCAAAGCGAGCTCAGAAGTTGTTTAGTGTGTCTGGGAGCAGGACATCGTGGTCTGCGACATCGTGGTCTGAGCCGTTGAATTGTGACTCTTCTTTGTCTCTATATTGACGCTTAGCTTGCTTGATTGCCTTGCGGAGGGAATAGCTACACTGTTTGTATTCAGTCATGTTTCCGGTCGCCTTACCCCGGTTAAAAGCAGTGGTTCGCGCTTACAGTTTTGCGCTAATGCTGCCATCAATCCACGGTTTCTGGCTATGGGTAAAACATCACCGATGCACTTGCTAATAAACTCGCTCACCGAATCAGCGTATACATCAATGTTGTTGTCTGATGCTATCTGGAACATATCCCAGTCCACGTGCTTGAAGCAATCTTGCAGCATGAAATCAGATTGGTCGGACCAGCGTTGAACAGACCTGAGCACGGCGTTTCCGGTTTTAGTTTCTGTCTGTAGGCTGGGAGCAACAAAATGGAGTCATGGTCAGACTTGCTGAAAGGAGAGCGGAGAATGGCCTTGTATGCATCGCGGAAGTTAGAATAACAATGATCCAGGACTTTGCCAGCCTGGGTCGCACATTCGATATGCTGATAAAATTTAGGGAGCCTTGTTTTCAGATTAGCCTTGTTAAAATCCCCAGCCACAATAAACGCAGCATCAGGATATGTGGTTTCCAGTTTACATAGAGTCCGATGAATTTCTTTCAGTGCCGTCGATGTGTCAGCTTGAAGGGGAATATATGCGACTGTGATTATAATCGAGGAGAATTCTATTGGTAAATAATGCGGTCGGCATTTGATTGTAAGGAATTCTATGTCAGGTGAACAAAAGGACTTGAGTTCCTGTATGTTGTTATGATCACACCACGTCTCGTTAATTATAAGACACACACCCCCACCCTTCTTACCAGATAGATGCTTGTTTCTGTCGGCGCGATGCGTGGAGAAACCAGGTGGCTGTACCAACTCTGATAACATGTCCTGAGTGAGCCATGTTTCCGTGAAGCAAAGAACGTTGCAGGCTCTGATGTCTCTCTGGAAGGCAACCCTTCGTATACCTTGTAGTCCAGAGACTGGACATTGCCAAGTAGTATACTCGGGAGCGGTGCGCGATGTGACCGTCTACGAGCCTGACCAGAACACCACCCCGTCTGCCCCTTCTCTTGCGCCGCCGTTGTTTTGGGTCGCTGGCTGGGATCCAGTCTATTGTCCTGGTTGGTGGACCAAACAGAGGATCCGCTTCGGGAAAGTCGTATTCCTGGTCGTAATGTTGGTAAGTTGACGTTGCTCTTATATCCAATAGTTCCTCCCGGTTGTATGTAATAAAACGTATGTAATAAAAATTTTCCCGGGGTAACAATGTAAGAAGTAACACAAAAAAAAAAAAAATACTGCATATCTTTCTGAGAACGTGAAGCGAGGCTGCCATCTCTGTCGGCGCCGGAAGATATAGACTTCTTAGACTGATTAAATATTAAAGCATTAATCTCTCACTAAAGGCATCAGTCATACAAAAGTTACACTTAAATCCAAACTGGTTCTCTAGTAAATTGGTAAGAATGTCTCATCCTATGTTCAAGAATGGCCTTTTTCCCTTTATTCAGATGCTCACTTTGGGTTGTTTTAAAAGGAAATTATCTCCAAAAAATCCTTATTTTTTAAACAAGCCTTAGAAAGTTGGTTGCAATTTCAGTTTAATTCACCTGAAAAGACAGAAGAAATAATACAACAAATATTGTGGTTAAACTCAAATATACTAATTGATAAAAAAATACGTATTTTTCGATGAAATGTTAAAATGTATAATTTTTGTGAATGATATCATAAATAGGACTGGTGGTGTTATGTCACACATGCAGCTAACACAGACATATGGAAATGTCTGCTCTACCCAAAATTACAACCAACTAATAGCAGCACTACCAGAACAATGGAAGAGGCAAGTAAAAGGGGAAAAAGTAAGTAGCTTGTCTCTTGGCCCTGCATTAAAGAACATAATTAGTTAAAGAAAAGTGTGATAAATAAAAACATACCAACTTCATTTAAGGACAAAAAAATTGACAGCTGTGCCATATAAATTGCTAAATAGTTGGGAAGAGATTTGCGATGTACCCATTCCATGGCACATGGTTTATGAACTGACACACAAAACAACGCCGGATTCAAAACTTCAAATGTTTCAATTTAAATTACTACACAAAATTATTGCAACCAATAGAATGTTATATATATATATATATATGGGGGATACAATCTTCCCAGCTCTGCAGATTTTGCTGTGAGGAGGCAGAGTCATTAGATCATTTATTTTGTATATGTCCATATGTAGCTTGTTTTTGGTCACAAGTCCAGGAATGGCTGAAGAATTGCAACATTTGTCTAGAACTAACGCTGCAGATAGCAACACTGGGTGATCTGAAAAGTCATAGTCAATCAATCAATAATATAATAAGTATTTTAGCAAACATGTTTATCTTTAATTTACAATCTGTAGAAGCTATGATAATAGAAAGGTTCAGTACTTTTGTGAAGCATCACAGCACAGTTGAAAAATATCTGGCAAATAGAAATCCCAAATGGATGGTGTTAAGAGATAGATGAGAGGGGTTGAATGGAGCTGAAGGGTGGGACTAATAACAAGATAACCAATGTAAAACATACGGGGGTCTGTAAAATGTAAATAGGTTCAGAAATGTTGTGCAATAGCACAGTTACAAATAGATAGCACAGTTACAAATAGAAGTCAAACTGGATGGACATCAGAAATAGAGGAAGGACTAAAAACAAACATATATATAACTATTGTAAAATAGATTGAGTCTGTAAAATGTGTACAAGATGTATAAACTGAAGGCAGAAGACTAAGTGTTATTGTTTATTAGTTTACTCCAATTGGGGGAAGGGTGGTAGGGTATGGGGAATAATAAAGGCATATTATAAATATAGCGTGAATGTCTATATAGGTATGTGTATGTATAGATGTGCATGTATAGATAGGTATGTGTATGCATAGATGTGTATGTCTATATAGGTATGCGTATGTATAGATGTGTATGTCTATATAGGTATGTGTATATAGGTATGTGTATGTCTATATAGGTCTGTGTATGTAAAGATGTGTATATCTATATAGGTATGTGTATGTATAGATGTGTATGTCTATATAGGTATGCGTATGTATAGATGTGTATATCTATATAGGTATGCGTATGTATAGATGTGTATGTCTATATATGTGTATGTCTATATAGGTATGTGTATGTCTATATATGTGTATGTCTAGATGTGTATGTCTATATAGGCATGTATAGATGTGTATATCTATATAGGTATGTGTATGTATAGATGTGTATATCTATATAGGTATGCGTATGTATAGATGTGTATGTCTATATAGGTATGTGTATGTATAGATGTGTATGTCTATATATGTGTATGTCTATATAGGCATGTATAGATGTGTATATCTATATAGGTATGTGTATGTATAGATGTGTATATCTATATAGGTATGCGTATGTATAGATGTGTATGTCTATATAGGTATGTGAATGTATAGATGTGTATGTCTATATAGGTATGTGAATGTATAGATGTGTATGTCTATATAGGTATGTGAATGTATAGATGTGTATGTCTATATAGGTATGTGAATGTATGTATAGATGTGTGTCTATATAGGTATGTGTATATATGTGTATGTCTATATAGGTATGTGTATGTCTATATAGGTATGTGTATGTAAAGATGTGTATGTCTATATAGGTATGTGTATGTATAGATGTGTATGTCTATATAGGTATGTGTATGTATAGATGTGTATGTCTATATAGGTATGTGTATATATAGATGTGTATGTCTATATAGGTATGTGTGTATATATATATATATATGTCTATATAGGCATGTGTATGTATAGATGTGTATGTCTATATAGGTATGTATAGATGTGTATATCTATATAGGTATGTGCATGTATAGATGTGTGTGTCTATATAGTTATTTGTATGTATAGATGTGTATGTCTATATAGGTATGTGTATGTATAGATGTGTATGTCTATATAGGTATGTGTATGTATAGATGTGTATGTCTATATAGGTATGTGTATATATAGATGTGTATGTCTATATAGGTATGTGTGTATGTCTATATAGGCATGTGTATGTATAGATGTGTATGTCTATATAGGTATGTATAGATGTGTATATCTATATAGGTATGTGCATGTATAGATGTGTGTGTCTATATAGTTATTTGTATGTATAGATGTGTATGTCTATATAGGTATGTGTATGTATAGATGTGTATGTCTATATAGGTATGTGTATGTATAGATGTCTATATAGGTATGTGTATGTAAAGAAGTGTATATCTATATAGGTATGTGAATGTATAGATGTGTATGTACAGATGTGTATGTCTATATAGGTATGTGTATGTATAGATGTATATATAAGTATGTGTATATATATGTGTATGTCTATATAGGTATGTGTATGTCTATATAGGCATGTGTATGTATAGATGTGTATGTCTATATAGGTATGTGAATGTATAGCTGTGTATGTATAGATGTGTATGTCTATATAGGTATGTGTATGTCTATATAGGTATGTGTATGTAAAGATGTGTATGTCTATATAGGTATGTATAGATGTGTATATCTATATAGGTATGTGCATGTATAGATGTGTATGTCTATATAGTTGTGTATGTATAGATGTGCATATCTATACAGGTATATGTATGTATATATGTGTATGTCTATATAGGTATGTGTATGTCTATATGTGTATGTATAGATGTGTATGTCTATATAGGTATGTGTATGTAGAGATGTGTATGTCTATATAGGTATGTGTATGTATAGATGTGTATGTCTATATGTGTATGTATAGATGTGTATGTCTATATAGGTATGTACAGGTGTATGTATAGATGTGTATGTCTATATAGGTATGTGTATGTATAGATGTGTATATATGTGTATGTCTATATAGGCATGTGTATGTATAGATGTGTATATCTATATAGGTATGTGTATGTATAGATGTGTATGTCTATATAGGTAGGTGTATGTATAGATGTGTATATCTATATAGTTATATGTATGTCTATATAGGTATGCGTATGTATAGATGTGTATATCTATATAGGTATGTGTATGTATAGATGTGTATATCTATATAGGTAGGTGTATGTATAGATGTGTATGTCTATATAGGTATGTGAATGTATAGATGTGTATGTACAGATGTGTATGTCTATATAGGTATGTGTATGTCTATATGGGCATGTGTATGTATAGATGTGTATGTCTATATAGGTATGTGAATGTATAGCTGTGTATGTATAGATGTGTATGTCTATATAGGTATGTGTATGTCTATATAGGTATGTGTATGTAAAGATGTGTATGTCTATATAGGTATGTGTATGTATAGATGTGTATGTCTATATAGGTATGTATATCTATTTAGGTATTGGTATGTATAGATGTGTATGTCTATATAGGTATGTGTATGTCTATATAGGTATGTGTATGTAAAGATGTGTATGTCTATATAGGTATGTGTATGTCTATATAGGTATGTATAGATGTGTATATCTATATAGGTATGTGCATGTATAGATGTGTATGTCTATATAGTTGTGTATGTATAGATGTGCATATCTATACAGGTATATGTATGTATATATGTGTATGTCTATATAGGTATGTGTATGTCTATATGTGTATGTATAGATGTGTATGTCTATATAGGTATGTGTATGTAGAGATGTGTATGTCTATATAGGTATGTGTATGTATAGATGTGTATGTCTATATAGGTATGTGTATGTATAGATGTGTATATCTATATAGGTATGTGTATATATGTGTATGTCTATATAGGCATGTGTATGTATAGATGTGTATATCTATATAGGTATGTGTATGTATAGATGTGTATGTCTATATAGGTAGGTGTATGTATAGATGTGTATATCTATATAGTTATATGTATGTCTATATAGGTATGCGTATGTATAGATGTGTATGTCTATATAGGTATGTGTATGTATAGATGTGTATATCTATATAGGTAGGTGTATGTATAGATGTGTATATCTATATAGGTATGTGTATGTCTATATAGGTATGCGTATGTATAGATGTGTATATCTATATAGGTATGTGTATGTATAGATGTGTATATCTATATTAGGTATGTGTATGTCTATATAGGTATGTGTATGTATAGATGTGTATGTCTATATAGGTATGTATATCTATTTAGGTATTGGTATGTATAGATGTGTATGTCTATATAGGTATGTGTATGTATAGATGTGTATGTCTATATAGGTATGTGTATATATGTGTATGTCTATATAGGCATGTGTATGTATAGATGTGTATGTCTATATAGGTATGTATAAATGTGTATATCTATATAGGTATGTGCATGTATAGATGTTTATATAGGTATGTGTATGTATAGATGTATGTCTATATAGGTATGTGTATATATGTGTATGTCTATATAGGCATGTGTATGTATAGATGTGTATGTCTATATAGGTATGTATAAATGTGTATATCTATATAGGTATGTGCATGTATAGATGTGTATGTCTATATAGGTATGTGTATGTCTATATAGGTATGTATATCTATATAGGTATGTGTATGTATAGATATGTGTATGTATAGATGTGTATGTCTATATAGGTATGTGTATGTATATATATGTGTATGTCTATATAGGTATGTGTATGTATAGATGTGTATGTCTATATAGGTATGTGTATGTATAGATGTGTATGGCTATATAGGTATGTGTATGTATAGATGTGTATATCTATATAGGTATGTGTATGTATAGATGTGTATATCTATATAGGTATGTGTATGTATAGATGTGTATGTCTATATAGGTATGTGTATGTCTAGATGTGTATACGTACGCATATGAATATGTACGGGTATGTATAGGGATATACAGTGGGGAAAAAAAGTATTTAGTCAGCCACCAATTGTGCAAGTTCTCTCACTTAAAAAGATGAGAGAGGCCTGTAATTTTCATCATAGGTACACTTCAACTATAACAGACAAAATGAGGAAAAAAAATCCAGAAAATCACATTGTAGGATTTTTTATGAATTTATTTGCAAATTATGGTGGAAAATAAGTATTTGGTCAATAACAAAAGTTTATCTCAATACTTTGTTATATACCCTTTGTTGGCAATGACAGAGGTCAAACGTTTTCTGTAAGTCTTCACAAGGTTTTCACACACTTGCTGGTATTTTGGCCCATTCCTCCATGCAGATCTCCTCTAGAGCAGTGATGTTTTGGGGCTGTCGCTGGGCAACACAGACTTTCAAAGATTTTCTATGGGGTTGTGATCTGGAGACTGGCTAGGCCACTCCAGGACCTTGAAATGCTTCTACTGAAGCCACTCCTACATTGCCCGGGCGGTGTGTTTGGGATCATTGTCATGCTGAAAGACCCAGCCACGTTTCATCTTCAATGCCCTTGCTGATGGAAGGAGGTTTTCACTCAAAATCTCACGATACATGGCCCCATTCATTCTTTCCTTTACACGGATCAGTCGTCCTGGTCCCTTTGCAGAAAAACAGCCCCAAAGCATGATGTTTCCACCCCCATGCTTCACAGTAGGTATGGTGTTCTTTGGATGCAAATCAGCATTCTTTGTCCTCCAAACACGACGAGTTGAGTTTTTACCAAAAAGTTATATTTTGGTTTCATCTGACATTCTCCCAATCCTCATCTGGATCATCCAAATGCTCTCTAGCAAACTTTAGACGGGCCTGAACATGTACTGGCTTAAGCAGGGGACACGTCTGGCACTGCAGGATTTGAGTCCCTGGCGGCGTAGTGTGTTACTGATGGTAGGCTTTGTTACTTTGGTCCCAGCTCTCTGCAGGTCATTCACTAGGTCCCCGTGTGGTTCTGGGATTTTTGCTCACCGTTCTTGTGATCATTTTGACCCCACGGGGTGAGATCCCCAGATCGAGGAAGATTATTAGTGGTCTTGTATGTCTTCCATTTCCTAATAATTGCTCCCACAGTTGATTTCTTCAAACCAAGCTGCTTACCTATTGCAGATTCAGTCTTCCCAACCTGGTGCAGGCCTACAATTTTGTTTCTGGTGTCCTTTGACAGCTCTTTGGTCTTGGCCATAGTGGAGTTTGGAGTGTGACTGTTTGAGGTTGTGGACAGGTGTCTTTTATACTGATAACAAGTTCAAACAGGTGCCATTAATACAGGTAACGAGTGGAGGACAGAGGAGCCTCTTAAAGAAGAAGTTACAGGTCTGTGAGAGCCAGAAATCTTGCTTGTTTGTATGTGACCAAATACTTATTTTCCACCATAATTTGCAAATAAATTCATAAAAAATCCTACAATGTGATTTTCTGGATTTTCTTTCCTCATTTTGTCTGTCATAGTTGAAGTGTACCTATGATGAAAATTACAGGCCTCTCATCTTTTTAAGTGAGAGAACTTGCACAATTGGTGGCTGACTAAATACTTTTTTGCCCCACTGTATATATTTACCCAAAAAAGATATGGGTGATTGGAAATGATGCAGACAATTACATTGATGGAGGCAACAATCTTTCCGCAATATTAAGCTGATCCACCCCTTAAAAAATAGAATAAAAATAGAATCAAAACACACCTAAGATATCACTGAGGTACCACACTGGTCGTAAAAAGAAGTCCAGTGAACTTTCCACCTTCAAAACAAACAGCAACAATAATCATGCCTTGCCATGTCTAGTTTAAACTACAATGCAACTAGTAAAATGCTCTAATCATGAGTTCCGGTAGGATAACATTACAGAATAAAATCGGTAGGATAACTGGTCCCCTTGAGTACCAGTACCAATGCCAGCACAATCAGTCCAGCCACAATCAGTAAGAAGGTTAGAGACCTAACATGTCAAATTGCTATTGATAACAGCGACAGAGGAGTTAGTAGGTCACTCAGATTGCAACACGTGGAAGGGAATCTCCAGAACACTCTTCTGATGGTTAACACACATGCCACTGATAAATAGAACCCTCCATTCAGGAGTTATTAGAAGTCATGATCACAGCGGGTACGACTGGTCGAGTACTTCCGTCGTGAGGTTAGCTCCTCCGTGGATAACATAGCTATGAAATAGACTCCTTCATACCTATCACCGCTACAATGGTTTAAGACACATTGATGTGTAGTAAAACTACAGCAGGTCTTTTTAACATATATGTCTTGAGGTCGACATCAATTCTTACTAATGATCTGATGACGTCAGACTCATTCTGAACAGGTCGCAGCCTACCAGGATACTTCGTTTTCTTTCCCTTGGCATGTGCGCTCATGTAAGCATAAACGCACACGTACAACGGAACATTTAATAAGTATTTTATGCTCGGATCACTTAAGTTTTACATTTACTCTGAGGCCTTTGACTGTACAGCTACAGTACTCACCAGTTGCTCCACAGAGGTCCATAGGTCATCCCTGTAGACTGCCCAAAACTAGTGCCTTACAGCTGTAGACTTATCATACAGTTCTCAATTTAGGATAGAGCCACTCTATTGGGGTCCCTTAAGGACCCATTTTTGGGCCCACTTTTATTCAGTATATACAGTTGAAATCTGAGGTTTACATACACTTAGGTTGGAGTCATTAAAACTAGTTTTTTCAACCACTCCACAAATGTCTTGTTAACAAACTATAGTTTTGGGAAGTTGGTTAGGACATCTACTTTGTGCAATTGTTTAGACAGATTATTTCACTTATAATTCACTGTATCACAATTCCAGTGGGTCAGAAGTTTACATACACTAAGTTGACTGTGCCTTTAAACAGCTTGGAAAATTCCAGAAAATTATGTCATGGCTTTAGAAGCTTCTGATAGGCTAATTGACATCATTTGAGTCAATTGGAGGTGTACCTGTGGATTTATTTCAAGGCCTACCTTCAAACTCAGTGCCTCTTTGCTTGACATCATGGGAAAATCAAAAGAAATCAGCAAAGACCTCAGAAAACAAATTGTAGACCTCCAAAAGTCTGGTTTATCCTTGGGAGCAAATTCCAAACGCCTGAAGGTACCACGTTCATCTGTACAAACAATAGTATGCAAGTATAAACACCATGGGACCACGCAGCCGTCATACTGCTCAGGAAGGAGACGTGTTCTGTCTCCTAGAGATGAACATACTTTGGTGCGAAAAGTGCAAATCAATCCCAGAACAACAGCAAAGGACCTTGTGAAGATGCTGGAGGAAACCGGTACAAAAGTATCTTGTACACGGTCCTGATCAATAGACGTAGTAATGTTGTACGCGGTGCTGATCAATAGACGTAGTAATGTTGTACGCGGTCCTGATCAATAGACGTAGTAATGTTGTACGCGGTCCTGATCAATAGACGTAGTAATGTTGTACGCAGTCCTGATCAATAGACGTAGTAATGTTGTACACGGTCCTGATCAATAGACGTAGTAATGTTGTACGCGGTCCTGATCAATAGACGTAGTAATGTTGTACGCGGTCCTGATCAATAGACGTAGTAATGTTGTACGCGGTCCTGATCAATAGACGTAGTAATGTTGTACGCGGTCCTGATCAATAGACGTAGTAATGTTGTACACGGTCCTGATCAATAGACGTAGTAATGTTGTACAGGGTCCTGATCAATAGACGTAGTAATGTTGTACGCGGTCCTGATCAATAGATATAGTAATGTTGTACGCGGTCCTGATCAATAGACGTAGTAATGTTGTACAGGGTCCTGATCAATAGACGTAGTAATGTTGTACAGGGTCCTGATCAATAGACGTAGTAATGTTGTACGCGGTCCTGATCAATAGACGTAGTAATGTTGTACAGGGTCCTGATCAATAGGCGTAGTAATGTTGTACACGGTCCTGATCAATAGACGTAGTAATGATACTTACATGGCATGGTACACAGCGGTCAGCATCTGGACCATGAACTCTGGGTCCAGCACCACACGGTTACACGGCTCTCTCCACAGCTTCTGCTGCTGCTGCGGGAAACCACATACACACAACCTGGAGAGAGGAGACACAGAGTCAGGAAACCACATACAACCTGGAGAGAGACAGGGACACAGAATCAGGAAACCCCATACTGTTAAGTTCATGTTTTAAGTATCCCTATATTTCTGTTATTACAGGGCCATCACTCAGTCAAGAGTGCGCCTGCGCGTCAAGTCTTGTTGTTGATGGACCTAGCCTTGAGAGGAATGGCTACCACTCAAGGATGCTCAGTAAGTCCAACACTATTTAACATCTACATTAACTACTTAGGGATAAACGGCGTGCTAGCGGGCCACTCCCGACACTACCCGGTGAAATGTAAGGCGCCAAATTCAAAATCCAAAAGTTTAATTATTAAACATTCATCAATATACAAGTGTTGCATAGTCATCAAAAGCTCTGATTATTGGCAATATCACAGCGCTGTCAGATTTCAAAAAGGCTTTACGGCGAAAGCATAACATTTGATTGTTTGAGGATAGACCCTCTAACATTTAAGCATTAGCATAAATTCATAACCAGCGCGGGTCACACAAAATCCATATAAGAGCTAAAATAAATCACTTACCTTTCGAAGAACTTCTGCTGAGGGCATCCCAAGTGTCCAACGAAGACATCATTTATTATATCCATAAATCTCAGTTTGGTTGCGCGTTATGTTCAGAAAATCCACCGTCGAGTCACCCATTGAACCGTGAAGAGAACGCGTTCAAATTATACCTATCAACTTTGTCCAAACAAATCAAACAATTTTTAATGTATCTTTAGGTATCCTTTTATGTATATTTACTATAATATTTCAACCGGATTACAGCCTGAACGATAGGAAAGGAAAAAAACAGAGCACGCGAGACCGTGAACGCGCATGTCATTCTATTGAGTTCCGGGGTCCACTTCTAAATTCTTCTTCTATTGGCTTCTAATTCAACCTAAGATCATGAAACCCTGTCTAAAGACTGTTGACATCCAGTGGAAGCCATAGGTACTGCAGTCTAGATCCTATATAACGTTGAATACAATAGGCAGCCAGGAGAAAAAGTCATCTACAAAAGAAACTGCAAATTGGGTTTTCGCCTGCTATATCAGTTCTGTTATACTCACATACATTATTTTAACGGTTTTAGAACCTTCAGAGTGTTTCCTATCCAATAGTACTAATTATGTGCATATCCTAGTTTCTGGGCCTGAGTGGCAGGTATTTTACTTTGGGCATGCCAGACTCTCCAAAACCGACACCTTGGCTGATGATGCCTAAAGAGTTAATGAATTGGCAAAAACAGAAGAATCGGCAGCACCTGGTATCACCCTACACAACACTGAAATCAAGTGTCTGCTGTCCGCAGATGAGCTGGTGCTGCTGTCTCCCACTAAAGAGGGGTTACAGCAGCACCTAGATCGTAGTCACATGTTCTGTCAGACCTGGGCTCTGACCTAAAATAAACAAATATAATGATATTCCAAAAAAGGTCCGGAAATTTGGACACAGTTCTATTAGAACACACCAGACACTACACATATCTAGGACTAAATATCAGCAACACAGGTAGCTTTCACATGGCTGTGAATGAGCTGAGAGACAAAGCAAGAAGAGCATTCTATGCCATTAAAAGGAACATTAAAATCGAAATTCCAATTAGAATCTGGCTCAAAATGTTCCAATCAGTTATAGAACCAATTGCTCTATATGGCAGCGAAGTATGGGGCCCAATCTCTAACAATGAATTTACCAAATGGGACAAACATCCAATCGAAATACTGCATGCAGAGTTTTGCAAGACTGTATTGCAAGTGCAAAGAAAAACTCTAAATAACTCATGTAGAGCAGAATTGGGCCAATACCCCCTCCTCATTCGAATAGAAAAAAAGAGCCATCAAATTTTACAACCATCTAAAAACAAGTGACCCCAAAACATTCCATCACACAGCACTACAATGTCAAGAGATGAAACAAGAGAAGAGTCCCCTCAGCCAGCTGGTCCTGAGGCTCAGTTCACTAACCCAAACCAACCCCATAGAGCCTCAGGACAGCACTCAGAACATCTGGCCCAACCAAATCATCACAAAACAAAAATAAAAAAATATAATCTATTGGAAAGACACCACAAAAAATCTAAGTATACTTCAATGCTATTTGGCTCTAAACAGACAGTACATGGTGGCAGACTATCTGACCACTGTTGGAGATATTTTAATACCATTATGTTACATTTTCTCATTTCTGAACAGAATGCATAAAACACCTTTTAAGTAGAAACACATGTCAAGGGTTGCCTCAGCTGAAAAAACGCACATACTGCACGTAGGCCTCGTACCACACGTTTCACTTTTAAGTGGAAACATGTCAGAGGCTGCCTATGGTAACACTATATAAGTTGAACTGAGTTCAGTCGGAGCTAGCTGTGATCCGGGTCACAGCTCGGCCTTTGATTACTCTGAATTAAAGGTCTTATTGAATTCACAAGTTTCTTGTTAAACTGCATGCATGCGTAACGCTTTGGGGGGATATTTAATAGATCTATTTGTGAGACGGGGTGTGTGGGGGGCTGCGTATCTTGCTGACGTCGGGTGACCAGTGGAGGGGGGCCTTGCATTTGCTCTGTTTCGTTGGGCTGCCTGGCTTGGAGAGGTGCTGTGGCTACCTTGACATGTTGTCAACACAAATGGATTGAATAGGACTTTGACCCGTTTAGGCAAACTCCTGATATGTTGAATAGGACGTTTGACTCGTTTAGGCAAACTCCTGGTATGTTGAATAGGACGTTTGACCCGTTTAGGCAAACTCCTGGTATGTTGAATAGGAATTTGACCTGGTTAGGCAAACTCCTTTTATAGAATAAATCCTATGCCGTGTTCACAGGGGTGTATCAGTTTAGGTTGTTTAGGGAAACGTGAGAAATGTGTTATATCAGGACTTTTGACCCGTTTTGGCAAATTCCTTTTATAAAAAGAAATAAAAATAAATCCTATTTTTGTGTCGATAATAAAACAAATGTGTGTGAATGAAACGCGTGTATAAATGTCAAAAGCCTGAATAGGTGTATGTTATCCTGTGTAAAGGAAGGTTCAGGAAAATCATATTGTATTGTCTATTAACAAGAGTTAAGTGAAAATAGAAATTATATACTGGTAAGAGAGAGAAAAAATATAAAATACAGAAGCGTGGCTATAGTATGCGTTTGAATTAATTTACTGTTGAAAAAAATTATGGTCACGGACACATGAATAGGAAATAATATAGTTCAAACTAAGGAGCAAGGAATGATTATGAATATCACAGAAAAATAGGTAGAGGTTTTGAAAAAGTAATTGTAAAACCATGGAGTTGCTAAAAGATGTGCATGTAGATTCTACCAATTCATCTTGAATATGAAAGAGTAAACTAGATATGGCAAGGCAAAGTTACCCTATCAACAGGAGAATTCAAATCAAATAAAGAATTCAGGGAGGTAATTATGAATTGGAACAAAAACATAGAACAAGAATAAGAAGCTAAGTAAGTGTATTGAATTTTAGCGCCTCTATTAGCGTTGTTACGCTCATAGGATTATTCTGAGATTGGATAGGGTACAATGGGGTACCCGGTATGTCGTTCAGGTTATTTTGGTTTAGTTCAGAAACACTAGATTGGGTGTACCAGAGTGCAGATAACTGAGAAGTTGACGAATGCTTTTTGGTTTGAATATTGTTGGTGTAAGTAAATTTAAGAGAAATAACATAACTTGAAGTATTGCAAGCAGCATAGTTAGTCACCAGCGTGTTTAAATAGCAAGTAAGGAGCCTAACTGGCTTTGCGAGGTGAGTAGATTGAAGATATATTTTCTTGTATCTGGGAATAACGTTAGCTAAATGAGTTAGCCACGATTAGCTTGGGTATTTGACTGCCATGTGGAAAATAGTAGGAATATGATTTAGAAGGTTTGGGTTAACTCTGTGCAGTAGTGGATTTTGAGGTTGAATTATCCTTGTCAGAAACGGGGACAGTGGATATTAGGTGAACATTAACGTCTAAGTGGTGTTTTATGGAATATAACGTATCTCGCCACTCGTTCAGCCCATCGCTAAAAGTTTAGATTTGAGGTTGACTGTTGATAAAATGTGTATGCTATGTGGTAGTGCAGAAACACGAGGGGTTATTGGTTGTTTGATTATTTTGGGTGTTGATTTCACTTAATGAAACATCTGATGTGGTTTGAGTGGTATTATTTATTCTGGGACTGATGGAAGTCACCTAAAGTATGTGAGTTTAAGGAGACATAAGAGAACATGTCTCAAACAACATTTTATTAAAATCCCTGGGATTAAATATCACTGATTCCTTACGCTGAGGAATTTACTACATTAAATTGTTACATATTTGTTGGACATTTGTCTAGTTACAATACCAGGATAATGGTATTTAAGGGTAGCGCATGCTAAATTAAGTACATATAAACGTTGAGGTAGATTAACACTAATGATTTGAGGGAGTACTGTGGACTTATCATTATTATCGTGTTTGGATTGTAGTTAACTTTTTGATCGCTGAATCAGTGTAGTATAATGAATGCTAACGAAGTGTTTTGTGTTTTTATAGGAAACGTGGTGATTTCATTGTCTCTCTTTGAAATGTTTGCTGGGGCTATAATCTTTGGGAGAATCCGTAAATTACCAAATGAAATAAAGTCTGGCAATTGTTTGTTTGTTTTACCTTAAGGGTCGCAAATACCCGCACATAACACATTTGTCATGACTATTTGTTCCTGTGTTTAGTGAATTTTCAGTTTGTCTGAGTGCCAACATATCGTAAAGGGGCACGCACACATATGGCAAGTTTTTATTTTCTGAGTTTTAATTAAAAATAATGGAATTCTTTTGACAAAGGAATGTACTGGAAACCTTGGATACAACATGTATGAAATGTTTGACTATTTTTCATTAATTTGTCTAAAATAGAAAGAAACACTTCTTTGAAGGGTTTGTGTGACCTCTGACCTATGTCATGACTTTCCATTGTGGTTTGATCACCCGCATTGGAAAGCCATTTGGATAATGAATTTAAGGTCATTTGTCATACTGATTTTCGGGGTTATTTGTAAAATTGGTTATTATGATTGAGTTTCTAGTTCTTAGCCAGATTTGTGATTTGGACTAATGTGAAGAAGGAGAGGGCGTTGCCTTTGACTGAGGTTAGGCTGCCTTAAGTTTATTTTCCTATGGCCATATGTGTAAAATATTTTTCTTTGTGGAGTTCTTAAGAGTAGTGATGTTATTTGAAATGTTGTATTTTTGACCAGTAGTAGTGTTATTTCTTTTACACATTACTCCCATGGAGAGTTGTGTGGTAAAAATGGGGGAGGGTACAGTCCTTTGAGGTTTTGGATTGAAGTTCACCTTGAGTGCTGTGTAGGAGTGTATGGAGTTGTATGTGAAGGAGTGTATTGTTGTGTTGTATGTGCAGTTCTATTCCTGATGGGTTATAGGTCTAACTTTCTGATGCTGTGGCTCTGCGATGAAGCTGACAGTGTGATGGGGGAGTATTAGTAGCCAATTTGAATGACTAGTTTCAATAGAATGCGTTGTTATTCTCTTTATTCTGACATATGTTTAGACAATTTAATTAAGAATAATTGGTAAAAGTAATAATTTATCATATAGTTAATGAACTGAACTAAACTGTTGTTCTGATCTGTTATCTCGAGGTTATCATGAAAAGTGACATCAGACGGTATCTTAATGCATGGAAGGGATAATTGGACTGAACAGTGTGTGTACCTCAAAACCCCCTCTAACTGGCTGAAGAAGACAAAAAGGACGCCAGGAGATATAGTGCCTGAAAGAGGGGGTTGGTCAACTGTGCCCAAAATTGTTTTAGACTTTTGGGGTATCAGGTTGATTGTAGAGGTCCAAATTATAGTTATTTAGATGAAGAATGCATTGAGATACTGATCTGTATTATAACTGTGATTAAAAAGTTATGAAATAATTATACTGGATGTTAATATAAATGTACATTCTGCTGATATTGGTGTGTGTTAAATTTAGTTTTTACTTTGGGCGATAGGACCAATTTGAATCACTGAGCAATGTCATTTTACAATTTGGTTGGATAATTAATTGGGTTTTTAATTATGATTTGGAAACTGAAGGATTGATTTGAGTTTAGTAATTAATGTATTAGGGATTGATAGTTTCTGATTGTTGCTTGGTTTAAGTGTTTTGCTAACACCAGTGAATTTGAGCAGGAAGTTAATGCATTAATGGTATGTGCAAGAAGCAAGAAGGTCATAAAGGGAACCAGGGCTAATAAACTATAAATGAGTATAGTCTGGATGCATAGGGATAACTCGCTTTTCGTTCTAGGCCTCTCATGACAGACAAACAGGGGCAAAGGGGTTGTAATGAGAATAGATACTACTTGTACTGACAGTAAAATGTTTATAAGTATACATTTTAATAGGGATGTCTGGGTTATAGAATACAAGTAATTGCATATAAGGTTTATAGTCTGTTTTGAAATGACACCCAATAATGGTTATGATTGAGATGGCATGAGGACTGCATAATTGGGCATAGAACGTAACAGTTGGATGTTTTTCCCAGCTTTAGTTACTTTAAAAAGTAATGGGAAGGTTTTAAACAAGTATTAATTTTTCGTCTTACATGTTTTATGGAACATGAGTGAATATTGTTCCAGAGGAGAGATTGATGAATATTGACTAAATTGATTCAAGAATGTTTTAGTATGTATTCAACTATGATAGGACTCATAAATGAAGGTTATGATAATAGAGGGGTGTTGTTTCTAGGTACTATGTATATGGTTACAGGAGATAGCTTACAGGAAAGGAAAAAAACCTGTCTGTGTAAAATATAGGGACAATTATAAGGACATTGAACATTACACATCTCAATTATGGTGAGAGGAAAAGTGATGATGGTAGGAATTTGAACACTATGGTGCAAGTTTAAGAAACTTATGACTTAAGAGTTTGGTTAGGTTGGATATTCTTCCAACTCAGTGGTATGCTTTTTAAATATTTTTACTGGTGGAAGACACTTAACTAATTACGTGCAGTAATACATCTTATGACTGTTGCGGTAGGGACTGCAGTTGGGCAATCATTATGTGTAAATGTAGCAGGAGAAGGGGTGGTTGAGATAGAATGTTTACATAGGGATGTTAATTAAATATTGCGAATTAGTAATCTTGACATAAGAAGAGAGTCTGTTGTCAGGAAATGACCCATGTTGGAGTGTGTATATCCTCAGGTGTAAGCAGCACATAAGGAGCCAGAGATAACCAAGGGCATGGACTGAATTCCGGAGATTGAGTGAACATCCAGATACACCAGGAGGGGATGTTGGAATAGATTTGGTCTGGCCCACACATACGGTACTCCTTACAACACCTGCAGTGGTAAAGATTGACATGTCTCTCTTTGGTGGGTGCATCATTCTCACAAGAAGTAAGGTACACCATGTAAGGGATGAGCTTGAAAACACCATAACAGAAGAAGAGGAGTTAAAGAAAGAGATTAGATTTCACTGTGGATATACATGCAGATGGGTTAAGTTAGGAGTTAATTGCTTTATAGGGTAATGCATCGTATGATAAAAGATGTTAGGATAATTGTACTCTAAATAACATGTTGAAGGCATTGATATGAAAGCATATACAGTTTTGATTTACTTAAAGTGGATGTAATATTGATTAGGGATATGCATAGCAGGTGACATGCCTATTAGTTGAGATGGAGAACTAAGTAAAAATGACATGACTTGGGAACACCTCTCAGAACCTGGGGCCGAAAGGGGAAGACTAGATGAAAGCATGAGGAAGCTTTTTAGGGCTTTTATTTTTGCAGAGTCCAGCAGGAGAGCATCCTTAAGGCGTAGAGGCAAGTGAAGAGAGAGTGGGAATTGTCATGGTCTTAGATTTAGGTATATATTTATGTATAACTTGTTAGGCAGCGGCAGCTGAGGGGTCGGTTTTGGAGAGTCTGGCGTGCCCAAAGTAAAATGCTTGCCACCCAGGCTCAGAAACTAGGATATGGACATAGTACTATTGGATAGGAAACACTCTGAGGTTTCCAAAAGTGTTATCATTTTGTCTGTGAGTGTAACAGACGTCATTTGGCAGGCAAAAACCAGAGATTTTTCCATCCGGAAATCTCATTCTTGAGGCTTATAGCTCACTTTGAGACAGTGCCTATAAAAAAGTATTTATACCAGGACCCTGAATGTAGTACCTACTGCTTCCACTGGATGTCAGCAGTGTATAGGCAAAGTTTAATGGAAATCGGAACTAATGTGTTTCTATTGGGAGAAGTTTTAGCCGGGGGACTTCTTTCACAGTTGCACGTTTTTGGGCGCACATGTTCCTGAGCGGTCCACTTTATTTGACTTATATAACGTTTAGGTGACCATCCAAGTGAAAGATTATCACTTTTATTCATAAAAGATAAGCTAAGGAAGCATTTTAATAGGTTTTTGTTTTGTTGAGGGAAAGTTTATAGGTATAGTTGAACGCGTTCTCACGTTGGATTTTCTGAACACAAGGCGCCAACCAAACGGAGATTTAAGGATATAATAAATTACTTTTTCTAACCAAATACCCATGGATTGTCTTCGTTGGACACTTAGGAAGCCCTCTGCAGACGTTCTACAAAAGGTAAGGCACAGGTTTTCCCTGTGAAATGCATTTTCTATCGACCGCACTGGTATGGTTATGGAAAATATGTGAGGTGCTAGCCTCAAACAATCAAATGTAGTGCTTTTGCCGTAAAGCCTTTTTGAAATCCGACAACGCTGTGATATTGCCAAGAAGCAGAGCTTTTGATGAGTATGGAACACTTGTATATTGGTGCATTTTTAATAATTCAATTTTGGAATTTTGTCTTGCATTTCACCTGGTAGTGTCGGGAGCAGCCCGCTAGCGCCCCAGTGATCCCTGAGAAGATAACATATTAACTGTTATGTTTTCTTTTGCTTTCCAAGTATTCTGCTATCACTCTCTTAGGAACCAGAAGGAGAGAGGGTCGCCAGCTTCAGCTGGAATGTCAGTGTGTTGTGTGATGAGTGATGGACATCAGAGGGTGTAATCATAGAACAGAGGAAGTAAGTCTCTAAGTGTGAATGCTTCACAGAAAGAAGGGAGATAATCTGCACCAGGACCAGAGGTTCCACGTCCGGTGATCTGAGGTGACCAGGTCTGAGTGTGGAATGAGCCAAAGAGGGAAGGACCCTGCGAGGTGGCTACAGCGACGCCAACTGCCGTCCAGGTGAAAGGAAGCAAGACGTGGAAACATCCAAACCATTGCTCCAGAGTCCGTCAGAGAGGAGGATACAACCATTGAGACATGAGAACACAGAGAATGCTAATCCACCAGGCAGGAGTTCGGAGGGAACGGGAGCAGCGGAGGAGATCGGAGGCACCAGGAAGGTGGCAGGATGTCAGTAGACGAAGTGGAAGCCAGGATGCGACTAATCCACCGAGAGGAAGGTGGAAGAAAGAAGATGCAGGAGCCAAAACCTGCGAGGAACAACTTTTCTCTCCTGGAGGATCTGAGAGTCCAGGGGTGGGGGAAAGTGGCATGCCTGATGCTCATAATGAGATATCTATTCTGGCAGATCTCCCTGACAGAAGCCTGTTACAATGGGACCCCGAAATACCAACTGAAGAGTGGGAACCACATTTCCCTGAAATCAATGCATTCCCTAAAGTGGGGCCCATTCAGACTGGAAGGAGGGCTTCCACCAGATGAAGGACTATGTCCACAGGTTGCAGGAGAGGGTGAACCTTCACAAGGGGCAGGACGAGGTGAACTTCTACAGGTTGAAGAAGAGGGGGATTTCCCCACAATTGACTTTTCTGCCCTTGAAGCCTTCTAATGGCAATCAATGGAACCTGAAACAACAGAAGAACAATGACATTGAAATGATAGTAGCACCAGTAAATCTAAGTGAAGTGACTGTTAACCTACCTCATTGTGTTAGAAATAGGCCAAGAAGAAAAGTGCTTATTGAACCTCATGGGGAGGATGTCAGTTAGTATTCCTATTTCAACTCAGCTGATAACAGAAAAAGGAGAACAGAAGTCAATTTCAATCAAGAGGATAAAACCTCTGCCAGAGACAGCCTTCTGTGGATGAACACGTCATCAGACGAAGGGTGAAGTCATCTGGGACCCAAAAGGATGTGACCTGACATTAACCAAAGAAGAAGACACTTGGATACTCATCATTAAGAAGTTTGAACATGTGGAAGGAGAGGAGTTCATTGTTGAAATAGCAAGTACTAGATTTACTGATGGAAATTGTTTGACAATCATCATACTGGGACGAGCACTGACACCTGAACAGGGTGAGCCTGTGATGATTACAGGAATGAAAACAACAGTGGTTGCCTTGAACACTACAGCAGTTACTACGTTGACTGTATCTACTGCTACTACAAAACTGTCTACAGCAATCACAAAGTAACTAGATGTGTCAGAGTCTGGTGGGTTCTTTACCAACATTTGGAACCTTTTCACCATGTCTAATAGCCTGCCTTATGTAAAGGACTCTGTATCTTCAACTGACATTTCAATCCCTGGACCGTATAAGGATGCAGTTCTGGGAGACATAGTAAAGAATTAATGGTATAAATAGGCTCAATATACAGACTTAAAATTAAACTTGACAAATTGCTTATTATGTCCACTGAAAGAATTAGTGGTGGTACCTACTCCTTATGATTATGGGGACTGTGCTGAATTTAATACAAACTTTTGTTATTTGAGTAGATCAGAAAGGCCTTACTGTCCAGCTGAATGTTTGTATTGAGCAGCTGGAAGTTGGGGGACAAAAAGTGTATTATTTAAGTTGGCTGTCAAAATTAAACTCTAGCACTACCATTTATTGCACCATATGACGAACAGACTGTGGTAGTAGCTGATTTCTTCTGGATATGTGGAGGGCAAAGATTAAGGGTAAAAATACCAGAAGGATGGACAGGTCTTTGTGAGGGGGTTGGGTTAATTCAACAGCTAACGGTCACTGTATGGAATCCTAGTGATACTAAGCAGTTGCCTGCTTAACATAAAGTAAGGAGAGATTACAAGTCTGACAATAAGGTCTATATAAGATACAATTGGACAACCTAGGTGTCCCTAATGAATTTAAAACCGGAGATGAGATTAAATCAGATTTTGAATCTATATTCCTGTGTATGATGGGTTCCTGATTGTGATGACTTTGTTTGTTCATATGCATGAATCTTGTCATGGGAGAGGAAGTTTCAAGTGGTGCGCTAAGTCTCACAGTGATGGACATATGCTTTATGATGATCTATGGTTTGTGATGTGTCAAAGAGGAGTTTTGTCCTTTGTGTCAGGATATGGTGTGTGTTTAGGCCAGTTCTCTTTTGTATTTCTTTTAGTTTCTTTATTGTTGTTTGTTTTGGTTTTATATTTTTGTTTCAATTCAAGTTAGTTTTGCCTTCTGGAATAAGATCACTTTAATACATGTTAGGTAACATAGGGTATTCCGGTTATAGGTGTCTACGGACAGTGTTCTTCATCTTCTGATGGGTTTTTCATATTTGGTATGTTACCTGTTAAGTGTGGTATCTGCGAGGGAGGATCTTGTTTGAAATTGGTGTTTTAGTATGTGCTAATTCTGTGCTGTTTAGTTTTTGTTTGGTGTGTTTTGTTTATGTTTTTAGTTGACATATTATTCTTTTTATATTCTACATTACTGAGAACCTCAGGCATGGGTTTACACTGCATGCTCAGTGCTTTTCCATGATCTGTTTGGTTCTATTGTTTGATATTTTATTGGTTGTTGTGTTTGTCGATTGTTTTTGTCTTTCCTGTATTATGTGTTTGGAGATGTTTGGTCCTTACTTTCTTGTATATGTGTGTGGGTGGAGCTATGTTTGTTAAATTTGATTGGAGGATGATTTCCTCTATAGTGTTTCAGAAGGTGCTCCCCTTCTCATCTATACTGGAATTTTCTTTGTGTGGAAGTTCCAGAGGGGGGTATGTTGTAGATATTTTAATACTATTATGTTACATTTTCTCATTTCTGAACAGAATGCATAGAACACCTTTGAAGTGGAAACTGAGTTCAGTCGGAGCTAGCTGTGATCCGGGTCACAGCTCGGCCTTTGATTACTCTGAATTAAAGGTCTTATTGAATTCACAAGTTTCTTGTATGAGTGTCATAATTTGAAGATCATTTTTTCCACGACACCACTGTGACTGATAGAAAACACTGACTAGGTACAGACTCAGTGAGCACAGTCTGGCTATAGAGACCAGAGAGGACCGGTCGTCACAGACAAACCTGGCTGCCCAGAGAGGACAGTCTGGCTATAGAGACCGGTCGTCACAGACAAACCTGGCTGCCCAGAGAGGACAGTCTGGCTGCCCAGAGAGGACAGGCTGGCTATAGAGACCGGTCGACACAGACAAACCTGGCTGCCCAGAGAGGACAGTCTGGCTGCCCAGAGAGTACAGTCTGGCTATAGAGACCCGTCACAGACAAACCTGGCTGCCCAGAGAGGCCAGTCTGGCTATAGAGACCGGTCGTCACAGACAAACCTGGCTGCCCAGAGAGGACAGTCTGGCTATAGAGAGGACAGGCTGGCTATAGAGACCGGTCGACACAGACAAACCTGGCTGCCCAGAGAGGACAGGCTGGCTATAGAGACCGGTCGTCACAGACAAACCTGGCTGCCCAGAGAGGACAGGCTGGCTATAGAGACCGGTCGACACAGACAAACCTGGCTGCCCAGAGAGGACAGTCTGGCTGCCCAGAGAGGACAGGCTGGCTATAGAGACCGGTCGTCACAGACAAACCTGGCTGCCCAGAGAGGACAGGCTGTGTTCACTCTGCTCCAGGGAAGAGGTAGAGACAGAGCTGCATTTCCTAGTACACTGTGACAAATACTCAGACCGAAGAGAATATTTCTTTCCCAAAATTATAATTCAATACAAAGAATTTGAAACTATAACAGATGAAGAGAAAAATCATTTTTTGGGTGAAAAGCCAGAAGGTGCAGTTTTGGCAGCCCAATGTGTCCTCCTGCCACAACCTGAGGGACAGCCAGTGAAAAGTGTGTATACATACATACATACATACATACATACACCGAGAGAGATAGCGACAGAGAGCGAGACCGAGAGAGCGAGACCGAGACAGAGTGACAGAGAGTGACCTCACCGTGAGCTCATCCTGCAGACTGACTGGTAGGAGGAGAGAGGCATGTAGACCACAGCAGAGTTGTAGCACAACATGAGGAAACACAGCACTTCAAACCTGAAAGAAAAACACAGGAACACTGTCAGACATCTGTCACCCCGTCCCCCACCATCAGTACACAAAGGGAGTGGAAATGAAACTAGTGCTCCCATTTATAATGTACAACTACAGTGTGGAGAGTGATGACACAGCCTGCTGTCAAGGAAATCACTGCCTCTGCAGGCTGAGGTAAATGGTCAAGCTGGACATATCCAGGGATAGGGGCCAGAGGGAGAGGGGACAGGGAGATCGGGGCAGTGAAGGTCTCTGGGGGTCAGAAGTACCTGTTCTGGGCATTGATGGTTTCTGGGGGTCAGAAGTACCTGTTCTGGGCATTGACGGTCTCTGGGGGTCAGGGGTCAGAAGTACCTGTTCTGGGCATTGACAGTCTCTGGGGGTCAGAAGTGCCTGTTCTGGCGCTTTGACGGTCTCTGGGGGTCAGAAGTACCTTTTCTGGGCAGTGACAGTCTCTGGGGGTCAGGGGTCAGAAGTACCTGTTCTGGGCAGTGAAGGTTTCTCTCTGAGGGTGCAGCCCGCTGTAGACGACCCTGATGAGGTCATGATGACTCAGAGCTCCCTCTGTCAGACCCATGGAGCCCAGACTGGAGGGCTGGAAAGAAAGTTACTGTTGTTGATGTATGTGGATAACTAACCATTTAGCAGAGGGGACCATTACAGTCTGACACACAGCAGTATAACTGATGAACACATGAGACCATTACAGTCTGACACACAGCAGTATAACTGATGAACACATGAGACCATTACAGTCTGACACACAGCAGTATAACTGATGAACACATGAGACCATTACAGTCTGACACACAGCAGTATTTATCAGAGTTGTGGACTGCAGTCACATGACTTGGATCCTTAAGGCTCCGGACTCGACTTTGAATTCAGACTGATGACTTGGTTTTGTAATGTTTTGTCACTCAATTTGTACTGATGTTACATTTGATACCGGAGCTCTGAGTTATGCATCCAAATCATCTGTCCTCGGTTGCAACACTCACTACCGAGTTCCAAACTGCCTCTGGAAGCAACGTCAGCACAAGAACTGATCATCAGGAACTTCATGAAATGGGTTTCCACGGCCGAGCGGCCGCACACAAACCTAAGATCACCATGCACAATGCCAAGCGTCAGCTGGAGTGGTGTAAATTATGCGAATTAATTGCTGCAGTGGCTACATCTTGTTGTAGGTATGCTGGTCATTGGCAAGGACTAGGGAGGGTTTTATTTTGCATAAAAATAAACGTTACAGAGCTAAGCACGGCCAAGTGGAAAACTTGGTTCAGTCTGCTTTCCAACAGACACTGGGAGACAAATTCACCTTTCAATAGGACAATAACCTAAAACACTAACCCAAATTATACACTGGAGTTGCTTACCAAGACAACATTGAACGTTCCGGAGTGAACCAGTTACGGTTTTGACTGAAATCATCTTGAAAGTCTATGGCAAGACTTGAAAATGGGTCTAGCAATGATCAACAACAACCTTCACAAAGCTTGAAGAATTTTATAAAGAATAATGTGCAAATATTGTACAATCCAGGTGTGCAAAGCTCTTAGAGACTCCGTTGTAGTCACTGCCAAAGGTGATTCTAACACCGATTGACTCAGGGAATACTTATGGAAATTAAATATTTATGAATCACATTTTCAAGAAATGTGCCTGAAATTCTAAAAACATGTTTTCACTTTGTTATTATGGGGTATTGTGTGTAGATGGGTGAAAAAAATACATATTTAATCCATGTTGAATTCAGCCTGGAAGAACATGTGGAATAAGTCAAGGGGTATGAATACTGTCTGAAGACACTTTATGAAGCTGGCATTTGGAATTTGTTAAAATGAATTGCAGTGACGAAGACACACAATAGGAGCGTCTTCACTCGATCTACCTAGAGAGTTTATCTGTATTTTTCCTAGCTGTCTACATACCACCACAGACCGATGCTGGCACTAAAACCGCACTCAATGAGCTGTATACCGCCATGAGCAAACAGGAAAACGCTCACCCAGAGGCGGCGGTCAGATGAAGCAGATGCTAAACTACTGGACTGTTCTGCACAGACTGGAACATGTTCCGGGATTCTTCCGATGGCATTGAGGAGTACACCACATCAGGTCACTGGCTTCATCAATAAGTGCATTGAGGACGTCGTCCCCACAGTGACTGTACGTACATAGTCGCACTGAGCTAAAGGGTAGACCTGCCGCTTTCAAGGAGCGGGACTCTAACCCGGAAGCTTATAAGAAATCCCGCTATGCCCTCTGACGAACCATCAAACAGGCAAAGCGTCAACACAAAGCGTCACAGGACAAAGATCGAATCGTACTACACCAGCTCCGACGTTCGTCGGATGTGGCAGTGCTTGCAAACTATTGCAGACCACAAAGAGAAGCACAGCCGAGAGCTTCCCAGTGACACAAGCCTACCAGACAAGCTAAATAACTTCTATGCTCGCTTTGAGGCAAGTAACACTGAAACAAAATCAAATCAAATCAAATCAAATCAAATTTTATTTGTCACATACACATGGTTAGCAGATGTTAATGCGAGTGTAGCGAAATGCTTGTGCTTCTAGTTCCGACCATGCAGTAGTATCTAACAAGTAATCTAACAAATTCACAACAACTACCTTATACACACAAGAGTAAAGGAATGAATACGAGTATGTACATATAAATATATGGATGAGCGATGGCTGACCGGCATAGGCAAGATGCAGTAGATGGTATGGAGTACAGTATATACACATATATATGAGATGAGTAATGTAGGATATGTAAACATTATATAAATGGCATTGTTTAAAGTGGCTAGTGATACATTATTTCATCCAATTATAATTATTAAAGTGGCTATGGCATTGTTTAAAGTTTAAAGTGGCTAGTGATACATTATTTCATCCAATTATAATTATTAAAGTGGCTAGAGATTTGGGTCGATGACCGAACGGCATAGGCAAGATACAGTAGATGGTTTAGAGTACAGTGTATACATTTGATATGAGTATGTCGGATACGTAAACATTATATACAAAATTGTTTAAAGTGGCTAGTGATACATTTGTTACATCCAATTCCTATGTATAAAGTGGCTAGAGATTTAAGTCAGTATGTTGGCAGCAGCCACTCAATGTTAGTGATGGCTGTTTAACAGTCTGATGGCCTTGAGGTAGAAGCTGTTTTTCAGTCTCTCGGTCCCAGCTTTGATGCACCTGTACTGACCTCGCCTTCTGGATGATAGCGGGGTGAACAGGCAGTGGCTCGGGTGGTTGTTGTCCTTGATGATCTTTGGCCTTTCTGTGACATCGGGTGGTGTAGGTGTCCTGGAGGGCAGGTAGTTTAACCCGGTGATGCGTTGTGCAGTCCTCACTACCCTCTGGAGAGCCTTACGGTTGTGGGCGGAGCAGTTGCCGTACCAGGCGGTGATACAGCCCGACAGGATGCTCTCGATTGTGCATCTGTAAAAGTTTGTGAGTGATTTTGGTGACAAGCCAAATTTCTTCAGCCTCCTGAGGTTGAAGAGGCGCTGTTGCGCCTTCTTTACCACGCTGTCTGTGTGGGTGGACCAATTCAGTTTGTCCGTGATGTGTGCGCCGAGGAACTTAAAACTTTCCACCTTCTCCACTACTGTCCCTCGATGTGGATAGGGTGCTCCCTCTCCTGTTTCCTGAAGTCCACGATCATCTCCTTTGTTTTGTTGACATTGAGTGAGAGGTTATTTTCCTGACACCACACTCCGAGGGCCCTCACCTCCTCTCTGTAGGCCGTCTCGTCGTTGTTGGTAATCAAGCCTACCACTGTAGTGTCGTCAGCAAACTTGATGATTGAGTTGGATGCGTGCTTGGCCACGCAGTCATGGGTAAACAGGGAGTACAGGAGAGGGCTGAGAACACACCCTTGTGGGGCCCCAGTGTTGAGGATCAGCGGGTGGAGATGTTGTTTCCTACCCTCACCACCTGGGACCGGCCCGTCAGGAAGTCCAGGACCCAGTTGCACAGGGCTGGAGTCGAGACCCAGGGTCTCGAGCTTAATGACGAGCTTGGAGGGAACTATGGTGTTAAATGCTGAGCTGTAGTCGATGAACAGCATTCTTACATAAGTATTCCTCTTGTCCAGATGGGTTAGGGCAGTATGCAGTGTGATTGCGATTGCGTCGTCTGTGGACCTATTGGGACGGTAAGCAAATTGGAGTGGGTCCAGGGTGTCTGGCAGGATGGAGGTGATATGATCCTTGACTAATCTCTCAAAGCACTTCATGATGACGGAAGTGAGTGCTGCAGGCGATAGTCATTTAGCTCAGTCACCTTAGCTTTCTTGGGAACAGGAACAATGGTGGCCCTCTTGAAGCATGTGGGAACAGTAGACTGGGATAGGGACTGATTGAATATGTCCGTAAACACACCAGCCAGCTGGTCTGCGCATGCTCTGAGGACACGACCAGGGATGCCATCTGGGCCGGCAGCCTTGCGAGGGTTAACACATTTAAATGTTTTCTCTCACATTGGCTGCGGTGAAGGTGAGCCCGCAGGTTTTGGTAGCGGGCCGTGTCGGTGGCACTGTATTGTCCTCAAAGCGAGCAAAGAAGTTGTTTAGTTTGTCTGGGAGCAGGGCGTCATGGTCCGCGACGGGGCTGGTATTCTTTGTAGTCCGTGATTGACTGTAGACCCTGCCACATTCCTCTTGTGTCTGAGCCATTGAATTGTGACTCTACTTTGTCTCTATATTGACGCTTAGCTTGTTTGATTGCCTTGCGGAGGGAGTAGCTGCACTGTTTGTATTCAGTCATGTTTCCGGTAGCCTTTACCTGGTTAAAAGCAGTGGTTGGCGCTTTCAGTTTTGCGCGAATGCTGCCATCAATCCATGGTTTCTGGTTGGGGAAGGTTTTGATATTTGCTATGGGTACAACATCACCAATGCATTTGCTAATAAACTCGCTCACCGAATCAGCGTATACATCAATGTTGTTGTCAGATGCTATCCGGAACATATCCCAGTCCACGTGCTCGAAGCAATCTTGCAGCATGGAATCAGATTGGTCGGACCAGCGTTGAACAGACCTGAGAACGGGCGTTTCCTGTTTTAGTTTCTGTTTGTAGGCTGGGAGCAACAAAATGGAGTCATGGTCAGACTTGCGAAAGGAGGGCGGAGAATAGCCTTGTATGCATCACGGAAGTTGGAATAACAGTGGTCCAGGATTTTACCAGCCGGGTGGCACATTCGATATGCTGGTAAAATTTCAGAGCCTTGTTCTTAAATTAGCCTTATTAAAATCCCCAGCCACAATAAATGCAGCCTCAGGATATGTGGTTTCCAGTTTACATAGAGTCCGATGAATTTCTTTCAGTGCCGTCGATGTATTAGCTTGAGGGGGGATGTACACGGCTGTGATTATAATCGAAGAGAATTCTCTTGGTAGATAATGCGGTCTGCATTTGATTGTAAGGAATTCTATGTCTGGTGAACAAAAGGACTTGAGTTCCTGTATGTTGTTATGATCACACCACGTCTCGTTAATCATAAGACACACACCCCCGCCCTTCTTCTTACCAGATAGAAGTTTGTTTCTGTCGGCGCGATGCGTGGAGAAACCAGGTGGCTGTACCGACTCTGATAACGTGTCCTGAGTGAGCCATGTTTCCGTGAAGCAAAGAACGTTGCAGTCTCGAATGTCTCTCTGAAAGGCAACCCTCGATCGGATTTCGTCTACTTTGTTGTCAAGAGACTGTACATTGGCGATTAAAATACTCGGGAGAGGTGCACGATGCGCCCGTCGACGTAGCTTGACCAAAAGACCGGCGCGTTTCCCTCTTCTCCCGGCGCCGCCGTTGTTTTGAGTAGCCACGTGCTATCCAGTCTGTTGTTGTGTTTGGGTTAACGAAAGGAGAATCCTCTTTGGGAAAGTCGTATTCCTGGTCGTAATGTTGGTAAGTTGATTGCTCTTATATCCAATAGTTCCTCCCGGTTGTATGTAATAAAACTTAATATTTTCCGGGGTAACAATGTAAGAAGTAATACATAAAAAAACAAAATACTGCATGGTTTCCTGAGAACGTGAAGCGAGGCTGCCATCTCTGTCGGCGCCGGAAACATGCATGAGAGCATCAACTGTTCAAGATGACTGTGTGGCCACGCTCTCCGCAGCCGATGTAAGACCTTTAAACAGGTCAACATTCACAAGGCCGCAGGGCCAGACGGATTACCACGTGTCCTATGCCTGTCAGTCTGCTTGTGTGTACTAGGAGAGAATGCCTCCGTGCACATAGAAATGGGCTGCAGTTGAGCCATAAGGTCAAATGTGACTACACGCCACAGTACTGCAGTAAGGATAGGAACATTGGCCTGGGCTGAACTGGCACACTGTACTGTAGAATAGAGTAGAGCTCTCCTCTGAGGTGATGCAGAGCCAGAGACACTCAGTCATTGGGGCAGTGAGCAGAGGGCTCCTTTCAGTGAACTGGTTTTCTGGTGATGGTATCAGGGGGAAGAAAGCAGATAGGGAATTCATTCTGGATGAGACTAGTGGTGTATAGAGGGTATACTAGTCCAGCATGCTGTGGGGTAAGACTGACGTCACGTAGAGCACTGCCTGCTGTTGCATGGAGTCGGCAGGGGGAGCAGGCTTTTTTTAAGGAACTCAGTCCGGCTTTAAACTTACTCTTTAAAGTTGGAATAGTAGAATTCACAAGGTGCCATTTCTAAATGGTTCCATTACAGAGAGATATTTATAACTGGTCAGAAATGTCCTGATCAACTAACATTTAGCCCATAGATATTTGATTGACAAAAAAAGAACTATCACACGAATACACATTAGACATGGTAAAATAAACCTGCTAAATGTTTTATCCGCCACCCAGAGTGAAGAGTTTGTGTCATGAACAGTGCTCGCATCCATAGAAATAGACGTGGCGGGAGCGCGAAGAGGGAGTGGGATGTTCCAACGCTGGAAAGGGAGCCTGGGTAAAAAGGGTTACTTTTTACCCCCAGTTTCGTGATTTCCAATTGGTAGTTACAGTCTTGTCCCATCGCTGCAACTCCCGTATGGACTAGGGAGAGGCGAAGGTCGAGAGCCATGAGTCCTTCGAAATACGACCCTGCCAAGCCACACTGCTTGCTTAACCCGGAAGCCAGCCGCACCAATGTATCGAGGAAACGCCGTACAGCTGGTGATCGTGTCAGCGCGCAAGGAGTCATTAAAGCCGGCCAAACCCTTACCTAACCTGGACGATGCTGGGCCAATTCTGCACCGCCTCATGGGTCTCTCGGTTGCAGCTGGCTGCGACACAGCCCGGGATCGAATACAGATCAGTAGTGACGCCTAAAGCACTGCGATGCAATGCCTTAGACCGCTGCACCACTCGGGAAGGCCCACAGCGCTCTACCGTTGACCAGGGCCCAGAGCGCTCTACCGTTGACCAGGGCCCAGAGCGCTCTACTGTTGACCAGGGCCCACAGCGCTCTACTGTTGACCAGGGCCCACAGCGCTCTACTGTTGACCAGGGCCCACAGTGCTCTACTGTTGACCAGGGCCCACAGTGCTCTACTGTTGACCAGGGCCCACAGTGCTCTACTGTTGACCAGGGCCCACAGTGCTCTACTGTTGACCAGGGTAGTGCTCTACTGTTGACCAGGGTAGTGCTCTACTGTTGACCAGGGTAGTGCTCTACTGTTGACCAGGGTAGTGCTCTACTGTTGACCAGGGCCCACAGTGCTCTACTGTTGACCAGGGTAGTGCTCTACTGTTGACCAGGGTAGTGCTCTACTGTTGACCAGGGTAGTGCTCTACTGTTGACCAGGGCCCACAGTGCTCTACTATTGACCAGGGTAGTGCTCTATAGAGGGAACAGGGTGCCATTAGACTCAGTGGCTAATGTAATACACCAGACCATAAACACTTCCATTTGGCCTGGTAGAAACCATTGCTCTCTCCATTCAATAGTAGCTTCCTGTAAACACCTCCTGGCTAATGAGCTCAGTTCATTGATTATCTTATCTGTCAGGAAGTCTGTCTCTAAAGGGTTGACCGACCGCAGAGCAGAGTAGAAAGGAAAATAGGAAAATAAACCACTTACCCCTAGAGGTGAACAATGAGAATAACAGCACAGAGCACAGCCTCCATTCTTCATCCTCCAGATGGTCAGATAATAAGCCTGCTTTACGGCCAGGAGAGATGAGTAAAGGTTGAATAAGAGCTGAGCCTCCATTCTTCATCCTCCAGATGGTCAGATAATAAGCCTGCTTTACGGCCAGGAGAGATGAGCAAAGGTTGAATAAGAGCTGAGCCTCCATTCTTCATCCTCCAGATGGTCAGATAATAAGCCTGCCTTACGGCCAGGAGAGATGAGTAAAGGTTGAATAAGAGCTGAGCCTCCATTCTTCATCCTCCAGATGGTCAGATAATAAGCCTGCCTTACGGCCAGGAGAGATGAGCAAAGGTCGAATAAGAGCTGAGCCTCCATTCTTCATCCTCCAGATGGTCAGATAATAAGCCTGCCTTACGGCCAGGAGAGATGAGTAAAGGTTGAATAAGAGCTGAGCCTCCATTCTTCATCCTCCAGATGGTCAGATAATAAGCCTGCCTTACGGCCAGGAGAGATGAGTAAAGGTTGAATAAGAGCTGAGCCTCCATTCTTCATCCTCCAGATGGTCAGATAATAAGCCTGCCTTACGGCCAGGAGAGATGAGTAAAGGTTGAATAAGAGCCGTCTCAAATGACACAATATTGGAAGACAGTACCCTGTGGGATGCACCCACAGAGGATGGACAGAGGGTAAGAAAAAAACACAGAAAGGCTGTTTTACAGTGAAATGTGTTGTTTTACAGGGTCAGGCTTGGTAGTACGGCGCCCCTGGAGCATATTAGGGTTAAGCACCTTGCCCAAAGGCACAGACAGATTTTTCACCTTGTCGGCTCGGGCATTTGAACCTGCGACCTTTCGGTTACTGGCCCAACACTAACCGCTAGGCTACCAGTCTTACCTCGTACACAGAGGGCTTGGACAGGGAGGGGATGGTGACTTACCTCGTGATACACAGAGGGCTTGGACAGGGAGGGGATGGTGACTTACCTCGTGATACACAGAGGGCTTGGACAGGGGGATGGTGACTTACCTCGTGATACACAGAGGGCTTGGACAGGAGGATGGTGACTTACCTCGTGATACACAGAGGGCTTGGACAGGGAGGGGATGGTGACTTACCTCGTGATACACAGAGGGCTTGGACAGGGAGGGGATGGTGACTTACCTCGTGATACACAGAGGGCTTGGACAGGGAGGGGATGGTGACTTACCTCGTGATACACAGAGGGCTTGGACAGGGAGGGGATGGTGACTTACCTCGTGATACACAGAGGGCTTGGACAGGGAGGGGATGGTGACTTACCTCGTGATACACAGAGGGCTTGGACAGGGAGGGGATGGTGAACGACAGGAGCTTGCTGTTCCCATCTTTGTCCACAATCTCCTGAAAAAACAGAGAGAGAAAGTCATGTTGGAGAGCTTTTTGGCCAGGTTGGTTGGTTTGAACAGTCTGGTTGATAGTGCTTGTGTGCGTGTGTGAATAAACAGGTTAGCTGAGAACGTCAGGAAAACGATGAGCACTCTTCAAAGGGCAAAAGGCTGTGTGCTGTGATTCTGGATGACAAGACTACTAGCAACAATGAAGAGAGACTGACAGATGGGGAACTGTAGGTAGCTAGCTTCATCATGTTATAAACACCATGTCTTGTTTTACGGTGTTTTGACTCATTTCATGTCAATGCTACATTCGACTAGCTAGCTAACCAACAACTGTTACGATGTTTGAGACAAGTGCTGCCTTGTGCAACTAGATTCTGTTTCCAATAAACATTGGAGGTGAAATATAGTTTACATGTTAGCGACAATCTAAGACAAACCCTGTCTGTTTTTCCCCGTAGTTTTGTTGATAAACAACCAACCAGTCTGTGTGCGTTTGTCAAATTTGTTAAGCTCTTCAATGCAGAGGTCAGGGAAACACGCTCTTCAATGCAGGGGTCAGGGAAACACGCTCTTCAATGCAGAGGTCAGGGAAACACGCTCTTCAATGCAGAGGTCAGGGAAACACGCTCTTCAATGCAGAGGTCAGGGAAACACGCTCTTCAATGCAGAGGTCAGGGAAACACGCTCTTCAATGCAGAGGTCAGGGAAACACGCTCTTCAATGCAGAGGTCAGGAAACACGCTCTTCAATGCAGGGGTCAGGGAAACACGCTCTTCAATGCAGAGGTCAGGGAAACACGCTCTTCAATGCAGAGGTCAGGGAAACACGCTCTTCAATGCAGAGGTCAGGGAAACATGCTTCTTTGCTTATGAAATTTGCATTTCATGCTAACCATGTGCTTCACAGCTGTGATATTGCTCCCCATGCTAACCATGTGCTTCACAGCTGTGATATTGCTCCCCATGCTAACCATACCCTTCACAGCTGTGATATTGCTAACCCTGCTACCCATGTCCTTGACTGCTATGCAAATTGCTAACCACGTCCTTCACTGCCTGACTGCCTGCCCAGAGCCAGGTTCTCTCTGTATATCCAATGTCTGTATGCAGAGAGCCGTGCTGTGTAACTGATGAGAGTAGACTACAACCATGGTAGATGAGAGAAGACAGAGGATCATAAATTATGCATAACACACACATAGACGGAGCCCTCTCCAACGATATCTCTAGCAGATACTAGATAGATCCAAGGGGTCTGTCCTTTCCACATGTCCTTACAGAGCTTTAGTAGCCTTTTCCAGTACCGACAGCGGACCTTCATCTGACCTTCAGCACCGGCTTTCCAAGCAAATTCCATAGAGACTAAAGCCCTATCCCACCCCTAACATCCAGTCTCTTCCATAGAGACTAAAGCCCTATCCCACCCCTAACATCCAGCCTCCTACAGAGACTAAAGCCCTATCCCTAACATCCAGCCTCTTCCATTAAGACTAAATCCCTATCCCACCCCTAACATCCCGCATCTTCCATAGAGACGAAATCCCCATCCCACCCTAACATACAGCCTCTTCCATAGAGACAAAAGCCCTATTCCACCCCTAAAATCCAGATTCTTTCATTAAGACTAAAGCCCTATCCCTAACATCCAGCCTCTCACAGAGACTAAAGCCCAATCCCACCCCTAACATCCAGCCTATACCAAAGGGACTAAAGCCCTATCCCACCACTAACATTCAGTCTCCTCCAAAGAGACTAAATCACCAACCGTAACATCCAGCCTCATCCATAGGGACTAAAGCCCTATCCCACCCCTAAGATCCAGCCTCTTCCAGAGACTAAAGCCCTATCCCACCCCTAACACCCAGCCTCTTCCAGAGACTAAAGCCCTATCCCACCCCTAACACCCAGCCTCTTCCAGAGACTAAAGCCCTATCCCACCCCAAGCATCCAGCCTCTTCAATAGAGACTAAATCCCCATCCCTAACATACAGCTTCTTCCAGAGACTAAATCCCTATCCCACCCCTAACATCCAGCCTCCTCCAAAGAGACTAAATCCCCACCCAAAACATCCAGCCTCTTACATAGGGACTAAAGCCCTATCCCACCCCTAGCATCCAGCCTCTTTCAAAGTGACTAAATCCCCACCCTTAAAATTCAGCCTCTACCATAGGGAGAAAAGCCCTATCCCACCACTAACATCCAGTCTCTTCCATAGAGACTAAAGCCCTATTCCACCCCTAACATCCAGCCTCTTCCATAGAGACTAAATCCCCACCCCTAACATCCAGCCTCTTCCACAGAGACTAAAGCCCTATCCCACCCCTAACATCAAGCCTCTTCCATAGAGACTAAAGCCCTATCTCCTAACCCCTCACAGTCTGTATATATGCCTAGCATGAGGAGTAGTGTTATAACTAGGTTGGTTTAGTAGGTTTAGGTGGGTAGTAGTAGTTACCAGGTTGTATATGCCCAGCAGCAGGGCCTCTATGCAGCCGTTGCTCTGGCGGTCCCTGCTGGCGGTGATGCGAAGGTACACCCAGACCAGCTCTGGGAGGAACTGCAGTGTGAAGCGTCTCAGGCGGTCCTCAGAACTCCGGTACATCTCAAACAGCTGGTGACAGACAGGCTCCAGGAGCTACAGGGACAGCAGGACAAAATGGTGCCGTTAAGCAGCTAGGGGACAGACAGACCTGTTAGACAGGAAGGTGCTAGACAGACAAAGCAACATTCATCATGGTCACAGTAATGATGCCAAGTTGTCATGTTGTAAATGGCACATGTAATCATGTCATGTGCTCCTCTTGGTGTCCTGAAGGCAGTATCTCTGTCTGTCCCCACCAGTGTGTATGAAAATGTATGCTTTAGTCTGGCAGATGGATTATCAGTCAGGAAAATGTGACGTCAACCCACCAGACTGCCTGGCCTTTCCGTCACCAACAGGGAGACAGAAAAACGAAACATGGAGGGAGATGAATGAGGAGATAGCATGACAGCCTGTGTGATTCAACCAGCCTATGGAATGTGTTGACAGTGTTTACTGGACGGCCAGAAGAGTGCTGCAGTGTGTTACGCCCTACCCCGACATGGTTGGCCTGTGAGCCTGTAACCTGTAATAACTAACCTACCAGCCAGCTGGGTTCTCAGTACATCGTGCAGACAGGAATAAAGAACTCTCCAGGAAGAAGGAAGGTGGAGGTTTATGTTTCATGATTAACTACTCATGGTGTGATTGTGATAACGTACAGGAACAAGTCCTTTCGTGTATATTTTCCCTTAATCCAATACCACAACGGCCCTCTAGGTACTACACTGGACTTTGTGCAAATTGGAAACCACATATCCTGAGGCCGCATTTATTGTAGCTGGGGACTTTAACAAAGCAAATTTGAGGAAAAAGCTACCGAAGTTCTAAAACATTGCCTGTAGTACTCGCACTTTAAATACTCTGGACCGGGATGGCTACAAGGCCCTGCCACGCGCTCCCTGCGGAAGATCAGATCAAGACTCCATTCTGCTACTCCCTTCCTATAAGCAAAAAAATCACAAAGGAAGTACCCGTGCTAAGGGTTAATCAACGCGGTCTGACCAATTGGAATCAATGCTTCAAGATCGTTTTGATCACGCAGACAGGGCTATATTCCGGGTTGCCTCAGAATAACATCAATGTCAAATCAAAAACTTTATGTTCCACATGCCAACACTCCTTCCATGGCCTCTAACTGCTCTTAAACGCTAGTAAAACCAAATGCATGCTTTTCAACCGTTCGCTGCCCGCACCCGCCCGCCTGACTAGCATCACTACTCTGGACGGTTCTGACCTAGAATATGTGGACAACTACAAATATCTAGGTGTCTGGCTAGACTGTAAACTCTCCTTCCAGACTCATATTAAACATCTCCAATCCAAAATTAAATTCAGAATCGGCTTCTTATTTCGCAACAAAGCCTCCTTCACTCATGCTGCCAAACATACCCTCGTAAAACTGACTATCCTACCGATCCTTGACTTCAGTGATGTCATTTACAAAACAGCTTCCAATACTCTACTCAGCAAACTGGATGCAGTCTATCACAGTGCCATCCGCTTTGTCACCAAAGCCCCTTATACCACCTACCACTGCAACCTGTATGCTCTAGTCTGCTGGCCCTCGCTACATATCCGTCGCCAGACCCACTGGCTCCAGGTCATCTATAAGTCTTTGCTAGGTAAAGCTCCACCTTATCTCAGCTCACTGGTCACGATAACAACACCCACCCGTAGCACATGCTCCAGCAGGTATATCTCACTGGGCATCCCCAAAGCCAACACCTACTTTGGCTGCCTTTCCTTCCAGTTCTCTGCTGCCAATGACTGGAACGAAATGCAAAAATCGCTGAAGCTGGAGACATATCTCCCTTACTAACTTTAAACACCAGTTATCTGAGCAGCTTACCGATCGCTGCAGCTGTGCACAGCCCATCTGTAAATAGCCCATCCAATCTACCTACCTCATCCCCATATTGTTTTTATTTACTTTTCTGCTCTTTTGCACACCAGTATTTCTACTTGCACATCATCATCTGCTCATCTATCACTCCAGTGTTAATTTGCTAAATTGTAATTACTTTGCTACTATGGCCTATTTATTGCCTTACCTCCTCACGCCATTTGCACACACTGTATATAGACTTTTAGACATTTATTGACAGTACGCTTGTTTATTCCATGTGTAACTCTGTGTTTGTGTCGCACTGCTTTGCTTAATCTTGGCCAGGTCGCAGTTGTAAATGAGAACTTGTTCTCAACTAGCCTACATGGTTAAATAAAGGTGAAATATATATATATTTTTTTATAAATGTGCAGAATACAACATGTGTAGACTTTACCGTGAAATGCTGACTGACAAGCCCTTAACCAACAGCGCAGTTCAAGAAGAAAATATTTCTCAAAATAAAATAAATAAAATAAAAAGCAAATAATAAAAAGTAACAATAAGAATAACGAGGCCATATAGAGGGCCACCAGTACCGAGTCAGTGTGGGGGGGTACAGGCTAGTTGAGGTCATCTGTACATGTAGGTGGGGGCTATATACAGGGGGCACGGTACCGAGTCAGTGTGGGGGGGTACAGGCTAGTTGAGGTCATCTGTACATGTAGGTGGGGGCTATATACAGGGGGCACCGGTACCAAGTCAGTGTGCAGGGGTACAGGCTAGTTGAGGTAATCTGTACATGTAGGTGGGGGCTATATACAGGGGGCACGGTACCAAGTCAGTGTGCAGGGGTACAGGCTAGTTGAGGTAATCTGTACATGTAGGTGGGGGCTATATACAGGAGGCACCGGTACCGAGTCAATTGAGGTAATCTGTACATGTAGGTGGGGGCTATATACAGGGGGCACCGGTACCGAGTCAGTGTGGGGGTACAGGCTAGTTGAGGTCATCTGTACATGTAGGTGGGGGCTATATACAGGGGGCACCGGTACCGAGTCAGTGTGGGGGGGTACAGGCTAGTTGAGGTAATCTGTACATGTAGGTGGGGGCTATATACAGGAGGCACCGGTACCGAGTCAATTGAGGTAATCTGTACATGTAGGTGGGGGCTATATACAGGGGGCACCGGTACCGAGTCAGTGTGGGGGGGTACAGGCTAGTTGAGGTCATCTGTACATGTAGGTGGGGGCGAAGTGACTATGCATATGGAACAAACAGCGAGTAGTAGCAGAGTAAAGGGGGGTGGGACTGGAGTCTGACAATTTTATGGGCTTTCCTGACACTGCCTAGTATAGAGGTCCTGAATGGCAGGAAGCTTGGCCCCAGTGATGTATTGGGCCGTTCGCACTACCCTCTGTAGCACCTTACGGTCAGATGCTGAGCAGTTACCATACCAGGGAGTGATGCAACCGGTCAGGATGCTCTCGATGGTGTAGGGCAGTGTGGAGTGGGCAGTGTGGAGTGGGCAGTGTGGAGTGCAACGAACTATCACGGTCCAAACACACCAAGACAGTTGTCAAGAGGGCACAACAACACCCTTTCCCCCTGAGGAGACTTGGCATGGGTCCCCAGATCCTCAACACGTTCTACAGCTGCACCAAAAAGAACATCCTGATCGATTGCATCACCGCCTGACCACAAGGCTATCTGCCGCCCTAGTTGACTTGGTCTCAGTCTCCTGTAGTCTAGTAGTTGACATGGTCTGTTTCTCCTGTAGTCTAGTAGTTGACATGGTCTGTCTCTCCTGTAGTCTAGTAGTTGACATGGTCTGTCTCTCCTGTAGTCTAGTAGTTGACATGGTCTGTTTCTCCTGTAGTCTAGTAGTTGACATGGTCTGTCTCTCCTGTAGTCTAGTAGTTGACATGGTCTGTCTCTCCTGTAGTCTAGTAGTTGACATGGTCTGTCTCTCCTGTAGTCTAGTAGTTGACATGGTCTGTCTCTCCTGTAGTCTAGTAGTTGACATGGTCTGTCTCTCCTGTAGTCTAGTAGTTGACATGGTCTGTCTCCTGTACTCTAGTTAGCCACCTGATGCTCCTGCATGGAGTGGAGATGACTGGTACATGATGGTTACCAGGTAACAAGGCTGGCACTGCCACACGGATGTCAATCATGTCCTGAGTCTACCACAGACAGACCAGCTGGTGTGGGGGAGGGGTATGCAGATTCCCAGCTCTCTGCCAGCTCCACCCACCTCGTCACAACAGATGACAGTCATTTAGCAGACACTCTTATGTCATACTACTTCGTATTGGTCCCTCGTGGGAATCGACTGAGCCAGACGGGACATACAGTAGTCACGTTTCCTGTCCTGAAACTCTGTATCAGTCTCACCTCACTGCTGGTGTCCTGGATGACTCTGTAGAGAGCTGGCACCAGAGACTTCTTCAGGTGAAGGCTGCCTGCATAGGTGGAGATGTGGGTTTCTGGTAGAGTCTGGAGAAATAGAAACAGATACAGCATAAACACCCCTTCACAGTATAAGTGTAGTCCAGTTGTCACAAGTTACTATTTGTCTACTAGCCTAATCATGCTGAAAGAGCGACAGCCTTTAAAAAGCAACAAATCCATTTGAAAACTGCCTACATGTCATCAATAAGAGTCAGAAAGTTATTCTAGTGTCAAAGGTAAGAGGAAATATATCAACAGGATCCCTCTGGTCATAAAGTCTGTTCCAAAAAAAGGAGACTGGAACATCCGTGTATCACAACAGGTAAATGAAGGAGGCTGGGTTTTGATTTGACGATGTCCATTTGCCCACTAACATGGGGTGAACAGCTGCGGTGATTGCTCTCTATCCAATATCAGACATTGAGACAGACATGCTCAGCAGCTCCAACTGTTTCCATAAGACAACACATCACACATATTTTAACTTGAGAAATACTGCATCAAACACCTTAATGTCAAACTGCTCAACTAAAACATCCTCATTAATGACACACTTCATGAGTTATCTTCGATTGACTCTGTGGATTTTGAGGAAGTGAAATAGGCTTTCGCGTCTACAGTGACTCATTTGGGACAAACATCATCAAGCACACACAGAATCGGTCAGGAAACACACCTCCGAGACTGAAATCTAGTTTTTCTAATGAGCAACAGAATAACACATATGCCAATCAGAATGTTCGGTGTGTAGAGACAGACAGAGAGAGGGACAGGAGGCAGCCTTCACCCTCTGTACTGCCAGGCCAGTAAGGGATTTCCCCCCCATCACTAGTATGTATGGGGTTTGATATGTAACTGGATGGATTCCCCATCACTAGTATGTATGAGGTTTGATATGTAACTGGATGGATTCACCCCCCATCACTAGTATGTATGAGGTTTGATATGTAACTGGATGGATTCCCTCCCCATCACTAGTATGTATGGGGTTTGATATGTAACTGGATGGATTCCTCCCCATCACTAGTATGTATGAGGTTTGATATGTAACTGGATGGATTCACCACCCCCATCACTAGTATGTATGAGGTTTGATATGTAACTGGATGGATTCCCTCCCCATCACTAGTATGTATGGGGTTTGATATGTAACTGGATGGATTCCCCCATCACTAGTATGTATGGGGTTTGATATGTAACTGGATGGATTCCCCATCACTAGTATGTATGAGGTTTGATATGTAACTGGATGGATTCACCCCCATCACTAGTATGTATGAGGTTTGATATGTAACTGGATGGATTCCCCCTCCCCATCACTAGTATGTATGGGGTTTGATATGTAACTGGATGGATTCACCTCCCCATCACTAGTATGTATGGGGTTTGATATGTAACTGGATGGATTCACCACCCCCATCACTAGTATGTATGAGGTTTGATATGTAACTGGATGGATTCCCCCTCCCCATCACTAGTATGTATGGGGTTTGATATGTAACTGGATGGATCCCCCATCACTAGTATGTATGGGGTTTGATATGTAACTGGATGGATTCCCCCCATCACTAGTATGTATGGGGTTTGATATGTAACTGGATGGATTCCCCATCACTAGTATGTATGGGGTTTGATATGTAACTGGATGGATTCACCCCATCACTAGTATGTATGGGGTTTGATATGTAACTGGATGGATTCCCCCATCACTAGTATGTATGGGGTTTGATATGTAACTGGATGGATTCCCCCATCACTAGTATGTATGGGGTTTGATATGTAACTGGATGCATTCACCCCCACCCCATCACTAGTATGTATGGGGTTTGATATGTAACTGGATGGATCCCCCATCACTAGTATGTATGGGGTTTGATATGTAACTGGATGGATTCACCCCCACCCCATCACTAGTATGTATGGGGTTTGATATGTAACTGGATGGATTCCCCCATCACTAGTATGTATGGGGTTTGATATGTAACTGGATGGATTCCCCATCACTAGTATGTATGGGGTTTGATATGTAACTGGATGGATTCCCCATCACTAGTATGTATGGGGTTTGATATGTAACTGGATGGATTTCCCCCATCACTAGTATGTATGGGGTTTGATATGTAACTGGATGGATTCCCCCATCACTAGTATGTATGGGGTTTGATATGTAACTGGATGGATTTCCCCATCACTAGTATGTATGGGGTTTGATATGTAACTGGATGGATCCCCATCACTAGTATGTATGGGGTTTGATATGTAACTGGATGGATACCCCCCCATCACTAGTATGTATGGGGTTTGATATGTAACTGGATGGATTCCCCATCACTAGTATGTATGGGGTTTGATATGTAACTGGATGGATTCCCCATCACTAGTATGTATGGGGTTTGATATGTAACTGGATGGATACCCCATCACTAGTATATATGGGGTTTGATATGTAACTGGATGCATTTCCCCATCACTAGTATGGGGTTTGATATGTAACTGGATGGATTCACCCCATCACTAGTATGTATGGGGTTTGATATGTAACTGGATGCATTCACCCCCATCACTAGTATGTATGGGGTTTGATATGTAACTGGATGCATTCCCCCATCACTAGTATGTATGGGGTTTGATATGTAACTGGATGCATTCCCCATCACTAGTATGTATGGGGTTTGATATGTAACTGGATGGATTCCCCATCACTAGTATGTATGGGGTTTGATATGTAACTGGATGGATTCCCCCATCACTAGTATGTATGGGGTTTGATATGTAACTGGATGGATTCCCCCATCACTAGTATGTATGGGGTTTGATATGTAACTGGATGGATTCCCCATCACTAGTATGTATGGGGTTTGATATGTAACTGGATGGATTTCCCCCATCACTAGTATGTATGGGGTTTGATATGTAACTGGATGGATTCCCCATCACTAGTATGTATGGGGTTTGATATGTAACTGGATGGATTCCCCCATCACTAGTATGTATGGGGTTTGATATGTAACTGGATGGATTCCCCCCATCACTAGTATGTATGGGGTTTGATATGTAACTGGATGGATTCCCCATCACTAGTATGTATGGGGTTTGATATGTAACTGGATGGATTCCCCATCACTAGTATGTATGGGGTTTGATATGTAACTGGATGGATTCCCCCATCACTAGTATGTATGGGGTTTGATATGTAACTGGATGGATTCCCCATCACTAGTATATATGGGGTTTGATATGTAACTGGATGGATTCCCCATCACTAGTATGTATGGGGTTTGATATGTAACTGGATGGATTCCCCCATCACTAGTATGTATGGGGTTTGATATGTAACTGGATGGATTCCCCATCACTAGTATGTATGGGGTTTGATATGTAACTGGATGGATTCCCCATCACTAGTATGTATGGGGTTTGATATGTAACTGGATGGATTCCCCATCACTAGTATGTATGGGGTTTGATATGTAACTGGATGGATTCCCCCATCACTAGTATGTATGGGGTTTGATATGTAACTGGATGGATTCCCCCATCACTAGTATGTATGGGGTTTGATATGTAACTGGATGGATTCCCCATCACTAGTATGTATGGGGTTTGATATGTAACTGGATGGATTCCCCATCACTAGTATGTATGGGGTTTGATATGTAACTGGATGGATTCCCCCATCACTAGTATGTATGGGGTTTGATATGTAACTGGATGGATTCCCCCATCACTAGTATGTATGGGGTTTGATATGTAACTGGATGGATTCCCCCATCACTAGTATGTATGGGGTTTGATATGTAACTGGATGGATTCTCCCCATCACTAGTATGTATGGGGTTTGATATGTAACTGGATGGATTTCCCCATCACTAGTATGTATGGGGTTTGATATGTAACTGGATGGATTCCCCATCACTAGTATGTATGGGGTTTGATATGTAACTGGATGGATTCCCCCATCACTAGTATGTATGGGGTTTGATATGTAACTGGATGGATTCCCCATCACTAGTATGTATGGGGTTTGATATGTAACTGGATGGATTCCCCCCATCACTAGTATGTATGGGGTTTGATATGTAACTGGATGGATTCCCCCATCACTAGTATGTATGGGGTTTGATATGTAACTGGATGGATTCCCCCATCACTAGTATGTATGGGGTTTGATATGTAACTGGATGGATTCCCCATCACTAGTATGTATGGGGTTTGATATGTAACTGGATGGATTCATTCCCCCATCACTAGTATGTATGGGGTTTGATATGTAACTGGATGGATTCACCCCATCACTAGTATGTATGGGGTTTGATATGTAACTGGATGGATTCACCCCCATCACTAGTATGTATGGGGTTTGATATGTAACTGGATGGATTCCCCATCACTAGTATGTATGGGGTTTGATATGTAACTGGATGGATTCCCCCCCATCACTAGTATGTATGGGGTTTGATATGTAACTGGATGGATTCCCCCATCACTAGTATGTATGGGGTTTGATATGTAACTGGATGGATTCCCCCATCACTAGTATGTATGGGGTTTGATATGTAACTGGATGGATTCCCCATCACTAGTATGTATGGGGTTTGATATGTAACTGGATGGATTCCCCATCACTAGTATGTATGGGGTTTGATATGTAACTGGATGGATTCCCCCATCACTAGTATGTATGGGGTTTGATATGTAACTGGATGGATTCCCCCATCACTAGTATGTATGGGGTTTGATATGTAACTGGATGGATTCCCCATCACTAGTATGTATGGGGTTTGATATGTAACTGGATGGATTCCCCATCACTAGTATGTATGGGGTTTGATATCAAAGTCAAAGTCAAAGTCACCATTATTAGTCAGTTGTACAACTGAATGCCTTCAACTGAAATGTTTCTTCCGATTTAACCCAACCCCTCTGAATCAGAGAGGTGCGGGGCTGCCTTATATCGACATCCCGTCTTCCCCAACAGTGGGTTAACTGCCTTGTTCAGGTATGTAACTGGATGGATTTCACTAGTATGTAGTTTCTATGTAACTGGATGGATTCCCCCATCACTAGTATGTATGGGGTTTGATATGTAACTGGATGGATTCCCCCCCATCACTAGTATGTATGGGGTTTGATATGTAACTGGATGGATACCCCCATCACTAGTATGTATGGGGTTTGATATGTAACTGGATGCATTCCCCATCACTAGTATGTATGGGTTTGATATGATATGTAACTGGATGGATTCACCCCATCACTAGTATGTATGGGGTTTGATATGTAACTGGATGGATTCCCCCATCACTAGTATGTATGGGGTTTGATATGTAACTGGATGGATTCCCCATCACTAGTATGTATGGGGTTTGATATGTAACTGGATGGATTCCCCATCACTAGTATGTATGGGGTTTGATATGTAACTGGATGGATTCCCCATCACTAGTATGTATGGGGTTTGATATGTAACTGGATGGATTCCCCCATCACTAGTATGTATGGGGTTTGATATGTAACTGGATGGATTCCCCCATCACTAGTATGTATGGGGTTTGATATGTAACTGGATGGATTCCCCCATCACTAGTATGTATGGGGTTTGATATGTAACTGGATGGATTCCCCCATCACTAGTATGTATGGGGTTTGATATGTAACTGGATGGATTCCCCATCACTAGTATGTATGGGGTTTGATATGTAACTGGATGGATTTCCCCATCACTAGTATGTATGGGGTTTGATATGTAACTGGATGGATTCCCCCATCACTAGTATGTATGGGGTTTGATATGTAACTGGATGGATTCCCCATCACTAGTATGTATGGGGTTTGATATGTAACTGGATGGATTCCCCATCACTAGTATGTATGGGGTTTGATATGTAACTGGATGGATTCCCCCCCATCACTAGTATGTATGGGGTTTGATATGTAACTGGATGGATTCCCCCATCACTAGTATGTATGGGGTTTGATATGTAACTGGATGGATTCCCCATCACTAGTATGTATGGGGTTTGATATGTAACTGGATGGATTCCCCCATCACTAGTATGTATGGGGTTTGATATGTAACTGGATGCATTCCCCATCACTAGTATGTATGGGGTTTGATATGTAACTGGATGGATTCACCCCCATCACTAGTATGTATGGGGTTTGATATGTAACTGGATGCATTCACCCCCATCACTAGTATGTATGGGGTTTGATATGTAACTGGATGCATTCCCCATCACTAGTATGTATGGGGTTTGATATGTAACTGGATGGATTCCCCATCACTAGTATGTATGGGGTTTGATATGTAACTGGATGGATTCCCCATCACTAGTATGTATGGGGTTTGATATGTAACTGGATGGATTCCCCCATCACTAGTATGTATGGGGTTTGATATGTAACTGGATGGATTCCCCCATCACTAGTATGTATGGGGTTTGATATGTAACTGGATGGATTCCCCCCATCACTAGTATGTATGGGGTTTGATATGTAACTGGATGGATTCCCCATCACTAGTATGTATGGGGTTTGATATGTAACTGGATGGATTCCCCATCACTAGTATGTATGGGGTTTGATATGTAACTGATGGATTCCTCCCTCATCACTAGTATGTATGGGGTTTGATATGTAACTGGATGGATTCCCCATCACTAGTATGTATGGGGTTTGATATGTAACTGGATGGATACCCCATCACTAGTATATATGGGGTTTGATATGTAACTGGATGGATTCCCCATCACTAGTATGTATGGGGTTTGATATGTAACTGGATGGATTCACCCCCATCACTAGTATGTATGGGGTTTGATATGTAACTGGATGGATACCCCCATCACTAGTATATATGGGGTTTGATATGTAACTGGATGCATTCCCCATCACTAGTATGGGGTTTGATATGTAACTGGATGGATTCACCCCCATCACTAGTATGTATGGGGTTTGATATGTAACTGGATGCATTCACCCCCTCATCACTAGTATGTATGGGGTTTGATATGTAACTGGATACATTCACCCCCCATCACTAGTATGTATGGGGTTTGATATGTAACTGGATGGATTCCCCCATCACTAGTATGTATGGGGTTTGATATGTAACTGGATGGATTCCCCATCACTAGTATGTATGGGGTTTGATATGTAACTGGATGGATTCCCCCATCACTAGTATGTATGGGGTTTGATATGTAACTGGATGGATTCCCCATCACTAGTATGTATGGGGTTTGATATGTAACTGGATGGATTCCCCATCACTAGTATGTATGGGGTTTGATATGTAACTGGATGGATTCCCCATCACTAGTATGTATGGGGTTTGATATGTAACTGGATGCATTCCCCCCATCACTAGTATGTATGGGGTTTGATATGTAACTGGATGGATTCCCCCATCACTAGTATGTATGGGGTTTGATATGTAACTGGATGGATTCTCCCCATCACTAGTATGTATGGGGTTTGATATGTAACTGGATGGATTCCCCCATCACTAGTATGTATGGGGTTTGATATGTAACTGGATGGATTCCCCATCACTAGTATGTATGGGGTTTGATATGTAACTGGATGGATTCCCCATCACTAGTATGTATGGGGTTTGATATGTAACTGGATGGATTCCCCCATCACTAGTATGTATGGGGTTTGATATGTAACTGGATGGATTCCCCATCACTAGTATGTATGGGGTTTGATATGTAACTGGATGGATTCCCCATCACTAGTATGTATGGGGTTTGATATCAAAGTCAAAGTCAAAGTCACCATTATTAGTCAGTTGTACAACTGAATGCCTTCAACGAAATGTTTCTTCGCATTTAACCCAACCCCTCTGAATCAGAGAGTGGGGGGCTGCCTTAATCGACATCCACGTCTTGGCGCCGAGAACAGTGGGTTAACTGCCTTGTTCAGGGCAGAACGACAGATTTTTTCCTTGTCAGCTGGGATTCGAACTTTGCAACCCTCGGTTACAAGTCCAACGCTCTAACTAGTATGCTACCTGGGGTTTGATATGTAACTGGATGGATACCCCCCCATCACTAGTATGTATGGGGTTTGATATGTAACTGGATGGATACCCCCATCACTAGTATGTATGGGGTTTGATATGTAACTGGATGCATTCCCCATCACTAGTATGTATGGGGTTTGATATGTAACTGGATGGATTCACCCATCACTAGTATGTATGGGGTTTGATATGTAACTGGATGCATTCACCCCCCCATCACTAGTATGTATGGGGTTTGATATGTAACTGGATGCATTCCCCCATCACTAGTATGTATGGGGTTTGATATGTAACTGGATGGATTCCCCATCACTAGTATGTATGGGGTTTGATATGTAACTGGATGGATTCCCCATCACTAGTATGTATGGGGTTTGATATGTAACTGGATGGATTCCCCATCACTAGTATGTATGGGGTTTGATATGTAACTGGATGGATTCCCCCATCACTAGTATGTATGGGGTTTGATATGTAACTGGATGGATTCCCCATCACTAGTATGTATGGGGTTTGATATGTAACTGGATGGATTCCCCATCACTAGTATGTATGGGGTTTGATATGTAACTGGATGGATTCCCCCCATCACTAGTATGTATGGGGTTTGATATGTAACTGGATGGATTTCCCCATCACTAGTATGTATGGGGTTTGATATGTAACTGGATGGATTCCCCCATCACTAGTATGTATGGGGTTTGATATGTAACTGGATGGATTCCCCATCACTAGTATGTATGGGGTTTGATATGTAACTGGATGGATTCCCCCATCACTAGTATGTATGGGGTTTGATATGTAACTGGATGGATTCCCCCCCATCACTAGTATGTATGGGGTTTGATATGTAACTGGATGGATTCCCCCCCATCACTAGTATGTATGGGGTTTGATATGTAACTGGATGGATTCCCCCCCCATCACTAGTATGTATGGGGTTTGATATGTAACTGGATGGATTCCCCCATCACTAGTATGTATGGGGTTTGATATGTAACTGGATGCATTCCCCCATCACTAGTATGTATGGGGTTTGATATGTAACTGGATGGATTCCCCCATCACTAGTATGTATGGGGTTTGATATGTAACTGGATGGATTCCCCATCACTAGTATGTATGGGGTTTGATATGTAACTGGATGGATTCCCCCATCACTAGTATGTATGGGGTTTGATATGTAACTGGATGGATTCCCCCCATCACTAGTATGTATGGGGTTTGATATGTAACTGGATGGATTCCCCCCATCACTAGTATGTATGGGGTTTGATATGTAACTGGATGGATTCCCCCCATCACTAGTATGTATGGGGTTTGATATGTAACTGGATGGATTCCCCATCACTAGTATGTATGGGGTTTGATATGTAACTGGATGGATTCCCCCATCACTAGTATGTATGGGGTTTGATATGTAACTGGATGGATTCCCCATCACTAGTATGTATGGGGTTTGATATGTAACTGGATGGATTCCCCATCACTAGTATGTATGGGGTTTGATATGTAACTGGATGGATTCCCCCATCACTAGTATGTATGGGGTTTGATATGTAACTGGATGGATTCCCCATCACTAGTATGTATGGGGTTTGATATGTAACTGGATGGATTCCCCCATCACTAGTATATGGGGTTTGATATGTAACTGGATGCATTCCCTCATCACTAGTATGTATGGGGTTTGATATGTAACTGGATGGATTCACCCCCCATCACTAGTATGTATGGGGTTTGATATGTAACTGGATGGATACCCCCCATCACTAGTATGTATGGGGTTTGATATGTAACTGGATGGATTCCCCCATCACTAGTATGTATGGGGTTTGATATGTAACTGGATGGATTCACCCCATCACTAGTATGTATGGGGTTTGATATGTAACTGGATGGATTCACCCCCATCACTAGTATGTATGGGGTTTGATATGTAACTGGATACATTCACCCCCATCACTAGTATGTATGGGGTTTGATATGTAACTGGATGCATTCCCCATCACTAGTATGTATGGGGTTTGATATGTAACTGGATGGATTCCCCCATCACTAGTATGTATGGGGTTTGATATGTAACTGGATGGATTCCCCCATCACTAGTATGTATGGGGTTTGATATGTAACTGGATGGATTCCCCCATCACTAGTATGTATGGGGTTTGATATGTAACTGGATGGATTCCCCATCACTAGTATGTATGGGGTTTGATATGTAACTGGATGGATTCCCCATCACTAGTATGTATGGGGTTTGATATGTAACTGGATGGATTCCCCCCATCACTAGTATGTATGGGGTTTGATATGTAACTGGATGGATTCCCCCCCATCACTAGTATGTATGGGGTTTGATATGTAACTGGATGGATTCCCCCATCACTAGTATGTATGGGGTTTGATATGTAACTGGATGGATTCCCCCATCACTAGTATGTATGGGGTTTGATATGTAACTGGATGGATTCCCCCATCACTAGTATGTATGGGGTTTGATATGTAACTGGATGGATTCCCCATCACTAGTATGTATGGGGTTTGATATGTAACTGGATGGATTCCCCATCACTAGTATGTATGGGGTTTGATATGTAACTGGATGGATTCCATCACTAGTATGTATGGGGTTTGATATGTAACTGGATGGATTCCCCCATCACTAGTATGTATGGGGTTTGATATGTAACTGGATGGATACCCCATCACTAGTATGTATGGGGTTTGATATGTAACTGGATGGATTCCCCATCACTAGTATGTATGGGGTTTGATATGTAACTGGATGGATTCCCCATCACTAGTATGTATGGGGTTTGATATGTAACTGGATGGATTCCCCCATCACTAGTATGTATGGGGTTTGATATGTAACTGGATGGATTCCCCATCACTAGTATGTATGGGGTTTGATATGTAACTGGATGGATTCCCCATCACTAGTATGTATGGGGTTTGATATGTAACTGGATGGATTCCCCCATCACTAGTATGTATGGGGTTTGATATGTAACTGGATGGATTCCCCCATCACTAGTATGTATGGGGTTTGATATGTAACTGGATGGATTCCCCATCACTAGTATGTATGGGGTTTGATATGTAACTGGATGGATACCCCCATCACTAGTATGTATGGGGTTTGATATGTAACTGGATGGATTCCCCCATCACTAGTATGTATGGGGTTTGATATGTAACTGGATGGATTCCCCATCACTAGTATGTATGGGGTTTGATATGTAACTGGATGGATTCCCCATCACTAGTATGTATGGGGTTTGATATGTAACTGGATGGATTCCCCCATCACTAGTATGTATGAGGGTTTGATATGTAACTGGATGGATTCCCCCCATCACTAGTATGTATGGGGTTTGATATGTAACTGGATGGATTCCCCCCCATCACTAGTATGTATGGGGTTTGATATGTAACTGGATGGATTCCCCCATCACTAGTATGTATGGGGTTTGATATGTAACTGGATGGATTCCCCCATCACTAGTATGTATGGGGTTTGATATGTAACTGGATGGATTCCCCATCACTAGTATGTATGGGGTTTGATATGTAACTGGATGGATTCCCCATCACTAGTATGTATGGGGTTTGATATGTAACTGGATGGATTCCCCCATCACTAGTATGTATGGGGTTTGATATGTAACTGGATGGATCCCCATCACTAGTATGTATGGGGTTTGATATGTAACTGGATGGATTCCCCCATCACTAGTATGTATGGGGTTTGATATGTAACTGGATGGATTCCCCCATCACTAGTATGTATGGGGTTTGATATGTAACTGGATGGATTCCTCCCCATCACTAGTATGTATGGGGTTTGATATGTAACTGGATGGATTCCCCATCACTAGTATGTATGGGGTTTGATATGTAACTGGATGGATTCCCCATCACTAGTATGTATGGGGTTTGATATGTAACTGGATGGATTCCCCCATCACTAGTATGTATGGGGTTTGATATGTAACTGGATGGATTCCCCATCACTAGTATGTATGGGGTTTGATATGTAACTGGATGCATTCCCCCATCACTAGTATGTATGGGGTTTGATATGTAACTGGATGGATTCACCCCCATCACTAGTATGTATGGGGTTTGATATGTAACTGGATGGATTCACCCCATCACTAGTATGTATGGGGTTTGATATGTAACTGGATGCATTCCCCCATCACTAGTATGTATGGGGTTTGATATCAAAGTCAAAGTCAAAGTCACCATTATTAGTCAGTTGTACAACTGAATGCCTTCAACTGAAATGTTTCTTGATTGTAACCCAACCATCTGAATCAGATGTATGGGGTTTAATCGACATCCACGTCTTGGCGCCCAACAGTGGGTTAACTGTATGTTCAGGGCAGAACGACAGATTTTTTCCTTGTCACTAGTATGTATGGGGTTTGAACTATGCAACTGGATTACAAGTCCAACGCTCTAACCACTAGTATGTATGCCCCTGATATGTAACTGGATGGATTCCCCATCACTAGTATGTATGGGGTTTGATATGTAACTGGATGGATACCCCCCATCACTAGTATGTATGGGGTTTGATATGTAACTGGATGCATTCCCCATCACTAGTATGTATGGGGTTTGATATGTAACTGGATGGATTCACCCCATCACTAGTATGTATGGGGTTTGATATGTAACTGGATGGATTCACCCCCCATCACTAGTATGTATGGGGTTTGATATGTAACTGGATGGATTCCCCCATCACTAGTATGTATGGGGTTTGATATGTAACTGGATGGATTCCCCCCATCACTAGTATGTATGGGGTTTGATATGTAACTGGATGGATTCCCCCATCACTAGTATGTATGGGGTTTGATATGTAACTGGATGGATTCCCCCCATCACTAGTATGTATGGGGTTTGATATGTAACTGGATGGATTCCCCCCCATCACTAGTATGTATGGGGTTTGATATGTAACTGGATGGATTCCCCATCACTAGTATGTATGGGGTTTGATATGTAACTGGATGGATTCCCCATCACTAGTATGTATGGGGTTTGATATGTAACTGGATGGATTCCCCCATCACTAGTATGTATGGGGTTTGATATGTAACTGGATGGATTCCCCCATCACTAGTATGTATGGGGTTTGATATGTAACTGGATGGATTCCCCATCACTAGTATGTATGGGGTTTGATATGTAACTGGATGGATTCCATCACTAGTATGTATGGGGTTTGATATGTAACTGGATGGATTCCCCCCATCACTAGTATGTATGGGGTTTGATATGTAACTGGATGGATTCCCCATCACTAGTATGTATGGGGTTTGATATGTAACTGGATGGATTCCCCATCACTAGTATGTATGGGGTTTGATATGTAACTGGATGGATTCCCCATCACTAGTATGTATGGGGTTTGATATGTAACTGGATGGATTCCCCCCATCACTAGTATGTATGGGGTTTGATATGTAACTGGATGGATTCCCCATCACTAGTATGTATGGGGTTTGATATGTAACTGGATGGATTCACCCATCACTAGTATGTATGGGGTTTGATATGTAACTGGATGGATTCACCCCATCACTAGTATGTATGGGGTTTGATATGTAACTGGATGGATTCCCCATCACTAGTATGTATGGGGTTTGATATGTAACTGGATGGATTCCCCATCACTAGTATGTATGGGGTTTGATATGTAACTGGATGGATTCCCCCATCACTAGTATGTATGGGGTTTGATATGTAACTGGATGGATTCCCCCATCACTAGTATGTATGGGGTTTGATATGTAACTGGATGGATTCACCCCCATCACTAGTATGTATGGGGTTTGATATGTAACTGGATGGATTCCCCCATCACTAGTATGTATGGGGTTTGATATGTAACTGGATGGATTCCCCCATCACTAGTATGTATGGGGTTTGATATGTAACTGGATGGATTCCCCCATCACTAGTATGTATGGGGTTTGATATGTAACTGGATGGATTCCCCATCACTAGTATGTATGGGGTTTGATATGTAACTGGATGGATTCCCCCATCACTAGTATGTATGGGGTTTGATATGTAACTGGATGGATTCCCCATCACTAGTATGTATGGGGTTTGATATGTAACTGGATGGATTCTCCCCATCACTAGTATGTATGGGGTTTGATATGTAACTGGATGGATTCACCCCCATCACTAGTATGTATGGGGTTTGATATGTAACTGGATGGATTCCCCCCCATCACTAGTATGTATGGGGTTTGATATGTAACTGGATGGATTCCCCCATCACTAGTATGTATGGGGTTTGATATGTAACTGGATGGATTCCCCCCATCACTAGTATGTATGGGGTTTGATATGTAACTGGATGGATTCCCCATCACTAGTATGTATGGGGTTTGATATGTAACTGGATGGATTCACCCCCATCACTAGTATGTATGGGGTTTGATATGTAACTGGATGCATTCCCCATCACTAGTATGTATGGGGTTTGATATGTAACTGGATGGATTCCCCCATCACTAGTATGTATGGGGTTTGATATGTAACTGGATGGATTCCCCCCCATCACTAGTATGTATGGGGTTTGATATGTAACTGGATGGATTCCCCCCATCACTAGTATGTATGGGGTTTGATATGTAACTGGATGGATTCCCCCATCACTAGTATGTATGGGGTTTGATATGTAACTGGATGGATTCCCCCATCACTAGTATGTATGGGGTTTGATATGTAACTGGATGGATTCCCCATCACTAGTATGTATGGGGTTTGATATGTAACTGGATGGATTCCCCCATCACTAGTATGTATGGGGTTTGATATGTAACTGGATGGATTCCCCCATCACTAGTATGTATGGGGTTTGATATGTAACTGGATGGATTCCCCATCACTAGTATGTATGGGGTTTGATATGTAACTGGATGGATTCCCCATCACTAGTATGTATGGGGTTTGATATGTAACTGGATGGATTCCCCCATCACTAGTATGTATGGGGTTTGATATGTAACTGGATGGATTCCCCATCACTAGTATGTATGGGGTTTGATATGTAACTGGATGGATTCACCCCCATCACTAGTATGTATGGGGTTTGATATGTAACTGGATGGATTCCCCCCATCACTAGTATGTATGGGGTTTGATATGTAACTGGATGGATACCCCCCATCACTAGTATGTATGGGGTTTGATATGTAACTGGATGGATTCCCCCCCATCACTAGTATGTATGGGGTTTGATATGTAACTGGATGGATTCCCCATCACTAGTATGTATGGGGTTTGATATGTAACTGGATGGATTCCCCATCACTAGTATGTATGGGGTTTGATATGTAACTGGATGGATTCCCCCATCACTAGTATGTATGGGGTTTGATATGTAACTGGATGGATTCTCCCCATCACTAGTATGTATGGGGTTTGATATGTAACTGGATGGATTCCCCCCATCACTAGTATGTATGGGGTTTGATATGTAACTGGATGGATTCCCCTCCCCATCACTAGTATGTATGGGGTTTGATATGTAACTGGATGGATTCCCCATCACTAGTATGTATGGGGTTTGATATGTAACTGGATGGATTCCCCCATCACTAGTATGTATGGGGTTTGATATGTAACTGGATGGATTCCCCCCCCATCACTAGTATGTATGGGGTTTGATATGTAACTGGATGGATTCCCCCCCATCACTAGTATGTATGGGGTTTGATATGTAACTGGATGGATTCCCCTCATCACTAGTATGTATGGGGTTTGATATGTAACTGGATGGATTCCCCCATCACTAGTATGTATGGGGTTTGATATGTAACTGGATGGATTCCCCCCCATCACTAGTATGTATGGGGTTTGATATGTAACTGGATGGATTCCCCATCACTAGTATGTATGGGGTTTGATATGTAACTGGATGGATTCCCCCATCACTAGTATGTATGGGGTTTGATATGTAACTGGATGGATTCCCCCCATCACTAGTATGTATGGGGTTTGATATGTAACTGGATGGATTCCCCATCACTAGTATGTATGGGGTTTGATATGTAACTGGATGGATTCCCCATCACTAGTATGTATGGGGTTTGATATGTAACTGGATGGATTCCCCCCATCACTAGTATGTATGGGGTTTGATATGTAACTGGATGGATTCCCTCCCATCACTAGTATGTATGGGGTTTGATATGTAACTGGATGGATTCCCCCCATCACTAGTATGTATGGGGTTTGATATGTAACTGGATGGATTCCCCATCACTAGTATGTATGGGGTTTGATATGTAACTGGATGGATTCCCCCCATCACTAGTATGTATGGGGTTTGATATGTAACTGGATGGATTCCCCCCATCACTAGTATGTATGGGGTTTGATATGTAACTGGATGGATTCCCCCCCCCATCACTAGTATGTATGGGGTTTGATATGTAACTGGATGGATTCCCCCCATCACTAGTATGTATGGGGTTTGATATGTAACTGGATGGATTCCCCATCACTAGTATGTATGGGGTTTGATATGTAACTGGATGCATTCTCCCCCATCACTAGTATGTATGGGGTTTGATATGTAACTGGATGGATTCCCCCCATCACTAGTATGTATGGGGTTTGATATGTAACTGGATGGATTCCCCATCACTAGTATGTATGGGGTTTGATATGTAACTGGATGGATTCCCCATCACTAGTATGTATGGGGTTTGATATGTAACTGGATGGATTCCCCCCCCATCACTAGTATGTATGGGGTTTGATATGTAACTGGATGGATTCCCCCATCACTAGTATGTATGGGGTTTGATATGTAACTGGATGGATTCCCCCATCACTAGTATGTATGGGGTTTGATATGTAACTGGATGGATTCACCCCCCATCACTAGTATGTATGGGGTTTGATATGTAACTGGATGGATTCCCCCCATCACTAGTATGTATGGGGTTTGATATGTAACTGGATGGATTCCCCCATCACTAGTATGTATGGGGTTTGATATGTAACTGGATGGATTCCCCCCCATCACTAGTATGTATGGGGTTTGATATGTAACTGGATGGATTCCCCCATCACTAGTATGTATGGGGTTTGATATGTAACTGGATGGATTCCCCATCACTAGTATGTATGGGGTTTGATATGTAACTGGATGGATTCCCCCATCACTAGTATGTATGGGGTTTGATATGTAACTGGATGGATTCCCCATCACTAGTATGTATGGGGTTTGATATGTAACTGGATGGATTCCCCCATCACTAGTATGTATGGGGTTTGATATGTAACTGGATGGATTCCCCCATCACTAGTATGTATGGGGTTTGATATGTAACTGGATGGATTCCCCCATCACTAGTATGTATGGGGTTTGATATGTAACTGGATGGATTCCCCATCACTAGTATGTATGGGGTTTGATATGTAACTGGATGGATTCCCCCATCACTAGTATGTATGGGGTTTGATATGTAACTGGATGGATACCCCCATCACTAGTATGTATGGGGTTTGATATGTAACTGGATGGATTCCCCATCACTAGTATGTATGGGGTTTGATATGTAACTGGATGGATTCCCCATCACTAGTATGTATGGGGTTTGATATGTAACTGGATGGATTCCCCCATCACTAGTATGTATGGGGTTTGATATGTAACTGGATGGATTCCCCATCACTAGTATGTATGGGGTTTGATATGTAACTGGATGGATTCCCCCATCACTAGTATGTATGGGGTTTGATATGTAACTGGATGGATACCCCCCCATCACTAGTATGTATGGGGTTTGATATGTAACTGGATGGATTCCCCATCACTAGTATGTATGGGGTTTGATATGTAACTGGATGGATTCCCCATCACTAGTATGTATGGGGTTTGATATGTAACTGGATGGATTCCCCATCACTAGTATGTATGGGGTTTGATATGTAACTGGATGGATTCCCCCCCCATCACTAGTATGTATGGGGTTTGATATGTAACTGGATGGATTCCCCCCATCACTAGTATGTATGGGGTTTGATATGTAACTGGATGGATTCACCCCCATCACTAGTATGTATGGGGTTTGATATGTAACTGGATGGATTCCCCATCACTAGTATGTATGGGGTTTGATATGTAACTGGATGGATTCCCCCCCATCACTAGTATGTATGGGGTTTGATATGTAACTGGATGGATTCTCCTCATCACTAGTATGTATGGGGTTTGATATGTAACTGGATGGATTCCCCCATCACTAGTATGTATGGGGTTTGATATGTAACTGGATGGATTCCCCCCCATCACTAGTATGTATGGGGTTTGATATGTAACTGGATGGATTCCCCCATCACTAGTATGTATGGGGTTTGATATGTAACTGGATGGATTCCCCATCACTAGTATGTATGGGGTTTGATATGTAACTGGATGGATTCCCCCATCACTAGTATGTATGGGGTTTGATATGTAACTGGATGGATTCCCCCCATCACTAGTATGTATGGGGTTTGATATGTAACTGGATGGATTCCCCATCACTAGTATGTATGGGGTTTGATATGTAACTGGATGGATTCCCCCATCACTAGTATGTATGGGGTTTGATATGTAACTGGATGGATTCCCCCCCATCACTAGTATGTATGGGGTTTGATATGTAACTGGATGGATTCCCCATCACTAGTATGTATGGGGTTTGATATGTAACTGGATGGATTCCTCTCATCACTAGTATGTATGGGGTTTGATATGTAACTGGATGGATTCCCCCATCACTAGTATGTATGGGGTTTGATATGTAACTGGATGGATTCCCCCATCACTAGTATGTATGGGGTTTGATATGTAACTGGATGGATTCCCCCATCACTAGTATGTATGGGGTTTGATATGTAACTGGATGGATTCCCCCATCACTAGTATGTATGGGGTTTGATATGTAACTGGATGGATTCCCCATCACTAGTATGTATGGGGTTTGATATGTAACTGGATGGATTCCCCATCACTAGTATGTATGGGGTTTGATATGTAACTGGATGGATTCCCCCCATCACTAGTATGTATGGGGTTTGATATGTAACTGGATGGATTCCCCCATCACTAGTATGTATGGGGTTTGATATGTAACTGGATGGATTCCCCCATCACTAGTATGTATGGGGTTTGATATGTAACTGGATGGATTCCCCCATCACTAGTATGTTTGATATAACTGGATGGATTCCCCCATCACTAGTATATATGTAACTGGATTGTATGAACTGGATGGATTCCCCATCACTAGTATGTATGGGGTTTGATATGTAACTGGATGGATTCCCCATCACTAGTATGTATGGGGTTTGATATGTAACTGGATGGATTCCCCATCACTAGTATGTATGGGGTTTGATATGTAACTGGATGGATTCCCCCCATCACTAGTATGTATGGGGTTTGATATGTAACTGGATGGATTCCCCATCACTAGTATGTATGGGGTTTGATATGTAACTGGATGGATTCCCCCCATCACTAGTATGTATGGGGTTTGATATGTAACTGGATGGATTCCCCATCACTAGTATGTATGGGGTTTGATATGTAACTGGATGGATTCCCCATCACTAGTATGTATGGGGTTTGATATGTAACTGGATGGATTCACCCCCCATCACTAGTATGTATGGGGTTTGATATGTAACTGGATGGATTCCCCATCACTAGTATGTATGGGGTTTGATATGTAACTGGATGGATTCACCCCCCCCATCACTAGTATGTATGGGGTTTGATATGTAACTGGATGGATTCCCCCATCACTAGTATGTATGGGGTTTGATATGTAACTGGATGGATTCACCCCCATCACTAGTATGTATGGGGTTTGATATGTAACTGGATGCATTCCCCCCATCACTAGTATGTATGGGGTTTGATATGTAACTGGATGGATTCCCCCATCACTAGTATGTATGGGGTTTGATATGTAACTGGATGGATTCCCCCCCATCACTAGTATGTATGGGGTTTGATATGTAACTGGATGGATTCACCCCCATCACTAGTATGTATGGGGTTTGATATGTAACTGGATGGATTCACCCCCATCACTAGTATGTATGGGGTTTGATATGTAACTGGATGGATTCCCCCATCACTAGTATGTATGGGGTTTGATATGTAACTGGATGGATTCCCCCATCACTAGTATGTATGGGGTTTGATATGTAACTGGATGGATTCCCCCATCACTAGTATGTATGGGGTTTGATATGTAACTGGATGGATTCCCATCACTAGTATGTATGGGGTTTGATATGTAACTGGATGGATTCCCCATCACTAGTATGTATGGGGTTTGATATGTAACTGGATGGATTCCCCCATCACTAGTATGTATGGGGTTTGATATGTAACTGGATGGATTCCCCATCACTAGTATGTATGGGGTTTGATATGTAACTGGATGGATTCCCCCATCACTAGTATGTATGGGGTTTGATATGTAACTGGATGGATTCCCCCATCACTAGTATGTATGGGGTTTGATATGTAACTGGATGGATACCCCCCCCCCATCACTAGTATGTATGGGGTGTGTCTGAGTCATGTCTGTGACCCACCTTGAATTCTGACAGCCATTCCTCTACCACTCCTCTCTGCTCCGAGCTGGAGCCCAGCATCTTCCTCACAGACCTCCCACACACCTAGAGCAAGAGAGGATTGAGGAGAAAGAGAAGAGAGAGAGGAGAGGGAAGAGGCGAGAGAGGGGCGAGAGAGGGGAGAGAGAGGGAAGAGGAGAGAGAGGAGAAAGAGAAGAGAGATAGGAGGGAAGAGAGAAGAGAAGAGAGAGGAGAGGGGCGAGAAGAGAGAGGAGAGGGGAGGGGAGAGAGAAGAGGGGAGAGAAGAGAGAGGGACAACATGTTAACTCTTTAGAACTGCAAGCAGCCGCGAACAGACTTGTTTTACTAACAATATCTGTGTCAATATCGCATAATCATCTTGCTTACAACCTGTTGTGGTATTCGCGTGACTGTTGTCATCAATGAGAAACTGTGTATGCTGTCATTTGACTTACTCAAAATGACATTGCCGAAGCAGACATTACTTTCACAGTGAAAGAGGCTGTATCTATGTTGGCTGGTGATAGGGATTCGGACACGTCCTCGCACTTTGAAAAGCGATGATGTTGAGGTGAAATAAGTAAACAGATACACGTTTGGTATTGTGGATGTTTGATGCTGTGAAACCTGGGAACAGCTCTCAGATTAGCAAGTCCTGGCAACTTTGTTGGTGCAGGTGAGCACATCAGCGGTGGAGCTCAAATGATTTCTCTCTGTCTCATGGAAATAGCTGACTATATACACAGCTAAACACTGCAACTAACTAGTTGGTTGTTTTGTCTTGTTTCTACGGATGTCATATGGAAACAGCCCAAGCTGCTTGCTATAGCTAGATACACATTGTGTTCTGTCAGAAAGTATTAACTCACAATCACAAGTCTAGCTTTCTTGAGATTAATAGAGGTGTACCCCAGGGTTCCATTCTAGCTCCTGTGTTGTTCTCAATTTGTATTAATGATTTGGGAAATGGGATGCAACCAGCAGAGTTACAGCTATATGCAGATGATACAGTCATATATTCATGTGCTCCTTCTCTGGTTCAGGCTGTTGAAGAGCTCCACACTGCTTTTCAGTCACTGCAGGCCTCCCTTCATGGTCTCAAACTGGTCTTGAATGTACAAAAAACTAAATTCATGACCTTCACCAGAGCTGGAACTCTGCCAGAGAACGTTAGCATTGACACATCTGGTGGCTTATCCATTGAAAAAGTGTCATCCTACAAATTCCACGGTATATGATTAGATGACAAGTTGTCCTTTAAAGTTCATGTGGATAATCATGTAACAAATCTTAAATTGAAATTGGGTTTTTATTTCGTAATAAGGCTTGCTTCCCGCTTATGGCTAGAAAGAAGCTTGTTCAGGCCACTTTTCTCTCTGTAATTGATTATGGTGACTTGTTGTATCTGCATGCAGCCTCCTCTGTCTTCCAGAGACTGGACTGGACTCTGTTTACCATGCAGCCTGGCACTTTATTACACATAAGTCACTCCCCCACCATTGCACATTGTACCAAATGGGAGGTTGGACCTCACTTTATACATGCAGGAAGATACATTTGTATGTGTTCATCGACAAAGCCCTTTTGGGTAAACTCTCTCTTTAGTCTGGTCTCCTTCACCACCAGCAGTTACCATACCCGGTCTGCTAGGTCAGGGCGTGAGGTCCCTCTTTACCTCTGTAGTCTGGTCTCCTTCACCACCAGCAGTTACCAAACCCGGTCTGCTAGGTCAGGGCGTGAGGACCGACTTGGAACTCATTTGAAAGCAGGTGAAGTTTGAAGGGTGCAGGAGCGGGTGTGTGGTGTGCATCCGGTGTAGACGCAGGGAGACTGGGAGATGTGTGGGAACCTCCTTTGGATGCTCTACGTGTTCTGTGCCACTTCGCAGGATGAGGCCATGCTTCCAGAAGTTCCATTTTTTTTATTTAACAAGGCAAGTCAGTTAAGAACAAATTCTTATTTACAATGACGGCCTACCGGGGAACAGTGGGTTAACTGCCTTGTTCAGGGGCAGAACAACATATTTTTACCTTTTCAACTCAGGGATTTGATCTAGCAACCTTTTGATTACTGGCCCAACGCTCTAACCACTAGGCCCTCTAACCACTAGGCCACCCGGCCCTCTAACCACTAGGCCACCCGCTTCTAACCACTAGGCCACCCGCGCTTCTAACCACTATGCCACCCGCGCTTCTAACCACTATGCCACCCGCCCCTCTAACCACTAGGCCACCCGCCCCTCTAACCACTAGGCCACCCGCGCTTCTAACCACTATGCCACCCGCGCTTCTAACCACTATGCCACCCACCCCTCTAACCACTAGGCCACCCGCACAGCAACATTATAGAATTCTATTGGGGCCTGAAGGTTTAAAGAGCGCAGCACAGCAACATTATAGAATTCTATTGGGGCCTGAAGGTTTAAAGAGTGCAGCACAGCAACATGACAGGTTTCTCAATGATGCTCTGTCCTGATGTAAAGACTCATCAACTGTGTCTGGGTAGTATTAGCAGGTTCAAGGTGAGGTCCATTCAAGGTGATGGCTAACAAATCATTACACAATAACTGATAGTAAGAGGCCTGTGAGAAGACGGGAGATTCACCACCTCTCGTCTTCTCACATAAGGCTGGTGTGTTACATAAGCAGGCCCTCGCTTGTCACTATGAATCTAACAATATGAATCTCCTGTACACCAACCGTTAAAGCCTGCTGCCCTTGAACAGAGACAGTAGCGTGACTGACCAGCAAACTGGGAACATTCCCAGAACATTAAGTTCTAGATGGGGATGACATGTTTTTAATAGATCTTTATTTTATAATTGTATATCCTTGGAATGTTCTAACATTGACTAAAATGTTGTGCAAAACATCTAACAACCACCACAGAACATTTCCCAAAACTTCTCCTTCGAGTTCCAGGTAGAAATGCAACAAAAATATAAATGCAACATGTAAATTGCTGGTCACATGTTTCATGAGCTGAAATAAAATATCACAGAAATGTTTCATATTGCCACAAAAGGCTAATCTCTCAAATTTGGTGCACAAATTTGTTTACATCCCTGTCAGTGAGCATTTCTCCATCGTCAAGATAATCCATCCACCTGACAGGTGTGGCATATCAAGCTGCTGATTAAACAGCATCGTTACACAGGTGCACCTTGTGCGGGGGACAAAAGGCCACTAAAACGTGCAGTTTTGTCACAACACAATGCCACAGATGTCTCTAGTTGAGGGAGTGTGCAATTAGCATGCTGACTGCAGGAATGTCCACCAGAGCTGTTGCCAGATCATTGAATGTTAATTTTTCTACCATATGCAGCAGCCAACGTCGTTTTAGAGAATTTGGCAGTACGTCCAACAGGCCTCACAACCACAGACCACATGTAACCACGCCAGCCCAACGCCTTCACATAAGGCTTCTTCACATGCGGGATCGTCTGCTGTCTGTAATAAAGCCCTTTTGTGGGGAAAAACTCATTCTGATTGGCTGGGCCTGGCTCCCCAGTGGGTGTACCCCTGCCCAGTCATGTGAAATCCATAGATAAGGGCCTAAAGAATTTATTTCATTTGACTGACTTCCTTATATGAACTGTAACTCAGTAAAACAGTAGAAATTGTTGCATGTTGCGTTTGTATTTTTGATCAGAATAATAAACAATGTATCAGTAATGCTTTCCCAGCAAACCAAAATTAATTCTGTGCAAGATCCCAGAACATTGAGGTTGTGGCAAATGTTCAAGAAAAGAAAACTGTCCAGTCATGCTGATGTTTAAAGATGGGTTAGCTGACAACGTCACCAAAACAATGTGCACGCTTCCATTGGGCAGAAGTCAGCGTGTTGTTGTGATTCTGGATGGCCAAACTGCTAGCAAGAATGACAAGAAATTCCGCAAGCTAATAAACAACTGTAACGATGTTTTTGAGAGACAATTGCTCATTGTGCACACTTATTTATGTCGTTTTCAATAAACATTGGAGACAAAAAATAGGTTACGTTGTCAACAATGTAAGCCAACCCAGTCTGTTCTGACCCATAGATAAGTAAAGCGTCGGTTTTGTTGCTAAACAACCAACCCGTCTATACAATATTTGTATAAAACATTCGTCTGACGTTGAAAGAACGTTCCCAAAACACATTTTGACTGTTCTTTAAAGGTTGTGGGAAAAGTCTGGTGGGAACATTGTGGAGACAAACAATATGTTACTAAAACATTTACCTGATGTTACAAGAACGTTCCCAGAACACAAAAGTTCCTAAAACCTTTAAGGCATATGACAGGAGATGGGTTACTAAAAGACAGCTGCCCAGTTGTGTTGACATTCAGTTGTTTGTATCAGGAGGCACAAAACACTCCTTTGATGTAGCAAGAATGTTGACAGCCTTTCAGAGTTCTTGATGCTCCCTGAACATTTAATTAGGTTGTGCGAAAAGTGTACTGTCGAGACTTGACTTTCATTGATCTGAAGACAGTTATTTATCTAATTAACTAACTACGTTAATTGTTACATGCTTAATTTAATCAGGTGACAATTTAAGCTCTGGGGCACCACGAGAGCGGTTCTTTAAAGAGTTACCATCTCCCGAAATAAACTCTAAAAAGGTCTTTACCCATCACATCTATAAACAGTCTACTTATTAATCATAACCTTGTATCATACCATTCTGAAACTGGAGACACATCTCCCTCACCAGCTTTAAGCACCAGCTGTCAGAGCAGCTCACAGACCCCTGCACCTGTATATAGCCCATCTGTAAATAGCCCAACCAACTACCTCATCCCCTACCGTATTTATTTATTTATTTATTTCTCTTGTTCCTTTGCACCCCAGTTTTTCTACATTGCACATTCATCTACAGCACATCTACCATTCCAGTGTTTAAATGCTATATTGTAATTACTTTGCCACCATGGCCTATTTATTGCCTTACCTTCCTTATCTTACCTCATTTGCACACTTTGTATATAGATTTGTTTTTCTACTGTATGTTTGTTTTACTCCATGTGTAACTCTGTGTCAAACTGCTTTGCTTTATCTTGGCCAGGTCGCAGTTGTAAATGAGAACTTGTTCTCAACTGGCCTACCTGGTTAAATAAAGGTGAAATAAAATAAAAAAATAAAAACATTTTAAACGTGCAGCTGCTGTTTCACACTTTTCTGGTCTAATGTGTTTTTTCCCATCATTTATACCTTTTGGACACAAGGGGCGGTTCCGGCAGGCTGACACTGTCTGACCTCTCTTCGGGGCGGTGACTACTCACAGTGCAAAGTTATGGAAAACAATTATCTTATTACTTCTCACATCACATCCCTCTCTAAACAAACAGGGTAGTAACATCATGAGTTGTGATTACGGTCCATTGTTTAGCTAGCTAGCTACATGTCTTAACAAAAGACTCCACTATGCAAGTATCCATTTCAATAGAATGTCACTGCAACTGTTGATAGACATACTAGCTGGTAAATTCACTCTAGCTATCTACTCTGATTTCAGACCAGGGGTAAGATAATCTAACTAGCTGCATTTTCAAATATTACACGTTTCAAATTAAAGTGTACTGTTAGCTAGCTAGCTAGCTAGCTAACGTTATCTGGCTCGCTAACTAACGTTACGTCATTGTTTACTTAGCTAGCTACATTTCTTAACGAAAGACTCATCTTAGTGTGCCAGAGCGCAGAATAACTGATTAATTTTGTCCTAGACTTGGCGCTCCAGTACCGCTTACCATGCGGTAGCAGAGAGAACAGTCTATGACTGGGGTGACTGAGTCTTTGACCATTTTTTGGGATGAGTTGGACCACAGAGTGAAGGAAAAACAGCCAACAAGTGCTCAGCGTATGTGGTAACTCCTTCAAGAGTGTTGGAAAAGCATTCCATGTGAAGCTGGTTGAGAGAATGCCAAGAGTGTGCAAAGCTGTCATCAAGGCAAATGGTGGCTACTTTGAAGAATCTAAAATATTGACATAGTGTTGATGTCTTCACTATTATTCTACAATGTAGAAAATAGTAAAAATAAAAGCTAAACACTTGAATGAGTAGTTCTCCAAACTTTTGACTGGTACTGTGTGTGTGTGTGTGTCTATATAACAAAAATAATACATTTTGTCCATCGGCCACAATGAAGCCTAAAAATCAGTATTGTCCCTAAAATCCATATCTGTCGATCTCTATTGCCTTCCAAGCTCATCACTGTGCTAGTGATTATGGGACTGAACACCTAGATGTGTTGGCACAGGGATTCATGCTTATTTAAAGGCCGGTGGTCATTTGGGCTGGGTGTCCCAGCTCGGGTCCAGGTGGTCATTTGGGGCCTGAGGGTGCTGGATTCCCAGGTCCGGCCAGCCGAAGCGGGGCTCGAACCGGCCTTTCGCGCCTTTTTCTCTGGCGAGCACTCTACCTGTTGACCCAGTGAGCTGTACGACCAGCGGAGGGAGCCGGGGGTGAGACGATTCCCAGAATCCATCCACCACGTACGTACCCGCCCAGGGACCAATTGGTCCCAGCTGGGGACAAATTATTAGCCCCTTCTTAGAAGAATCAGGTGCACTAGATTGGGGTTGGATCAAAAACCTACAGGACGGTTGCTCTCCAAGACCAGGGTTGGAATGGAGAGCCATGATGTAAGGAATTGGGTGCCATTTGGGACGGAGCTATTCCAAATCAGAGAAAGAGCCAGCCAAGAATCGTGCATAGCATAGAAATCTGCTCTACTCTCTTCTGCTACAGACCATATCTGTATCAAGCAGTCTCTCTTTTCATCAGAACGTCACGAGGAGGACTGCGAATTGTAAGCAGTAAGGACAGATGTAATGTGCATTGTAAGCAGTAAGGACTGAATTGTAATGTGAATTGTAAGCAGTGTTCTGTCTCTTTCACACATTTCCTCTCCTCCTCGTGTCAAACACCCAGACAGCAGGAACTCTCCACAGTAATCTGTTACTATGGCAACTGCAGTCTGTCAGGAGTGACACTTGGCCCCTGATGGCATCAAACTGGACCATATTGTGAAATTCAATAGATGTTTTAACGCACATATATACATACATCATAGCACTAGGCTATACATCAGTCAGTAGAACGGTAGTTCATTTCATAAACCCTGCATCTAAAGCAGTTGCAGGGATTGCTAACTCCGGCCATTCAGGGCCCCACGGTGACATTATGTAACTCCGCCCATTCAGGGCCCCACGGTGACATTAAGCAAGGCATTACAAATCCTCTGCTTCAACACTCTCTGCCCAAGCAAGGCATTACAAATCCTCTGCTTCAACACTCTCTGCCCAAGCAAGGCATTACAAATCCTCTGCTTCAACACTCTCTGCCCAAGCAAGGCATTACAAATCCTCTGCTTCAACACTCTCTGCCCAAGCAACAGTGCCTCTTCAACCTCAGGAGGCTGAAGACATTTGGCTTGTCACGTAAAACCCTAAACAAACTTCTACAGATGCACAATTGAGAGCATCCTGTCAGGCTGTATCACCGCCTGGTATGACAACTGCTCCGCCCACAACCGTAAGGCTCTCCAGAGGGTAGTGAGGACTGCACAACACATCACCGGGGGAAAACTACCTGCCCTCCAGGACACCTACACCACCCGATGTCACAGGAAGGCCAAAAAGATCATCAAGGACATCAACCACCTGAGCCACTGCCTGTTCACCCCGCTATCATCCAGAAGGCGAGGTCAGTACAGGTGCATCAAAGCTGGGACCGAGAGACTGAAAAACAGCTTCTACCTCAAGGCCATCAGAATGTTAAACAGCCATCACTAACACAGAGAGGCTGCTGCCTACATACAGACTTGACATCATTGGCCACTTTAATAAATGGATCACTAGTCACTTTAATAATGTTTACATACAGTATATACACGAGATGAGTAATGTAGGGTATTCTATACTATCTATTGCATCTTGCCTATGCCGCTCTGTCACTGCTCATCCATATATATTCTTATTCCATTCCTTTACGTAGATTTGTGTGTATTAGGTAGTAGTGGAATTGTTAGATATTGCTGCACTGTCGGAAATAGAAGCACAAGCATTTCGCTACACTCGCAATACCATTCGCACGTGACCAATACCATCTGGCTAACCATGTGTATGTGACCAATACCATCTGGCTAACCATGTGTATGTGACCAATACCATCTGGCTAACCATGTGTATGTGACCAATACCATCTGGCTAACCATGTGTATGTGACCAATACCATCTGGCTAACCATGTGTATGTGACCAATACCATCTGGCTAACCATGTGTATGTGACCAATACCATCTGGCTAACCATGTGTATGTGACCAATACCATCTGGCTAACCATGTGTATGTGACCAATACCATCTGGCTAACCATGTGTATGTGACCAATACCATCTGGCTAACCATGTGTATGGACCAATACCATCTGGCTAACCATGTGTATGTGACCAATACCATCTGGCTAACCATGTGTATGGACCAATACCATCTGGCTAACCATGTGTATGTGACCAATAAACTGAACGAGGCGTATACGAAGCTCTCCCTTTTCTCTTCTTTCTGTGCCAGCTACCTCTGACCCCGTTTAGTCGACCGATCGATTGTTTGGTCGATATCTGTCGACCGACATACTTTTTTAAGTTGAGTGGTTGCACATTTATTACATTGTTTTAATTACATTTGAGGATGTCCAATTGTATTTCTGATTTTCTGTGGAGCTTCAGTAATTTTTTCTTCACCTCAAAACAGCAAGTAAACAAAGTCATTGAGAATGACAATAGTTCCTTAACGTATTTGAAAAATATTTTCAGCTCTCTCCCTTTCGATAACCACGAGCCTCAATATAAAAAGGGAAAAATGTCATCCTCTGATCCAGTGTTAACGTCATAAAATACCGGATTACTTCTTATCCCTAGCGCAAATACACCCATGTCTGTAAGGAGCTCACTGGCGTTAGAAATGGAGGGCCCAGTATAGTTAATAATAGCAAACTTCTGGCCAGACCCAGTTGATACAAAGTTTCAAGTTCTTTGCAGACAGGACAGATAACTGTTTAAGTTCAATTATAATAACATCTTCGTATCTCAAAATATAGTACATTTTATTAAAACACAGGGTGTGTCTGGTCACTTTTTAAACATACATTTTTCCAATCGATTAATCGAAAGAACAGCCCACTCTAGGTCGACTACAAAGATAAAATAAAATTGGGTCGGGGACAACCCTAGTGCCCCCTCACTTTTGCATACTACTGAGGCTACGGGACAGTGAAGAAATCAGTGCAACATAGACCCCCAAAATGGACTAACAGAAAGATCCTTGGGCACATGACTGAGATAAAGTTTTTTTACTGAGTGGAGTGAGATGAAAACATCAGGCTGGCCCTTCACCCCTGACCTCACCTCACTCTTCCAGAGTTCAGATGTCCACCAGGTGAAAAAGCTGGGTGTCCGTGATGTCACTCATCTGTCGCTCGCTCAGTCACCTAGAAAATGAGAGAACAATCAGGTTGGCTGGTATTGAGAGGATCTATGGTGTTGATGTGAGGACAATGTTAGTGTCACATGTAAGTCCGTTTTTAACCTCCTCTTTGGTCTCTATGAGAGTCCTACATGTTGTATCTGAAAGTGGTGACAAGCCTAATGGTGCTAACCGGAGAAACGTCATTGCTATTCCTACTTTGTTTTCTTTTCCTCATAGGTATAATCCAATCTTTGAGTCATTGTTTGGAAAAACACATGTTTAAAAATTGACCAGACATCCTGTGTGTTTTAATAAAATCGATTATATTTTGAGATACGAAGAAGTTATTATAATTGAAATGTAACTGTTACTCCGTACTGTCTGCAAAGAACTTGAAACTTTGTATCAACTGGGTCTGGCCAGAAGTTTGCTATTATTAACTATTCCGGTATTTTATGACGTTTCCATGACATTTTTCCCGTTCACATCATCCAAACTTAAAAAGGACCCTACAAAATTGACTTTGATTGACCTCATACTTACAAATACACCAGAGAAATATGCTGGGAGTGGGGTATTTGCTTTGGATATTAGTGACCACGGTCCCCTTGTGTCAGGGATTTACGGATGCCTCTATCCAACATTTGTTTTATCAACGAGCAATTTTAAACATTAAAATGAACAGGCCTTTTGGGACTTTGATTGTATTGCATCTATACCTGACCCAGAGTTGGCTCTGAACCACTTCTCAAAACACATTGTAGATAAACATGCTCCCTTAAATAGAAAATTCAGTCTTGCCCTTGGTTCAGTCCAGAGCTATTTGAGGTCATACACAACAGAGATGCTGCCTGGGCCAAAGCTAGATTCACAGACTCGGGACCAGACTGGCAGTCTTTCAGGTGATTTGAGAAATCTGTGTAAAACTAGTTAAAAAGCAAAATCTGATTATTATGTTAATACACCATCTGAATGTACAGGGAACCCAGCTAAATTTTGGAAAGCTGTTAAATCACTTTAGGGTCGTGTCTCCTCTTCTCTCCCAAGAAATGTATTTAGATTCTGGCCCTATTACTGAAAAAATTGATATAATTAATGCATTTAAATCACCATTTTGTCTCTGAAGCTATTATATTTGAATGTATTTCAAAGCCAGCTCTTGAAAAGACTAGTTTGGATGTAGATGGTGAAAATCTATTGAATGATACTGAAAATGCTGGTCAGAAGTTCTCTTTTTGGAAATTTACTGAAAGAAGTCCTGGATGCTTTGCTAACAGACAACAAAATAATCCCCAGGGGCTGATCATTAGGAGCCTGGTCTGCTGAAGTCTGCAGCTCCCCTTATTACTGGCTCAGTAGTCCACATTTTGTATGTAACATTGTTATCAGGAGGTATTCCAAAAGCATGGAAATCTGCATATGTGCTGCCAGTCCATAAGGGTGGGGAAACAAATTATCTGGACAACTATCGGCCCATTTCAAGACTACCTTGTTTAGCTAAGGGTCTTGAATCCTTGGTTAATGTACAACTTTGTTCCTTTTGATCTGATAATTGTATTCTTAATATAAACCCAATCAGGGTTTAGGCCTGGGCGTAGTACTACCACAGCAACCACGCTAGTTGTTCATGATCTTGTCAATGCCTTGGATGCTAAAAAGATCTGCCTTGTTCATTGACCTGTCAAAGTCTTTCGACACTGTTGATCATTCATCTCTATGCAGATGACACAGTGTTGTATTCCTGTGGCACCTCAGTGCAGCAGGCCATTCATGAACTTCAGCATCACTTTGATTCAATTCAGGAATCACTTCCAGATCTTAACTTAGTGTTAAATACAAGTAAAACAAAGCTCATGCTGTTCTCTAGGTCACTAAATGTTGACCCGGAGGACCTGCATATCTGCTCTATAAATGGAGCCCAAACTGAGCTTGTTTCTCAATAGCAGTACCTGGGTGTCTGGATTGATGACAAGTTGTACTTCGCAACGCGTGGCTTAGAAGCTAAGAGTGTTTTTTTTTATATCGAAATAATTCATGCCTTAGTATTAAAAATAGGAGAAAGATTGTTCAAACAACGTTTCTCCCTGTATTGGATTTCGGTGATATTGTTTACGCAGTCTACCATTCAGCAATACGTTTTATCACAGGGGACAATTTTTAGGACTCATCATCGTAGTCTGTATAAAATATTGCATTCCCTTTTATTTATTTCCAAAGCAATCTGACAGAAACTCCCTCCATATGTAACATCACTAACTACGTTAAGAATCCTCAGTTACCAAACCCGTTCTTAGGAATGGATAACACTAGAGATCCTTTCAGTCTCCACAGATTTGGGAAATTCTGCATTTAGTTTTTTGGCCCCAAATTTGTGGAACAATCTGCAGAGTTCACTGCAGTTAGATGTGCTGGTGCCACTCCGGCAGTTTACATTATTGATTGAGGAACTCTGTAGTTGAATGTGATTGCTTTAATTAAATATGTTTATTTTTGTTTGACAGCTGGTGCTTAAAGCTAGTGAGGGAGATATGTCTCCAGCTTCAGTGATTTTTGTAGTTCGTTCCAGTCATTGGCAGCAGAGAACTGGAAGGAAAGGCAGCCAAAGGAGGAATTAGCTTTGGGGATGACCAGTGAGATATACCTGCTGGAGCGCGTGCTACGGGTGGGTGCTGCTATGGTGACCAGTGACCTGACATAAGACTTGTAGATGACCTGGAGCCAGTGGGTTTGACGACGAGTATGAAGCGAGGGCCAGCCAACGAGAGCGTACAGGTCGCAGTGGTGGGTAGTATATAGGGCTTTGGTGACAAAACGGATGGCACTGTGATAGCCTCCAACAAATTGGATGCAGGCTATTTTATAAATGACATCGCCGAAGTCGAGGATCGGTAGGATGGTCAGTTTTACGAGGGTGTTTGGCAGCATGCGTGAAGGATGCTTTGTTGCGAAATAGGAAGCCAATTCTAGATTTAATTTTGGATTGGATATGCTTAATGTGAGTCTGGAAGGAGAGTTTACAGTCTAACCAGACACCTAGGTATTTGTAGTGTCCACATATTCTAAGTCAGAACCGTCCAGAGTAGTGACGCTGGACGGGTGGGCAGTGATCGGTTGAAGAGCATGCATTTAGTTTTACTTGCACTTAAGAGCAGTTGGAGGCCACAGAAGGAGAGTTGTCCAATCAATTGAATTTACCACAGGTAGACTTCAATCAAGTTGTAGAAACATTTTAAGGATGATCAATGGAAACAGGATGCACCTGAGCTCAATTTCGAGTCTCATAGCAAAGGGTTTAAATACTTATGTAAATAACGTGTTTTTTTATTTTTAATACATTTGCAATAATTACTAAAAACCTGTTTTCGCTTTGTCATTATGGGGTATTGTGATATCATTAAGGGGTATTGTGATGTCATCATGGGGTATTGTGTGTAGATTGCTGAGGATTTGTATTAATTTAATCCGTTTTTGGAAAATCGGCCACAGTCATCCCCCTCTTCAAAGGGGGAGACACTCTAGACCTAAACTGTTACAGACCTATATCCATCCTGCCCTGCCTTTCTAAAGTCTTCGAAAACCAAGTGAACAAACAGATCACAGACCACTTCGAATCCCACCGTACCTTCTCCACTGTGCAATCCGGTTTCCGAGCTGGTCACGGTTGCACCTCAGCCACACTCAAGGTCCTAAACAATATCATAACCTCCATCGATAAAAGACCGTACTGTGCAGCAGTCTTCATCGACCTGGCCAAGGCCTTCGACTCTGTCAATCACCACATTCTTATCGGCAGACTCAACAGCCTTGTTTTCTCCACTGCGACCTGTATGCTCTCGTTGGCTGGTCCTCGCTACATATTCGTCGCCAATTCCACTGGCTCCAGGTCATCTATAGGTCTTTGCTAGGTAAAGCTCCGCCTTATCTCAGCTCACTGGTCACCATAGCAACACCCACCCGTAGCACGCGCTCCAGCAGGTATATTTCACTGGTCACCCCCAAAGCAAACACCTATTTTGGCCGCCTTTCCTTCCAGTTCTCTGCTGCCAATGACTAGAACGAACTGCAAAAATCACTGAAGCTGGAGACATATCTCCCTCACTAACTTTAAGCATCAGCTGTCAGAGCAGCTTACCGATCGCTGCAGCTGAACGCAGCCCATCTGTAAATAGCCCATCCAACCAACTACCCCATTTGTTTTTCTGCTCTTTTGCACACCAGTATTTCTACTTGCACATCCTCATCTGCATATATCACTCCAGTGTTAATTGTTAATTACTTCGCCACTATTGGCCTATTTATTGCCTTACCTTCGTACTTCATTTGGACACACTGTTTACAGATTTTTCTATTGTGTTATTGACTGTACGTTTATTTATCCAATGTGTAACCGTGTTGTTTTTGTCACACTGCTTTGCTTTATCTTGGCCAGGTCGCAGTTGTAAATGAGAACTTGTTCTCAACTGGCCTACCTGGTTAAATAAAGGAGAAATAAAAAATAAAATTGTCTTCATACAGAGACGTGTGGTGGTCTGTATATCGTTTGCATACAGAGATGTGTGGTGGTCTGTGCCAAGTACAGTAACGGGCTCATGATCTGTGATTGTCGGACAGCTTGTACAGTAATGGGATCATCTGTGATTGTCGGGCACAGCTGTGCAAGAGGTTCCAGGGATAGAGCAAAAAGCATTAGACTTTGTGGATAACCCTGATGGACAACCCTGGTGGCTAAATCTGTATATGTTGATTTGTGATGAGCATATTTTTGCCAGTTTCTACCATGGCAGTAGGATTGGCATGAATCAAATTTTATTGAAGTGAATGACTTGAATCATGGATATAATTTGCTCCCCCATTCAAATACGCTGTAGAACAAGCCAAAAATATTGCCACTAGACGGTCAAAAGGCTTTTTCTGCATTCAATGACAATATAGCTGACGAAGAGTCCGTACTCATGGACCCATAAATAATATGGAGCAGACGGTGGATGTTATCCACTGCAAGTCGGGTGTTAAACTATTGACGGAATATAATAAATGTTGGTTTTTAACTTTATAATTCTATTTGAGGCTCCACAATATGTTCTCAAACAACCAAATCCAGCTGCATATTGAACATTGGCCAGTCTCTTTGGACAGAACATGGAGTGGATTGTTAACTAAAAAGACTGGTACCCAGATGAAACACACCACTGCTGGCCCATCAAAATCAAATTTATTTATAAAGCCCCCCTTACATCAGCTGATGTCACAGAGTGCTGTACAGAAACCCAGCCTAAAACCCCAAACAGCAAGCAATGCAGGTGTAAAAGCACGGTGGCTAGGAAAAACTCCCTAGAAAGGGGAGTGCATTCTTAGTCCCCTCCTGTACTCCCTGTTCACCAACAACAACTTTGTGGCCGCACACGACTCCAAACCCCATCATTAAGTTTACTGACAACATGACGGTAGTAGGCCTGATCACCGATGACTATGAGACAGCCTAAAGGGAGGTCAGTGACCTGGTAGAGCAGCGTCAGGACAACAATCTTTCCCTCAACCTCAGCAAGACAAAAGGAGCTGATTGTGGACTATAGGAAACTGAAGGCCGAGCATACCCCCATCCACTTCAACGGGGCTGTAGTGGAGCAGGTCGAGCGCTTCAAGGTCCTCGGTGTCCATATCACTAAGTAATTAACATGGCCCACCAACACCGGTGTGAAAAGGCACAACACCACCTTTTTAACTTAGCCTTGATTTAACTAGACAAGCCAGATGAGAACACGCTCTTAGTTAAAACGACGGCCTGCATAAAGGCAAAAGGCATCCTGCGGGGACGGGTGCTGGGATAAAAACACATCACGACAAGAGAGACACCACAACACTACATAAAGAGAGACCTAAGACAATGTAGCAAGGCAGCAACACATGACAACACAGCATGGTAGCAACAACTAGGAATTGGCCGATATTAGCTAGAAATGCAGTGGAATTTGCAGTTTGCCTTCAAAATAAAAGTATGTCATTGACAGTAATGCAAATGAATACAAATACTTGTATTTTTAAGGCTAACGAAGTCCACTACTGTGGCTAATCCTTATTGTGGCTAGCTTCACATAGATGGTTCCGACCACCATTAATCAACTAAGAACGGTCTTGTAAATTAGGGTTATTTTATATGACACCTAGCTATATAGTTGTCGTGTTATTTGACGAGAATTGTTTTTGACACGTGAAGACCCAAACAGCGTTCCATAGAAATTCTGATTGAGAATGAAACGACTGAACAACAAAACAGCACAGCAAGTAAGTGAAAGAAATAGGTTTGATTAGGTTTTACTGGTAATGGGGACATGTAAATGACAACAAAATAACTTTTGGGTCAGTGTGTGTGTGACCTTTACCTAGGCAAGTCAGTTAAGAACAAATCCTTATTTACAAGGGCGGCCCGGACGACGCTGGGCCAAATTGTGTGCCGCTCTATGGGACTCCCAATCACATCCGGATGTGATACAACCTGGATTCGAACCAGGGACTGTAGTGACGCCTCTTGCACTGAGATGCAGTGCATTAGACCGCTACATCCATGTGTGTGGGTTAACTATTTAACTGTACTAGAATGCTTAAACGGCCACTAAAATTGGAAAATATCAGTATCGGCCAAAAATGTCATTCCGGTTCATCACCAAACACAACATGACAACATGGTAGCAGCACAACATTGTAAAAACATTATTGGGCACAGACAGCAAAGGGAAAGGTAGAGACAACAATACATCACGCAAAGCAGCCACACCTGTCAGAAAGAGTGTCCATGATTGAGTCTTTGAATGAAGAAATTGAATGAAAACTGTCCAGTTTGAGTGTTTGTTGCAGCTCGTTCCAGTCGCTAGCTGCAGCGAACTGAAAAAACAAGGGACCCAGGGATGTGTGTGCTTTGGGGACCTTTAACAGAATGCGACTGGCAGAACAGGTGTTGTATGTGGAGGATGAGGGCTGCAGAAGATATCTCAGATAGGGGGGAGTGAGGCCTAAGAGGGTTTTATAAATAAGCGTCAACCAGTGGGTCTTGCGACGGGTATACAGAGATGACCAGTTTACAGAGGAGTATAGAGTGCAGTGATGTGTCCTATAAGGAGCATTGGTGGCAAATCTGATGGCCGAATGGTAAAGAACATCTAGCCGCTCGAGAGCACCCTTACCTGCCGATCTATAAATTATGTCTCCGTAATCTAGCATGGGTAGGATGGTCATCTGAATCAGGTTTATTTTGGCAGCTGGGGTGAAAGAGGAGAGGATTACGATAGAGGAAACCAAGTCTAGATTTAACTTTAGCCTGCAGCTTTGATATGTGCTGAGAGAAGGACAGTGCACCATCTAGCCATACTCCCAAGTACTTGTATGAGGTGACTACCTCAAGCTCTAAACCCTCAGAGGTAGTAATCACACCAGTTGGGAGAGGGGCATTCTTCTTACCAAACCACATGACCTTTGTTTTGGAGGTGTTCAGAACAAGGTTAAGAGCAGAGAAAGCTTGTTGGACACTAAGAAAGCTTTGTTGTAGAACATTTAACACAAATTTGGGGAGGGGCCAGCTGAGTATAATTATCTGCATATAAAATTGATGAGAGAGCTTCCTACTGCCTGAGCTATGTTGTTGATGGAAATTGAGAAGAGCGTGGGGCCTAGGATCGTGTCTTGGGGTACTATCTTGGTGACAGCCAGTGGCTGAGACAGCAGATTTTCTGATTTTAAACACTGCACTCACTCTTTGAGGTAGTTAGCAAACCAGGCCAAAGACCCATCAGATACACCAATACTCCTTAGCCAGCCCACAAGAATTGAATGATCTACGTCAAGTCAATAAAAGTCCATAAAAATAGCAGCCCACCATTGCTTAGAATCAAGAGCAATGGTGACATCATTTAGGATCTTTAAGGTTGCAGTGACACATTCATAACCTGAGCGGAAACCAGATTGCATACCAGAGAGAAAACTATAGACATCAAGAAAGCCAGTTGGTTTATTATTGACAAGTTTTCCAACACTTTTGATAAACAGGGCAAAATATAAATTGGCCTATAACAGTTAGGATCAGCTTGATCTCCCCCTTTAAATAAAGGATGCACCGTGGCTGCCTTCCAAGCAATGGGAACCTCCCCAGAAAGGAGAGACAGGTTATAAGGTTGGAGAGGCTTGGTGATGACAGGGGCAGCAACCTTAAAGAAGAAAGGGTCAAGTTCCAGGAGCTCCTTTAGCACCTCGGACTCAGTGACCGCCTGCAGGGAGAAACTGTGAAACGGGGCAATGGAAAAAAGAGGGAGAAGCATCAGGGCTAGTCGCATTAGAAGGGGTAGGAGATGAGGAAATGTTGGACGGACAAGGAGGCATGGCTGAGTCAAATAGGAATCCTGACTTAATGAAGTGGTGATTAAAGAGCTCAGCCATGTGCTTCTTGTCAGGAACAACCACATCATCAACATTAAGGGACATGGGCAGCTGTGAGGAGGAGGGTTTATTCTCCAGGTCTTTAACCGTTTTCCAGAACTTTTTGGGGTTAGACCCACAGAGAGAGAATCCTTAAAGTAACTAACTTTGGCCTTCCAGATAGGCAAATGATAAATAAGTGCACTCAGGCTGAGTGAGAGCCAGTCAGCCTGAGTATTCGTGTGCCAAGCTTTTAGCCAAATGCAATTCTTGAGGTGCAGAGACGGTCGAACCAGGGGATGAACCGGTTTTTAACTCTCAATTTCTTTATGGGGGCGTGTTTGTTAACAATACCACTGAAAATATCAAAAACGAAAGTCCAAGCGTCTTCAACAGAGGGGATCAATCTGATTCTATACCAATGAACAGAGGCCAGGTCATGAAGGAAGGCTTGCTCATTAAAGTTATGAGAAATCAGGACAGGTTGTTTCACTGAGCAAATTATAGAAAACACCAGACTGATACCTATCAGAATTATTTGTGAGGATAACATCAAGGAGAGCAGCCTTTTCTGCATTTTTGGAGTCATACCTTGTGGGATTGGTAATAATCTGAGAAAGATTTAGGGAGTCCCATTGCTTTAGGACTTGGAGAGGTGATTTAAGCATGTCCCAGTTTAGGTTTGATCACCTAGCAGGGCAAATTCAGACTTAGTGTAAGGGGCCAGGAGAGAGCTTAGGGCAGGTAGGGTACAGGCCACTGCTGATGGACGATAACACCCAGCAACAGTCAACAAAGAGCTATTTGAAAGTTTAATGCTTAATACCAGCAATTCAAATTGTTTGGGGACAGACTTGGTAGAGACAACGGAGCACTGAAGGTCTTGGTAAAGAGTGCCACTCCACCACCTTTGGAAGATCGGTCTTGCCGAAAAAGGTTATAACCAGAAAGGTTAACATCAGTGTTCAAAACACTTTCTTAACTTCTTAGAGCTAGCGGGCAGTATTTTGAAGTTCGGATGAAAAACGTGCCCAAAGTAAACTGCGTGTTACTCAGGCCCAGAAGCTAGGACATGCATATAATTAGTAGCTTTGGATAGAAAACACTCTCAAGTTTCTAAAACTGTTAAAATAATGTCTGAGTATAACAGAACTGATATGGCAGGCAAAAACCAAAGCAAAATCCATCCGGGATGTCTGAATCAGTCATGTCACACTGTTTTCAACTGGCATGCTATTCAATGCAGGGTATTTTAGCTCTCAGATTGCAGTTCCTATGGCTTCCACTAGATGTAAACAGTCTTTAGAAAAAGGTTGGAACATTCAAATCATGAAAAATCAAGGGAGTAACACCACTAGTTCCTTAGTTCACGTCAGGTGTCCAGTTTAGGATTTTGCACGTAACAGGAAATGAGCGCTCAGTTCTTTTTCTCTTCTATTCAGCAGGTTATGTTCAGTCTGAAATATTATAGTGTATATTCATTTTAGGGTATCTGAGTATTCATTACAAATGCTGTTTGACTTTTTTTGACGAACTTTACGAGTACTTTTGGGATATCGTTTGTCTGCATGGATGAAAGCCTTTTGGCAGGTGGATTACTGAACAAAACGGGCCAACCAAACGGAGCTATATGGATATAAAGTGGAACTTTATCGAACAAAAGGACCTTTTATTGTGTAACCTGGACACTTTGATATACCATCAGTGGAAGATCAAAGGTAAGCGATTTATTTGAAATCTGACAATGCTGTTAGATTAACAAGAGTCTAAGCCTTTGAAGGGTGTGCAGCATTTGTATTTTCATGAATGTTTGAAATTAGTATTTTTTGTCATTTGAATTTGGCGCTCTACATTTCACCGGATGTTGTCAAAATCGATCCCGTTCACGGGATTGGATCCGTAACAGGTTAAAGCATATCTATATATGGAAAAATACACCGTAAAAAATGTCGAAAGAACAGACTACTTTCGGTCGACCAAGAAGTATTTATTTATATATATTTTTGGTTTTATTGTCGGGGACAGTCCTAGTTCATACTGATTTAGGAGAGACACCAGTCCCAACCAGAGACTTAATGTGCTGGAGTGCTCCCACAAAGAAGAAACAGACCGTTGGAAACTGAATGCGTTCAGTCTTTCGCATTTAACCCAACCCCTCTGAATCAAAAAGTTGCGTGGGCTGCCATAATCGACATCCATGTCTTCAGTGCCCAGGGAACAGTGGGTTAAATGCCTTGCTCCGGGGCAGAACATCTGAGTTTTACCTTGTCAGCTCAGGGATTCGATCCAGCAACCTTTCGGTTACTGGCCCAAAGCTCCTACCTGCCAGGCTACACTCCCACAAGAAGAAACTGCTTTTTCCGCACTCATTTTTCTGCTTCAATTTAGGACACAGAGACAATGTGTCCTTTCTCACAGCAGTAATGACAAACTGGCAGATACAAAAGAAAATCGGTTTTCTGACGATTTTTATCTTTGCGCAGTGTAGGAAAGGACTGAATCGTCGCTGTAGGAGGGGACTTCTCTGGGTTGCATAGGGAAAACTACTGGGTGATTTGTTTGGAAAGGTAGTTTGTGTCAACAAACTCATCTGCAAGGACTGCAGCTTTATGAGATCCTTGTGCTCATAAATGTAGGTAGCAACTCTTTCGTGAAGGCAATTCTTGAACAGCACCTTAAATTCACAAGGTCCTTGACCTCTTGAGAACCACACCACCGATCAAAAAGACATGCTTGTTCCCTGCGAACTCAACATGGCTTTGTGATTCTATCTTTCGTCACTTATGGAGTGGTTGTCTGTATGCCTCTGGGACCAACTCGTAATCCTGAAGGATAGTAGCTTTAACAGTGTCATAATCTGAACTTTGGTCAAGAGATAAAGCAGTATACACTGAGCTTTTCCCACAAGAACACTTGAGGAGCAGTGACCAAATATCTCGCAGACATTTTAGGGATGTGGCAATACGCTCAGAGTAAAATACACATCAACCTCCTTTTTGTTGAAAGGCGGTACAAGCTGGCTGTTCCGACCCAGATCAAACTCTGAGGGTGCAGGACGGCCTGACTTGATTCAGAGTACTTCCAGATCTCCCTTGGTCACGCTTCCAGCTCCATCTCTTAAATCCAATGGCATTAACACATTAGTCTTGTTCTTGTCTGGTTATATGTTCTCTTTCCTTGTGCTCAAACTAATTTCTGTTGCTCCAATCTCTCCTCACGTTCCCTTTACTCTAATTTCGGTTGTTCCCATATTGCCTTTAGTTCTACTCCTCTCAGTTGCACGTCTTTGGGGTGTAATCTACCACCCGTAGGACTCTTATCATCATCCTCCCTCTCCGGAACGATTTCCTCCTCCTGTAAGTCTTTGACTACGGCTTTCAAATCGGCATGTACAACTTTGATGTCATAATGCTTTCCAATGACGAGCAGATTGGCCTTTGTACATTTATCTAGCATCTCCCATAAGCTTCCAACTTAAAGTCAATGTTTTTTTATTTTAATTAGCCGGCGTGTTTAGGCAACTTTCTAAATTATTCCAATCTTATAACCCCTCAGGGTGGATGTCAGTGACAAAACTCTACCACAAAAAGTCTTTTGAACACTCATATCTGGACACAGCAGAGTTCAGAGTGACTACCATACTCATGAGACAACCTGGACAACCCCCAGCAAACTCAAACAGAAGGGGGAACAAACAGTCACTGACAACAACCAAAACTAAACAGGTGAGGTTTTAGGGTGGGTTCTAAAAGTGTCCACTGAAAGTTGCATAGCAACAACAACTGGGACCTAAAAAGACACCCACCATGAGTGCCCACTAAGAGGCAACCAAAAGAAAACCCACACCAAACTTAGACAGGAAGCAAACCAAAATGGTGGAGCAACACAAAAAAACAGGGAAGATCAGACAAAAGGATTGTTTGTCTAGATATCAAAAACAGGGAGAGTCAACTAGAGATACCCTCCACGTCTCTCAACAGGAGCACTGGGCCAGCACAGGTGAAAACGCCTTCCCACTAATGAGACGACAAACCAGCACATGTATAACACTGAGGGAGGGACGAGGGATGAAGGGAAGAGGGGAGAGAGAATAAGGGAAGGGACGAGGACAGAAGGGGAGGGAGGGATAAGGGGGAAAGATGACGGGGATGAGGGAAGGGATAAGGGAAGAGGGATGACGGGAGGGAGGGATGGATGAGGAGTGGGATGTTTTTGTATTTTTTCGCTCTGCATTGTTGCGAAGGGCCTGTAAGTAAGCATTTCACTGTTAGTCTACACCGGTTGTTTACGAAGCATGTGTCAAATAACATTTCAATTGAGTGGTTCATTTATGCATTCACTAAATGGCTTCTGGGGGGGGAGGGAAGGGCAGCTCCAGTGGCTGTTTCCACCAGGCTAGAGGACAGCACCAGGCTCCAGGCAGAACCTTGTTGCAGCTAGAGCTCAGGTCACCCCCAGCATCAGAAACACCCTCAGTACTCTGACAATGGCCTGGTCCCTGCCTTGTCAATACCCTCCAGTGGAATACAATACTGGCGTTTTGCCACGTCACTCACTGGGACTCAATGAGCACATATATTTCCACTCCGACAGTCAGATAGACTACTTGTAATACAGGGATATTTGGTTACGGTGCCAGTCACACAGAGAAGGAGACCAGTCCCTCTCCGCTCTTCTCCTCAGCCAACCAGGGGAACCTGCTATGCAGGAGAACTGGGAAGGGAAGTGAGGGCGGAGGGACACAGCAGCAGGGTCTATATTTAGATCTGATGCAGCTGCAGGGCCAGACAGACATGTTGGACCAGGCTAATAGAGGACAGACCATGAGGCAGAGGGATGTAGCTGCAGGGCCAGACAGACATGTTGGACCAGGCTAATAGAGGACAGACCATGAGGCAGAGGGATGCAGCTGCAGGGCCAGACAGACATGTTGGACCAGGCTAATAGAGGACAGACCATGAGGCAGAGGGATGCAGCTTCAGGGCCAGACAGACATGTTGGACCAGGCTAATAGAGGACAGACCATGAGGCAGAGGGATGCAGCTGCAGCAGAATGAGTCTAACACACACAGGGGGTCAGGGAGAACAGATTCTCAGCTCATCATCAATCCATTTGACCTCACATTTTCTTAAAGGGGTGTGCTTATCAGCTATACTCATAAATCATTTAATAAACAAACTTAGTGACATTTCAGGATCATCCTTACTACACACTTCTAACCATTGCACATTCTTAATCTCATCCACAAATGAGTCTTGATTGAACCCTCTGTAGGACCTGCGGTAGATTACCTTAGGACCAGCCTTTGGTATTTTAGTTTTCCTAGTGAGTGAAACCAAGTTCTGATCACTGTAACCTAGTGCCACTGATACAGCTTCTGATCACTGTAACCTAGTGCCACTGATACAGCTATAGAACACTGTAACCTAGTGCCACTGATACAGCTATAGAACACTGTAACCTAGTGCCACTGATACAGCTCTAGAACACTGTTCAGCCATGTTAGTAAAAATGTGAGCGATCCAAGTTGATGATGTGATACCAGACCTATTAGTGAACGTTCTGGTTGGTAATGTCATCACTTGGGTCAGGTTACACACATTGGCAACACAAATAAGTTATTCAAAAAATCTAGATTCATATCTCCCCAAAAATCTATTTCCCTATTTTGATCAGATACCTTATCCAACATTTCACAAATGACATCAAGATATTTCACATCAGCACTAGGTGGTCTATAGCAGCAACCAACTAGCATAGGTTTCAAATGTGGTAAATGCCCATAGCGCCTCTAATCCATGATTGAGTCTTTGAATGAAGTGATTGAGATAAAACTGTCCAGTTTGAGTGTTTGTTGCAGCTCGTTCCAGTCGCTAGCTGCAGCGAACTGAAAAGAGGAGCGACCCAGGGATGTGTGTGCTTTGGGGACCTTTAACAGATTGTGACTGGCAGAATGGGTGTTGTATGTGGAGGATGAGGGCTGCAGTAGATATCTCAGATAGGGGGGAGTGAGGCCTAAGAGGGTTTTATAAATAAGCAGCAACCAGTGGGTCTTGCGACGTGTATACAGAGATGACCAGTTTACAGAGGAGTATAGAGTGCAGTGATGTGTCCTATAAGGAGCATTGGTGGCAAATCTGATGGCCGAATGGTAAAGAACATCTAGCCGCTCGAGAGCACCCTTACCTGCCGATCTATAAATTATGTCTCCGTAATCTAGCATGGTCATCTGAATCAGGTTTAGTTTGGCAGCTGGGGTGAAAGAGGAGAGGATTACCAAGTCTAGATTTAACTTTAGCCTGCAGCTTTGATATGTGCTGAGAGAAGGACAGTGTACCGTCTAGCCATACTCCCAAGTACTTGTATGAGGTGACAACCTAAAGCTCTAAACCCTCTGAGGGTTTATCAGACAGCGCAATAGCTGCTGCTACAACTCCTCAAACAGCTCTTTCCTTGATTCCGGAGTCCAACATAGTTTTCTGAGCCCAATCATTGTGCAACAATTCCAAATGCAATAGTGTGTAAAAAAAAACAAACATATTTGATGGTCACAATTAAAAAGTTACTCATTTATTTCTCAACTGGTGACTGAGGCGCGCTTCACATTCGCCATTCAATTGCATAGGCAACAGAAGGCAGGCTTCATCAGCATGTCGCACAGAGCATTCGGAATGTATTCAGACCCTTTGACTTTTTCCACATTTTGTTACGTTACAGCCTTATTCAAATGGATCAAATTATTTTTCATTATAATGACAAAGCAAAAACAGGTAAGACATGTTTTACAATGTATGGAAAATAAAAAAAATTAAATATCACATTTACACAAGTATTTCTATTCATTATGGATCTCCATTAGTTCCTGCCACAGCAGCAGCTACTCTTCCTGGGGCCCAGCAAAATTAAGGCAGTTTATACAATTACAATACATTCACAACACAATGTGTGCCCTCAGGCCCCTAGTCCACCACTAAAACATATCTACAGTACTACATCTGTGTATGTATAGTGTGCGTGTGTCTGTGCCAATGTTTGTGTTTCTTCACAGTCCCTGCTGTCCCATAAGGTGTTTATTTTTTTTAATCTAATTTTACTTCTTTTGTCAGTTACTTGATGTGGAAGAGTTCCATGTAAACTCAGCAAAAAAAGAAACATCCTCACACTTGTAAACTGCAAATATTTTCAGCAAACTTAACATGTGCAAATATTGTATGAACATAACAAGATTCAGACAAACTGAACAAGTTCCACAGACATTATTCCATTTCTGTTAGTCACATGTGTCCCTGAACAAAGAGGGGGGTCAAAATCAATTTGTCCCCAAAGGAGATGTTGTCGGGGATGTCTGGTGAGAACCTGCCTTACAACAGGCCTACAAGCCCTCAGTCCAGCCTCTCTCAGCCTATTGTGGATAGTCTCAGCACTGATGGAGGGATAGCAACACTCACCCGTAGCACACACTCCAGCAGGTATATTTCACTGGTCATCCCCAAAGCTAACTCCTCCTTTGGCCGCCTTTCCGTACAGTTCTCTGCTGCCAATGACTGGAACGAATTGCAAAAATCTCTGAAGTTGAGACATATCTCCCTCACTAACTTTAAGCATCAGCTGTCAGAGCAGCTTACCGATCATTGCACCTGTACACAGCCCATCTGTAAATAGCCCATCCAACTACCTCATCCCCATATTGTTATTTATTTTGCTCCTTTGCACCCCAGTATCTCTACTTGTACATCCATCACTCCAGTGTTAATGCTAAATTGTAATTATTTCGCCACTATGGCCTATTTATTGCCTTACCTCCCTAACTACATTTCCACACACCGTATATCGATTTGCTATTGTGTTATTGACTGTATGTTTGTTTATCCCATGTGTTACGCCGTGTTGTTTTTGTCGCACTGCTTTGCTTTATCTTGGCCAGGTCACAGTTGTAAATGAGAACTTGTTCTCAACTGGCCTCCCTGTATTATGACATCAGATAAAAAAATTTTTTTAACCAGGTAGTTCTAAGACCGGGCTTAGAAAAGCAGGTTTCACTCCAGTACCAGCATTTTGATGAGCTCCTCTAACTGGGCTTTGTATGCGGTGCACGTGACTAAGATGCATGACAACTTACGAAACACACCCCCCCCCCAAATTAATTCCACTAAATTATTCAAATTGACGATAAGCACAACCCCCTGGGCCCCGCTATAACAACGGGCCGGCGCTCCATAACAACCCCCTGGGCCCCGCTATAACAACGGGCCGGCGCTCCATAACAACCCCCTGGGCCCCGCTATAACAACCCCCTGGGCCCCGCTATAACAACGGGCCGGCGCTGAGCGAGGGATGGGGGTGTGGGAAGAAACAGGGACAGTCAAAGTCAAAGTCACCATTATTAGTCAGTTGTACAACCGAATGCCTTCAACCGAAATGTGTCTTCCGCATTTAACCCAACCCCTCTGAATCAGAGAGGTGCGGGGGGCTGCCTTAATCGACATCCACGTCTTCGGCGCCCGGGGAACAGTGGGTTAACTGCCTTGTTCAGGGGCAGAACGACAGATTTCTTTCCTTGTCAGCTCGGGGATTTGAACTTGCAACCCTCCGCTTACAAGTCCAATGCTCTAACCACTAGGCTACCTGCCGCCCCCGGACATTGGGCAGGATTAGGAGAAGGGATAGAAAGAGGGGGGAGAGTGAAAGGGAGGGAGGCCTTGTTACTATGCAGACCCAACTGATGCCAGCAGGGACCAACAAAAATATGAGGATCGCCAGGGAAACAGTGCCAGCTCACCTGCCTGCGGTACTACAGAGGCCAGTTACACCCCTGAGACGGAGTTGCAGCCATCTAATAAAACAAATGTATATTAATTAACGCAGACCGACTGGAAAATATTTTGGCTTCGTCCATCACAGCAGTGAGTCAGACTGACCCTTCAAGACTACAGAGAAATGATAACAGCAACTCTGAAATGATTGCTTTATTGTCATAAAGATAAACAAAATGCATCAGTGTATTTTACTTCAACTTTCTGAAGAGGCAACAGGAATGCCCGTCTGGGTGTGCGTACATGATGCTCACGTAATTAAAACTGTCTTCTGGTAGATGGAAAGGATTTCCCGAAAACCTAATCAATTCAATGTTAATTACAAAGTAGCCTATGCCTACCTGGCAGAATGCTATGATAATTTGCATAAATTCAGAGGCCATTCGTTTTGCAAACTCTGCAATCACGTGAGAGCTAGACACATCACTAACCAAAACAAAGGTCTCTGGCTGGTGTGCAGTTGAATTCAAAGGTAACTACATCTAAAAATGAAAAGCTATTCAATTTTGCCCAGACCTCCTGATGAGATTTCCTGATGTGGTTGAAGCACGATTGTGGATTTAGAACAGCTAAAAAATATGTTTTTTAAACTGTTTGGAGTAACCCTGGATTGTAAAATGTCAAAACATATTGATACCACAGTAGCTAGGATGGGGAGAAGTCTGTCCATAACAAAACGCTGCTCTACCTTAACAGCACTATCAACAAGGCAGGTCCTGCAGGCCCTAGTTTAGTCACACCTGGACTACTGTTCAGTCGTGTGGTCAAGTGCTACAAAAAAGGACTTAGGAAAATTACAATTGGCTCAGAACAGGGCAGCACGGCTGGTCCTTGGATGTACACAGAGAGCCAATATTAATAATATGCATGTCAATCTCTCCTGGCTCAAAGTGGAGGAGAGATTGACTTCATCACTACTTGTATTTATGAGAGGTATTGACACGTTGAAAGCACTGAGCTGTCTGTATAAACTACTGGCACACAGCTCAGACACCCATGCATACCCCACCAGAGGTATTTTCACAGTCCCCAAGTCCAGAACAGACTATGGGAGGCGCACAGTACTACATAGAGCCATGACTACATGGAACTCTATTCCACATCAGGTAACTGATGCAGGCAGTAGAATCTGATTGAAAAAAACAGATAAAAATACACCTTATGGAACAGTGGGGACTGAAGCAACCCATACACATGTATACACACACACACACACACACACAGGTATACATGGATTTTGTATTGTAAATGTGTGGTAGTGGTAGAGTAGGGGCCTGAGGGCACAGGGTTATACAAATTTAAACAATAAAATACATTCATAACTGCCTTAACCCAGTCAGCCAAAGCCTCAAATCCAGCACTCGCCTGGAATCATCTCCTAATTGGCAGCAGTTCAACTCTGGGCTCTGAGTCGTGACTGGCACAGTAAACAGGACAGGCCTCAGTTTAGACATAAAACACAGAGAGACACGGAGCTCAGGTACCTACTGTTATTGCACTGTGATGTACCTTGCTGTACAGCCACCATGACAGGTCTGTGTGTCACAGTGGACATACAGTGCATTAGGAAATTATTACAGCCTTTTTCTAAAATTGATATTTGAAAAAAAAATGTAATCCCCCTCAACAATCTACACACAATACCCCATGACACAGCCAAAACAGGTTGATGGATGCCACTGTTCTTGAGTTTCGGTTTTATTTTTCTATATTAAAATTTGCCACAATTTCTACCAACCTGTTTTTGTCATTATGGGGTATAGTGTATAGATTGATAATGAAAATATATTTTAGATTAAGGCTGTAATGTAACAAGGGGTCTGGATATTTTCTGAATGCCCTGCGTGAGTGAGTGATATATAGAATGTATTGTAGGGATGCACCGATACCACATCTTTGGCTGAAACCCATATTCTTTGCCAAACCCATACTCCTTGCCAAAAATAAAACTGATATTAAAACATTTTGCAGCCTTTTAAGTATTCTACTACAATTAAACACACACCAAAAAGTTATTTTTTTGGCATTTACATGTCCCCATTACCAGTAAAACAAAATCAAAACCTATTTCTTTCACTAACTTGATGTTTCATTGTTCATTTGTTCAGTCGTTTCATTATCAACCAGGATTTCATCATGTCAAGCAGTGAAGTTTCAGCTCCATCTGTCCGTGGCCTCTCTTCCTCGGCGCGCACGGTCACTGTGTCCATTTGCTGCAGACACAGTTGATGAGCTTATTTCTCCAGTCAGTTGTTCGAATGGACCTAGGAGTGTGTTCATGTTTCAAACATGTTCTCAAATGCCATTGAACTGGCAGCAGCGGTATGAGAACCAGCACATTCTTGAGCATGCAATACGGCTCTCCTTAGCAGGAAATCCTCGTTGACCCACTCTGTCAGACTCCGCATGCTCATGGGGCTGACATCGCTGGTCCAAAATGTCAGTTGTGAAGCTAATAGCAGTGATGCCCATAGCAAGTAGCTCAAGGCTGTGCGTTTCAACAATACTGTGTAACTCCGGTAGGGCAACATCTGAAAAATAGCGCCTACTTGGTAGTGTGTACCGGGGCTCGAGGTGCTCGACCAGTCGGCGAAAGCCAACATCACCCACGACAGAGAACGATTGACTGTCAAGGGCAATGAAATCCATTATCTTAGCCTTAATGTATTTCGCCTTTGAGTTGTCTCGCTGAAATTATCTTTCAAACGACTGCTGTTCTTGTTGACTGCTCGATCCACACAGCCGACATTGTGGGCGAGGTTAGGAATGCTGTGTTGCACGTGGTGAGCTGTATTTTCTGTGGCGTCATTAGTCATCTACCTGCGTCATACAGTCATCTACCAGCGTTATACAGGCACGTCAGCTTTGACATCGGTTTTGCACATCGGGCCGATGCCTTTGTTGGCATTTTTAGCTAATATCTGCCATTTCCGATATATCGTGCATCCCTAATTTATTGTCTAAATTGGTTTTTGCCACGTTTATTCCATTACAGACACCGAATGCATACTTTTACATGATATGTGAGCTAAACATTGTGGTAGTGAAAACATGGCTAAGACGCATTGATTAATTTATTTAATGTACTATGTGATAGCAGACAACATGATAGTATTGATAATGAGGCTTAAGTGCTAAAACAAGTTTAACTTAGATAGTTGTGGGAGATTAACTCATTACAATTATTACATTTTCAGTGTTCTGGTTGATTACTTTGAAGTGGTGAGACAGAAAGACATACAGAAATGTATAGGATTTGTTAAAGCTGAATAGTTGAACAAACAGACATGAAAGAAACAGGAGGTCAGCAGAAAGGCCATTTGGAACTGATCAAAGGCTTCTGAGGAAAAGCAGGATGCCAGAAGGCAATATAACAGAGACCCCTATGGAAACAGGACATATGGGCAGCTGTAAACCTGGGGAGGGGTCTGTGTAGGAATGTTGGGAGAATACTTTAAAAGGCTGTGGGCTGAGACACAGGGTCAGTTGTGATCCGGGTCATGGCTCCACCTTTGATTGTGCTAATTAAGGGTGTTATTGAATTCACAAGTTTCTTGTAAGAGTTTCATATTTTTGAGAAACCATTTTCCACAACAACATACATTTAAAAAAAAAAGACTTGAATCCATGTTAAGGAAAATCTACATGAAAATCAAATACTTTAGAATTCTACTCATTCCTACGGAGGACTGCCAATAAGCAACTTAACCAAATGACCCTGGTCAAAAGAAGTGCACTATGTAAGGAATAGGGTGCCATTTGGGAAACAGGCTTAGGCTCTTCCCTGGTGAGTAGAAGGCTGAAACCCACAACTTATCCCAAAACCACTTCCCTGGGAATCACATGCATCACAGAAGGCTGTCTGTCGGTCTCTGCATGTGTGTCCAGCTACTAGGCCTATCCCCAAACTGCGTCACATGAATCCAGAAAGACCAGGCGAGTAATACGCTTCTGAAAACATTGATGCAACAGAATAAATCAGGAGACTTGTTGCTCTTCATCAGTGCTGCTTTGACAGTGTAATCCAGAGAGAACCCTAGTGTCTCAATAGGGGTACAATCCTCACCATAGGAGGGAGATTATAACACACAGATGTGACAGAGCTGACAGCCAGGCCTCCTGCCAGTCTGTCTATCAGTGGGACTCAGCATGGCTGAACTCTCTACATGCTACGCACATGTTCAGCTGGCCCTGTCCGTTCAGTACCCTTCACATGACTTGTGTGATTAACCTGTTCAGTGCTTCCTCTTAAGGATTCAGTCAGTTAGGAACCTCCCATTTCTGCAGTTTAAATCCTAAATGACACAACCGCCTTAGATACAATTTAGGCCTCCCCCTTTTTCCTCCAAACATAACGATGGTCATTATGGCCAAACAGTTCTATTTTTGTTTCATCAGACCAGAGGACATTTCTCCAAAAAGTACAATCTTTGTCCCCATGTGCAGTTGCAAACGCTGGTCTGGCTTTTCCTTGCTGAGCGGCCTTTCAGGTTATGTCAATATAGGACTCTTTTTACTGTGGATATAGATACTTTTGTACCTGTTTCCTCCAGCATCTTCACCATGTCCTTTGCTGTTGTCCTGGGATTGATTTGCACTTTTCGCACCAAAGTACGTTCATCTCTAGGAGACAGAACGCGTCTCCTTCCTGAGCGGTATGATGGCTGCGTGATCCCATGGTGTTTATACTTGCATACTATTGTTTGTACAGATGAACGTGGTACCTTCAGGCGTTTGGAAATTGCTCCCGAGGATGAACCAGACTTGTGGAGGTCTACAACTTTTTTTTCTGAGGTCTCGGCTGATTTCCCCATGATGTCAAGCAAAGAGGCACTGAGTTTGAAGGTAGGCCTTGAAATACATCCACAGGTACACCTCCAATTGACTCAAATGATGTCAATTAGCCTATCAGAAGCTTCTAAAGCCATTATTTCCTGGAATATTCCAAGCTGTTTAAAAGGCACAGTCAACTTAGTGTATGTAAACTTCTGACCCACTGGAATTGTGATACAGTGAATTATAAGTGAAATAATCTGTCTAAACAATTGCACAAAGTAGATGTCCTAACCAACTTGCCAAAACTATAGTTTGTTAACAAGACATTTGTGGAGTGGTTGAAAAAAATAGTTTTAATGACTTCAACTGTATGTCCCCATTACCAGTAAAACAAAATCAAAACCTATTCCTTTCACTTACTTGCTGCGCTGTTTCGTTTCCTTTGTTCAGTCGTTTCATTCAAGATTTCTATGGAACGCCATTTGGGTCTTTGCGTGGCAAAAAATATATATATGTGACGTGTCAAATAAGCTCGCTGACCAATCAGGACCTGAATATGACTGCACGTCACATAATTTATTGCATTCCAAATTGTTTTACGTAGTTATTACCACATTGATTACACTACCACTCGTATTTCATATGTCACAGCGATTAATCGATACGTATGCTATGATAAATGGTAAAGTTGTCTGGCGCACCTACAGTGATGGTCATAAAACAGCTAGCTAGCTCATATATGCAAACAATATTCTTCCCCAAAAACACGGCGAAACGACAATCTGTTTCAGTAGCTATGGTTAGCTAACTAACTATATAGCTAGGTGTCATCTAAAATAACCCTCATTTATAAAAGACAGTTCTTAATTGATTAATGGTGGTCGGACCCATCTATGTGACGCTAGCCACAACAAGGATTAGGCACAATAGTGGAATTTGCGGTTAGCCTTCAAAATAAAAGTATTTGCATCATTGTCAATGACATACTTTTATTTTTAAGGCAAACCACAAATTCCACTATTGTGCCTAATCCTTAATGTGGCTAGCTTCACCACACATAACCCCGGTCCGGTCGAGCCTCACTAGCCAGATGAAGCTAGCTGGCTGATTATAACGTTAGCTTTGGGCAACAGGGTTAAGTAGCTGATTAGCAATTATTTTCATGAACTGAAATTCAATTTCAATAGGCGAACAACAAGTAGCAACCTAGCTAATATTTACTCACAAGGATTCCTAAATCATTGCTAAGAATAATGAAAATGACTGCAGGTTCTACTGGTCATTGTTTTCAGGCTGGTTGTATTGGTGCTAGCTAGGTACCAAGCTAAAGCTAGCTACCCCAGAAGTTACGGTTGCAAAAAATGATGCTTTATTACCAACACGGTATTGTAAACTTATCGTTCGTGGCTGGTGGTCACTTGTTTGCAGACTGTTTTGTACAGCTTTGACAGTGCTATTGTATCTTTTTTGACATGCAAAGACCCAAACGGCATTCCATAGTATGTATGTCATGAAGCTAATAGCAGTGACGCTATTACTGTGTAACTCCGGTAGGGCAACATCTGAAAAATAGCACACTTGGTAGTGTGTACCGGTGCTCGACTAGTCGGTGAAAGCCAACATCCCCCACGAGAGAGAACGGTTTATTGTCAAGGGCAATGAATTCCATTATCTTGGCTTTAATGGATTTGGCCTTTGAGTTGTCTCGCTGAAATTGTCTTACTCTTTCAAATGACTGCTGGACTTGTTGACTGCTCGATCCACACAGCAGACATTGAGGGCGAGATTAGGAATGCTGTGTTGCACGTATAGCGCAAAATTTTAACATGGTGTCATTACGTCATGTACCTACGTTATATAGGTATGCATGTCAGCTTTAACATCGGTTTTTAACATCACCGTTAAACTAGACATCTATATGTTCACCGATATATATATATTATATATATAAATAATAGGTTTCCTATGGAGGATTAACAGTATAATTTAAAACATATTTCCCTTCAAGTCAACATCCTGATGTGTGGACCTCCAACCATCTTTGTGGTAGCATTTGAACATTTAAATGTCATTCCCATTTTAGTACATTTATCACCAACACATGACACCCACCCTGTATTCAAGAGCATGTTGTGTCTCAACTGATGGCGGGCACAACACAAAAACCATAGATGATATAAATTAGTGTCGAAGCTACAAAATACTACATTTGGGTTTACCGGTTTTTAGATAGACGTTAAAAGGTTAACAAAAATATTTCCCCAGAAATTCAAAAAAATATTGACAACCCTGTTTGTAAGCGTTAGCAGGGTTAAATGAAAATGAAATCAACCTTAACGGTTTACCCTTTCCAGTGCTTAAGACATTGATGTCTCATGGTATGGTAGGGTATGCAAAATTGGTCAACTTTGAGCACTTAACCGTTCAATATTTCACCGTTCAGATGAACAACAAAAAAGTAGCTTTCTGAGCACTTCTACAATGAGTAAATATGTATGGAAGGATCTGTTCAAATCAAAAGTGGTGCTGTGAAAAAGTGATTGGATTTACCCAGCTCTGTGCAGCGATAAATAAACTAATATATATATATATATATATATATATATATAAAAAAACAGACTACACGTCCTTATTTTCATTATTATTATTGCAATAGAGGCAAAAGGCACAATAAATTCACAAGATACAATACATTTTGAACAAGTTTGTTTGGCCGGTGTAGGCTGTCATTGTAAATAAGAATTTGCTCTTAACTGACTTGCCTAGTTAAATGAAGGTTAAATAAAGTAAACAAACAAAATTACCACATCGCTTGCGGTAAGGTTTTGGAAGCATAAGGACCTTATCTTTCATATCAGCGATAATTATTTATATATTTTTTAAACTCTGGATTGCTGAAGCTATGTACTGGAATTTGAGAGGTCTTGAAGTCACCGGTCGGCCATATTGGCTCTCCCTAGTAGGAACAGTTCTCTATAGGAATTGATGGAACTCTACAGTATTGAAATTAAAATGTTTCAAGGACAAAATTAAGTAATTTTTGGTTGTAGTGTGGCCAGAAAAATAATTTAAAAAAAAACATTTGTATATTTGTTTATCTTTTTAATTGCTATGTTTGGCTCACATAATATAATTTAAAAGTATGCATTACGGTGTCTGTAATATAATACATGTCTTAAAACAAATGTAGAGATTAATGCATTTCTATAGATTCCAAAATAAAAATAAATTACAATTGAGTAGCACCAAGATGGCTGCGTAGTGGCTTCAATAAAGCGCTCCCTGTCCAGTCATCCAGGGGTTATAAACATCATTGGTTAAAACAGTGCGAGTGTGTATTTTGCAGTTGTGAAATGATTTTGATGTGATATGAAAGTAACGTTAGAGGGATTTATGTTTCTAAAACCTGGCCGTAATTCCCGTTCCGATGGGAGTATTAGGCGGTTCCGCTGTAACCAGAACATGTAAGGTTACGGTTTTAGGACTAGCGTTAGACTCAGTCCATTAGTGGGAACAGAACCAGCGTCCCCCAACCGGGCTGGTCATGTCACCGGTGACTCAGAGGACGGCCGGCCGGCTGCTAGGTAACGGTATGGAGCTAGCTTGATGAAGGGTGGCTCCAACTTCTACACCGTTCACTATTGCCCTCAGGCAGGCGACGTCGCGGTTCAACAACATAGCAACAGATTCTGCGGTTTTAATACTATAATAATAATAATAATAATAATAACGTCTAGCTTTGCAGCACGAACACATCGGTTTGATGCCCGGCTAACGTCCCGAAATGTTGACACGTAGCTGGCTGGGTAACGTCCACTAGCTAGGAGATACTAGCTCGGAGATACTAGCTCGCCCAAACCACGGACACAGCCAGACTAGCGCTACTCGCCATTCAAAAAGGTACAATTAGCTTACCATCAAGTTAGCATCCAACGACAAGGTCGAGAAACTAGAAAACTGGCGACCAATTGATTTGTATCCTAGTTAACGTTACCTAGTTAAACCCGTCAAGGTGTTCACTCCTGCCTCGTTCCAGAAATAATCCCGGTTGGAAATCCAACGAGCTACGATGTTAGTCAGCGATGCGTAGCTAGATAGACAAATAGAACTTACCAGATAGTGTCATGCGATAACAGCAGATATCCCATGAATTGGACCAACGAAGCTTGCTGTTTATGGACTTTTATTGGATCATTGCGTGTCGGTCGTGTAGCCTGAACATTAGCTGACTCCCCGACCTATTGTCCAATCACCTCGCCTCCCCGCTATGCTGCTGCCCTTCTATTGGACAGTCTCAGCCCAGAAATGCATCACCATAGGTGAAGCACATATTGCGGAAAGGATGTGTGGACTATCCTATGAGCTATAATAAGAAGGAGAATATCATATACATCTATGGGAATTATTCGGGAAGATTATTTTCCATCCAAAATGTGTACATTTGAAGCAATACTAGATAGGGCACACGTGCATTTTGCTGTGAGACCTGGACATTTGATTTGGTAGCATCAGACAGTATGCCTAGAAACACATCCTTCCAGATACATAGTGTATTCTCACCTGTGAAGAGGAAATTCATCAGGGTTTTACAGATTGGTAAATGAAAGAGGATTTTATACATTTCTGTGTAACTTCCTTTTGGTCAGACTTTTCCAACTAACTCATTGAACAACATGCTTTGTGTCGTATCCCATTATGATTGGTACCTGAGCCCATAGAAGGCCATTTCGAAATATGTAAAACCCTCCTCCATTATTATTAAAAGTCTAAACGGAATCTTGGGACGTTCCAAGGCTGTAGTTCTAATTTAAAACGGTTAGGGTTATGGTTAGGGAAGGCACAAGGCTGTAGTTATAATTTAAAACGGTTAGGGTTATGGTTAGGGACGGCCCAAGGCTGTAGTTCTAATTTAAAATGGTTAGGGTTATGGTTATAATTTAGGGACCTCCCATAGTTATAATTTAAAACGGTTAGGGTTATGGTTAGGGACCTCCCAAGGCTGTAGTTATAATTTAAAACGGTTAGGGTTATGGTTAGGGACGGCCCAAGGCTGTAGTTATAATTTAAAACTGTTAGGGTTATGGTTAGGGAAGGCCCAAGGCTGTAGTTCTAATTTAAAACGGTTAGGGTTATGGTTAGGGACGGCCCAAGGCTGTAGTTCTAATTTAAAATGGTTAGGGTTATGGTTATAATTTAGGGACCTCCCATAGTTATAATTTAAAACGGTTAGGGTTATGGTTAGGGACCTCCCAAGGCTGTAGTTATAATTTAAAACGGTTAGGGTTATGGTTAGGGACGGCCCAAGGCTGTAGTTCTAATTTAAAACGGTTAGGGTTAGGGTTATGGTTAGGGACCTCCCAAGGCTGTAGTTATAATTTAAAACTGTTAGGGTTATGGTTAGGGAAGGCCCAAGGCTGTAGTTCTAATTTAAAACGGTTAGGGTTATGGTTAGGGACGTCCCAAGGCTGTAGTTCTAATTTAAAACGGTTAGGGTTATGGTTAGGGACCTCCCAAGGCTGTAGTTCTAATTTAAAACGGTTAGGGTTATGGTTAGGGACCTTCCAAGGCTGTAGGTGGCAAAGTAATTACAATATAGCAAATTTAACACTGGAATGGTAGATGTGCAGTAGATAAATGTGCAAAGTAGAAATACTGGGGTGCAAAGGAGCAAGATAAATAAATGAAAACGGTAGGGGATGAGGTAGTTGGTTGGGCTATTTACAGATTGGCTATGTACAGGTGCAGTGATCTGTGAGCTGCTCTGACAGCTGGTGCTTAAAGCTAGTTCGTTCCAGTCATTGGCAGCAGAGAACTGGAAGGAAAGAATTGGCTTTGGGGGTGACCAGTGAGATATACCTGCTGGAGCGCGTGCTATGGGAGGGTGCTGCTATGGTTACCAGCGAGCTGAGATACGGAGGGGCTTTATCTAGCAGGGACTTGTGAAGGAGGCTTTGTTGCGAAGTAGAAAGCCGATTCTAGATTTGATTTTGGATTGGAGATGTTTAATTTGGGTCTGGAAGGAGTGTTTACAGTCTAGCCAGACACCTAGGTATTTGTAGTTGTCCACATATTCTAGGTCAGAGCAGTCCAGGGTAGTGAAACTAGTCGGGCGGGCGGGTGCAGGCAGCGAACGGTTGAAAAGCATGCATTTGGTTTTACTAGCGTTTAAGACGCTTTGCCTGCAAAGTAGTTGGTGAACCAGGCGAGGCAGTCATCTGAGAAACCAAGACTATTGAGTCTGCCGATAAGAATACGGTGATTGACAGAGTCTGACAAGAGTCGTAAGCCTTGGCCAGGTCGATGAAGACGGCTGCACAGTACTGTCTTTTATCGATGGCGGTTATGATATCGTTTAGTACCTTGAGCGTGGCTGAGGTGCACCCGTGACCAGCTCGGAAACCGGATTGATTCGAAGTGGTCAATGATCTGTTTATTAACTAGGCTTTCGAAGACTTTAGAGAGTCAGGGCAGGATGGATATAGGTCTATGGCAATTTGGGTCTAGAGTGTCACCCCCTTTGAAGAGGGGGATGACTGCGGCAGCTTTCCAATCTTTTGGGATCTCGGACGACACGAAAGAGAGGTTGACCAGACTGGTAATAGGAGTTGCAACAATGGCGGCAGATAGTTTTAAAAAGAGAGGGTCCAGATTATCTAGCCCAGTTGATTTGTACGGGTCCAGGTTTTGCAGCTCTTTCAGAACATCTGCTATCTGGATTTGGGTGAAGGAGAAGCTGCGGAGGCTCGGACAAGTAGCTGCGGGGGTGGGCGGAGCTGTTGGCCGGGTTTGGGGTAGCCAGGAGGAAAGCATGGCCAGCCGTCGAGAAATGCTTGTTTAAATTTTCGATTATCATGGATTTATTGGTGGTGACCGTGTTACCTAGCCTCAGTGCAGTGGGCAGCTGGGAGGAGGTGCTATTGTTCTCCATGGACTTGACATGATCACAAAACGTTTTGGAGTTAGAGCTACAGGATGCAAATTTCTGTTTGAAAAAGCTAGCCTTTGCTTTCCTGACTGACTGCGTGTATTGGTTCCTGACTTCCCTGAACAGTTGCATATAGCGGGGACTATTCGATGCTATAGCAGTCCGCCACAGGATGTTTTTGTGCTGGTCAAGGGCAGTCAGGTCTGGAGTGAACCAAAGGCTGTATCTGTTCTTAGTTCTACATCTTTTGAAAGGGGCATGCTTATTTAAGATGGTGAGGAAGTTGCTTTTAAAGAACGACCAGGCATCCTCGACTGACGGAATGAGGTCAATATCCTGCCAGGATACCCGGGCCAGGTCGATTACAAAGGCGTTTTAGGGAGCGTTTGACAGTGATAAGGGGTGGTCGTTTGACCGCGGGCCCATAGCGGATGCAGGAAATGAAAACAGCAGAGGTGTATTTGGAGGGCAAGTTGGTCAGGATAATATCTATGAGGGGGCCCATGTTTACAGATTTAGGATTGTACCTGGTGGGTTCCTTGATGATTTGTGTGAGATTGAGGGCATCTAGCTTAGATTGTAGGACTGCCGGGGTGTTAAGCATATCCCAGTTTAGGTCACCTAACAGAACGAACTCTGAAGATAGATGGGGGGCAATCAATTCACATATGGTGTCCAATGCACAGCTGGGAGCTGAGGGGGGTCTATAGCAGGCGGCAACAGTGAGAGACTTATTTCTGGAGTGATTAATTTTTAGAATTACAAGTTTGGGCATAGACCTGGAAAGTATGACAGAACTTTGCAGGCTATCTCTGCAATAGATTGCAACTCCTCCCCCTTTGGCAGTTCTATCTTGGTGGAAAATGTTGTAGTTGGGTATGGAAATCTCAGAATTTTTGGTGGCCTTCCTAAGACAGGATTCAGACACGGCAAGGACATCAGGGTTGGCAGAGTTTGCTAAAGCAGTGAGTAAAACAAACTTAGGGAGGAGGCTTCTGATGTTAACGTGCATGAAACCAAGGCTTTTTCAATTACATAAGTAAACAAATGAGAGTGACTGGGGACACACAGGGCCTGGGTTTACCTCCACATCACCCGAGGAACAGAGGAGGAGTAGGATAAGGGTATGGCTAAAGGCTATCAGAACAGGTTGTTTAGTGCGTTGGGGACAGAGAATAAAAGGAGCAGATTTCTGGGCGAGGTAGAATAGTTTCAGGGTATAATGTGCAGACAGGGGTATGGTGGGGTGAGAGTACAGTGGAGGTAGGCCCAGGCACCGAGTGATGATAAGAGTGGTTGCATCTCTGGAGGTGCTGGTAATACTGGGTGAGGTCACCGTATGTGTGGGAGGTTGGACAAAGGAGGAATCTGAGGCATGTATAGTGGGCCTAGGGGCTCCACTGTAAACTAACACAATGATAACTATCCTAAACAACAGTAAACAGGGCATATTGACATTTGAGAAAGACATAAAGCGAGGCATAAAGCAAACATGTGTTGATTGGGAGAGCTAGCTAAGACAACGGGTAATACCACAACAGCTAGTCAGCTAAGACAACAGGTAAACTGGCGATGAATGGGCAAAGAGGGTTGGTTAGCTACACACAGGGCCTGAGTATGCGGCTGGGGCCGACAGATAAACAAAAAAATAAACTGAATGGAGTACCGTGATTAATGGATAGTCCAGCAGGCATCAGCTATGTAGCCGAGTGATCATAGGGTCCAGTGAACAGCAATAGATGGGACAGGGAAGCCGCGAGGTAGTCGTTACTACGCCGGCACGCAGGAGACACTGCGTTTAAAGTCAGACTTAGCCGGCCAGGGTTGGTAGAACCGTCTGCTCCGACGTCCGACAGAGGCCGGTTGCAGGCACTGCGGATGGAATAATCGTCGTCAGACCAGTCGAGGTGGTACGACGGGGGCGTTGTATCGAGAGGGGTCCAAGCCAGATGGCGAGAGAGGTCAGGTGTCAGGTGTAGTGGTCCAGGGTTTACGGCAGGGATCCGGCGTTGTAGTGGAGAAACTGTCTGATGGTGGTAGGCTGGTGAGTATTATCCGGGCTAAAAAGGGCTGGTGTCTGTGCAGAAGCTAAAGACCGCTAGCAGTGGCTAACAGTGACTAAATAACTAGTAGCTAGTTAGCAGGCTAGCTTCCCATGGAGTTCTGTCTAAAAGGTCTAAGAGAATAGCGGTTCCGTAACACATTGGGTGAGGCAGGTTATCGGAAGGTATTTAATATAAAATGGAGAAGAGATTGAAAATAAATTGGAAATATATACAAACAAATACGAAAAATACAAAAGTACATGAGGGGACGAACAAAAACATGTCTGCACTGCTACGCCATCTTGAAGTAGCTTTTGTGGAGCGATGGGTAACGATGCTTCGAGGGTGGCTGTTGTTGATGTGTGCAGAGGGTCCCTGGTTCGAGGCGAGGGAGAGGGACGGAAGCAACACTATTACAGGGGCACTGGTTAGTTGAGGTACACGAAGGTAGAGTTATTAAAGTGACTATGCATAGATGATAACACCAGAGAGTAGCAGCGGTGTAAAAGAGGGGGGCAATGCAAGTAGTCTGGGTAGCCATTTGATTAGGTGTTCAGGAGTCTTATGGCTTGGGGGTAGAAGCTGTTTAGAAGCCTCTTGGATCTAGACTTGGCGCTCCGATACCGCTTGCCGTGCGGTAGCAGAGAGAACAGTCTATGACTAGGGTGGCTGGAGTCTTTGACAATTTTTATGGCCTTCTTCTGACACCGCCTGGTATAGAGGTCCTGGATGGCAGGAAGCTTGGCCCCAGTGAAGTACTGGGGGCGTATGCACTACCCTCTGTAGTGCCTTGCGGTCGGAGGCCGAGCTGTTGCCATACCAGGCAGTGATGCAACCAGTCAGGATGCTCTCGATAGTGCAGCTTTGTCACACAACAATGCCACAGATGTTTCAAGTTGAGGGAGTGTGCAATTGGCATTCTGACTGCAGGAATGTCTACCAGAGCTGTTGCCAGATCATTGAATGTTCATTTATCTACGATAAGCCGCCTCCAAAGTCGTTTTAGAGAATTTGGCAGTACGTCCAACCGGCCTCACAACCTCAGACCATGTGTATGGCATCGTGTGAGCGAGCGGTTTGCTGATGTCAACGTTGTGAACAGAGTGCCCCATGGTGGCGGTGGGGTTATGGTATTGGCAAACAAACACAATTGTATTTTTTCAATGGCAATTTGAATGCACAGAGATACCGTGAAGAGCTCCTGAGGCCCATTGTTATGCATTCATCCGTCACCAATCCCCTCATGTTTCAGCATTATAATGCACAGCCCCATGTCGCAAGGATCTGTACACAATTCCACAATTCCTGGAAGCTGAAAATGTCTTACATGGCCTGCAAACTCACCAGACATATCACCCATTGAGCATGTTTGGGATGCTCTTGATCAACGTGTACGACAGCGTGTTCCAGTTCCCGCCAATATCCAGCACAGACATTGAAGTGGGACAACATACCATAGGCCACAATCAACAGCCTGATCAACTCTATACGAAGGAGTTGTGTCGCACCAAATGGTGGTCACACTAGATACTGACTGGTTTTCTGATCTACGCCTCTATCTTTTTTTTTTAAGGTACAGTGCATTCGGAAAGTATTCAGACACCTTCACTTTTTCCACATTTTCTAATGTTGCAGCCTTATTCTAACATGCTGACTAGACCGGGCATGCACGTGCTCCCTCCCACGCATGTTGATTTTGTCCATCCACACCACTGTTTAAAATATCAAAACGAACTCTGAACCAACTATATTAATTTGGGGACAGGTCGAAACGCATAAAACATTCATGGCAATTTAGCTAACTAGCTTGCTGTTGCTAGCTAATTTGTCCTGGGATATAAACATTGGGTTGTTATTTTACCTGAAATGCACAAGGTCCTCTACTCCGACAATCAACCACAGATAAAAGGGTAAACGGGGATAGTTTCTAGTAATCGAGTTTATATGGCGGTTAGCAACCAATGTTAAGGTGCATTACCACCACCGACTGGACTGGAGTGTGGACCTCAGTTCATCTTTCAATCACCCACGTGGGCATATGCTCCTAAAAACCAGTGAGTAGATGGAGAGGCGGGACTATTCAAGTTCTATTTTGGCGCCTGGCTACGCAGACACGTGCGCACAGTTTGGATGAAATGATTGAATAACGTGTACATTTATTTTGCAAGGTGTGATCAGCATGTAAAATGGATTATATATGTTTTTATCCTTATCAATCTACACAAAATACCCCATAATGACAAAGCGAAAAAAGGCTTTTAGAAATTATTCAGTATTCAGACCCTTTGCTATGGGACTCGAAATTGAGCTCAGGTGCTTTCTGTTTCCATTGATCATCCTTGAGATGTTTCTTCAACTTCATTGGAGTCTACCTGGGGTAAATTCAATTGATTGGACATGATTTGGAAAGGCACACACCTGTCTATATAAGGTCCCACAGTTGACAGTGCATGTCAGAGCAAAAACCAAGCCATGAGGTCGAAGGAATTGTCCGTAGAGCTCCGAGACAGGATTGTGTCGAGGCACAGATCTGGGAAAGGGTATCAAAACATTTCTGCAGCATTGAAGGTCCAAGAACACAGTGGTCTCCATCACTCTTAATTGGAAGAAGTTTGTAACCAATCAATCAATCAAATATTAAGCCCTTTTTACATCAGCCGATGTCACAAAGTGCTGTACAGAAACCCAGCCTAAAACCCCAAACAGAAAGCAATGCAGATGTAGAAGCACGATGGCTAGGAAAAACTCCCTAGAAAGGCCAGAACCTAGGAAGAAACCTAGAGAGGAACCAGGCTATGAGGGGTGGCCAGTCCTCTTCTGGCTGTGCCGGGTGGAGATTATGGCAAAGATGGCCAACAGTACATGGCCAAGATGTTCAAACGTTCATAGATGACCAGCAGGGTCAGATAATAATCATCACAGTGGTTGTAGAGGGTGCAACAGGTATTTTGGTATTTGGTATTTTATTAGGATCCCCATTAGCTGTTGCAAAAGCAGCAGCTACTCTTCCTGGGGTCCACATGAAACATAATACAGAATGACATAATACAGAACATCATTAGAGAAGAACAGCTCAAGGACAGAACTACATACATTTTTAAAAGGCACACGTAGCCTTCATATCAATGCATACCCACAAACTATCTAGGTCAAATAGGGGAGGAGCATAGTGCCCCGAGGTGTTGTTTCATCTGGTTTTTGAAACCAGGTTTGCTGTTTATTTGAGCATTAAGGGATTGAAGGAAGTGCCATGCAATAAGGGCTCTATATAATACTGTATGTTTTCCTGAATTTGTTCTGGATCTGGGGACTATGAAAAGACCCCTGGTGGCAAGTCTGGTGGGATAAGTGTGTGTGTCAGAGCTGTGTGTAAGTTGACTATGCAAACAATTTGGGATTTTCAACACATTAATGTTTTTTATAAAAAGAAGTGATGCAGACAGTCTCTCCTCAATGCTTAGCCAAGAGAGACTGGCATGCATAGTATTTATATCAGCCCTCTGATTACAATTAAGAGCAAAATGCACCGCTCTGTTCTGGACCAGCTGCAGCTTAACTAGGTCTTTCCTTGCAGCACTGGACCACACAACTGGACAATAATCAAGATTAGACAAAACTAGAGCCTGCAGAACTTGCTTTTTGGAGTGTAGTGTCAAACAAGCAGAGCATCTCTTTATTACGGCCAGACCTCTCCCCATCTTTGCAACTATTGAGTCTATATGTTTTGACCATGACAGTTTACGATCTAAGGTAACGCCAAGTAATTTAGTCTCCTCAACTTGTTCAACAGCCACACCATTCAATACCAGATTCAGCAGATGTCTAGCACTTAAGGAATGATTTGTACCAGTTTATTACTGGCCACCCATTCCAAAACAGACTTCAACTCTTTGTTAATGGTTTCAGTGACTTCATCAGCTGTGGTTGCTGATGCGTATATGGTTGAATCATCAGCATACATGGACGCACATGCTTTGTTTAATGCCATTGGCAGGTCATTGGTAAAAATAGAAAAGATTAGAGGGCCTAGAAAGCTGCCCTGCGGTACACCACTTTATTTTAAGAATGTAAAATGTCAGAATAATAGTAGAGAGAATTATTTATTTCAGCTTTTATTTCTTTCATCACATTCCCAGTGGGTAAGAAGTTTACATACACTAAATTAGTATTTGGTAGCATTGCCTTTAAATTGTTTAACTTGGGTCAAACATTTCGGGTAGCCTTCCACAAGCTTCCCACAATAAGTTGGGTGAATGTTGGCCCATTCCTCCTGACAGAGCTGGTGTAACTGAGTCAGGTTTGTAGGCCTCCTTGCTCGCACACGCTTTTTCAGTTCTGCCCACAAATTTTCTATAGGATTGAGATCAGGGCTTTGTGATGGCCACTCCAATACCTTGACTTTGTTGTCCTTAAGCCATTTTGTCACAACTTTGGAAGTATGCTTGGAATCATTGTCCATTTGGAAGACCCATTTGCGACCAAGCTTTAACTTCCTGACTGATGTCTTGAGATGTTGCTTCAATACATCCACATAATTTTCCTTCCTCATGATACCATCTATTTTGTGAAGTGCACCAGTCCCTCCTGCAGCAAAGCACCGCCACAACATGATGCTGCCACCCCCGTGCTTCACTGTTGGGATGGTGTTCTTCGGCTTGCAAACCTCCCTCTTTTTCCTCCAAACATAACAATGGCGATTATGGCCAAACAGTTCTATTTTTGTTTCATCAGACCATAGGACATTTCTCCAAAAAGTACAATCTTTGTCCCCATGTGCAGTTGCAAACCGTAGTCTGGCTTTTTTATGGCGGTTTTGGAGCAGTGGCTTCTTCCTTGCTGAGCGGCCTTTCAGGTTATGTCGATATAGGACTCGTTTTACTGTGGATATAGATACTTTTGTACCTGTTTCTTCCAGCATCTTCACAAGGTCCTTTGCTGTTGTTCTGGGATTGATTTGCACTTTTGCACCAAAGTACATTCATCTCTAGGAGACAGAACGCGTCTCCTTCCTGAGCGGTATGATGGCTGCGTGGTCCCATGGTGTTTATACTTGCGTACTATTGTTTGTACAGATGAACGTGGTACCTTCAGGCGTTTGGAAATTGCTCCCAAGGATGAACCAAACTTGTGGAGGTCTACAATTTGTTTTCTTTTTTCTGAGGTCTTGCCTGATTTCTTATGATTTTCCCATGATGTCAAGCAAAGAGGCACTGAGTTTGAAGGTAGGCCTTGAAATAAATCCACAGGTACACCTCCAATTGACTCAAATTATGTCAATCAGCCTATCAGAAGCTTCTAAAGAAATGACATAATTTGACATAATGATGAAATGACATACAACACCCGTTCTGCCAATCACATTCTGTTAAAGGTCCCCAAAGCGCACACATCCCTGGGTCGCTCGTCTTTTCAGTTCGCTGCAGCTAGCGACTGGAACGAGCTGCAACAAACACTCAAACTGGACAGTTTTATCTCAATCTCTTCATTCAAAGACTCAATCATGGACATTCAGCTTCAGCCTCCTCTCTGTCAGGTGGATATGGTTTGAGCAACACACAGCCTCTTGATCTCTGTCAGTTCCTCCCCTGCCAGGATCACAACTCTCAGAGCTCCTTCTATGACCCAACTCTAACATTGACTGATGTGTAACAATGTCCGCTTTAAAGTGTCACTTTTACTTACCCTTTTTTGTGGGTTGTTCTTGGATTGCGGTGGCAAGAGGGCAGGGATTTTTAGGAAGAAAAAAATACAAATCTAGAAAAACATGTATTTAAATGTATTTGGGTACACCTTCCCAAATCAACTAATATGGCAGCTTGAGGACTTTAACTACTTAGGGAGTATCTGCGCGCTAGCGGGCCACTCCCGACACTACCCGGTGAAATGTAAGGCGCCAAATTCAAAATCTAAAAGTTGAATTATTAAACATTCATCAATATACAAGTGTTGCATAGTCATCAAAAGCTCTGCTTCTTGGCAATAACACAGCATTGTCAGATTTAAAAAAGGCTTTACGGCGAAAGCACAACATTTGATTGTTTGAGGATAGCACCTCATATATTTTCCACATTAGCATAAATTCATATCCAGCGCAGGTCACACAAAACCCATTTAAGAGCTAAAAAATATCACTTACCTTTCGAAGATGTCACGTCCAGGCCTGAAAAGACAGGCTGGCGTGTTTTTGCTTTGGTTTCGGTGTAGGGTTTTTGTTCTAGGTGTTGTATTTCTATGTTGGGGTAATGGTTCCCAATTAGAGGCAGCTGTGTGTCGTTGTCTCTAATTGGGAACCATATATATGTTTGGGGTTGTCATTTAGGTTTTGTGGGTGATTGTTTGGACATAGCTTGTTTGTGTTTAGTGTGTTCGACTTCACGATCTTCGTTACATTTACCTTTTGTTGTCTTACCCAGTTACGTGAGTTTCGTTTTTGAAAAATAAACATGTATACTGGATGCCTCGCTGCGCCTTGGTCTGTCCCTACAGAAGATCGTGACAGAATCACCCACCAAAAGAAGACCAAGCAGCGAGAGACCCGGGAGTTAAGAACTTGGGAGGAGGAATTATTCTATGGAGGTGCGTGGACCCAGCCTGGAGAGTATCGCCGTCCTAGAGAGGAACTGGAAGCAGCGGCGGCGGAGCAGTGCAGGTATGAAGATCTATACGGAGCATGGGATCCTGATAGAGGAGAGTTTATGAGACCTCGCCGGGCACGGAAGCCCGAAAGACAGCCCCCAAATATTTTTTTGGGGGGGCACACGAGGAGTTTGGCCGGTTCAGGAGGGACTCCTGAGCCAACTCCTCGTGCTTTGTGGAGAGAGCGTTGGGAAGAGCGGCGCACGGAGAGGACACCGTGTTATGCAGTTTTGCGCACTGTTTCTCCTGTGCGCATTCATAGCCCGGTGCGGAGATTCCAGCGCCACTCGTCTGTCAGGCTACATTGAGTGTGCAGCCTGGCAGAGTGGTGCCGGCTCAGCGCTCCTGGTCTCCGCTACGCCTTCTTGGACCAGGATATCCTGCACCGGTTCTGCGTACAGTGTCTCCGATGCGTGTCCACAGCCCAGTGCGAGAGATCCCAGCGCCACTCGTCTGTCAGGCCAAGGTTAGTGTGCTACCTGGAAGGGTGGTGCCAGCTCTGCGCGCCAGGTCTCCAGTGCGTCTCCTGGGACCAAGATATCCTGCACCGGTCCCACGGGCAGAATCTCCGGTTCGCATCCACAGCCCAGTACGCCCTGTCCCTGCTCCACGTTCCAGGATCCCTGTTCTACGCTCCAGGATCCCTGTGCCCGGCGTGGACTCAGCACGCCCTGTTCGGCTCCGCGCACCAGGCTCCCGTGCGCTTAGAGAGTCCAGCACGCCCTGTTCCGGCTCCCGTGCGCTTAGAGAGTCCAGCACGTCCTGTTCGGCTCCGCACACCAGGCTCCCGTGCGCTTAGAGAGTCCAGCACGTCCTGTTCGGCTCCGCGCACCAGGCTCCTGCGGCGCTTAGAGAGTCCAGCACGCCCTGTTCGACTCCGGCGCATCAGGCCCCCTGTGCGCTTAGAGAGTCCAGCACGTCCTGTTCCGCTCCCGCACCAGAGTGCGACACGAGCCCAGTTCGCCTGTTCCGCTCCCGCACCAGAGTGCGGCGTCACGAGCCCAATACGGCGGTTCCGCTCCCGCACCAGAGTGCGCGTCACGAGCCCAGTACGGCCGGTTCCCGCTCCCGCACCAGAGTGCGGCGTCACGAGCCCAGTAAGGCCGGTTCCGCTCCCTGCACCAGAGTGCTCGTCACGAGCCCAATGCGGCCGGTTCCGCTCCCGCACCAGAGTGCGCGTCCACGAGCCCAGTACGGCCGGTTCCCGCTCCCTGCACCAGAGTGCGCGTCACGAGCCCAGTTCGGCCGGTTCCCGCTCCCCGCACCCGAGTGCCAAAGAGGGTCCCCAGTCCGGCGCCGCCAGTGAGGGTCCCCAGCCCGGCGCCGCCAGTGAGGGTCCCCAGCCCGGCGCCGCCAGTGAGGGCCCCCAGCCCGGCGCCGCCAGTGAGGGCCCCCAGCCCGGGGCCGCCAGAGAGGGTCCCCAGCCCGGGGCCGCCAGAGAGGGTCCTCAGTCCTGCAAATGGCCCAGGGCCTCCGGTGTGTGACTTCGGACCAGCACGGCCAGCACCGGAGCCGCCACCTGGGACAGAGAAACCCACCCGAAGACCCCCCCATGGACTTTTGGGTGGCGCGGTCGGAGTCCACGCCTTTGGGGGGGGTACTGTCACGTCCAGGCCTGAAAAGACAGGCTGGCGTGTTTTTGCTTTGGTTTTGGTGTAGGGTTTTTGTTCTAGGTGTTGTATTTCTATGTTGGGGTAATGGTTCCCAATTAGAGGCAGCTGTGTGTCGTTGTCTCTAATTGGGAACCATATATATGTTTGGGGTTGTCATTTAGGTTTTGTGGGTGATTGTTTGGACATAGCTTGTTTGTGTTTAGTGTGTTCGACTTCACGATCTTCGTTACATTTACCTTTTGTTGTCTTATCCAGTTACGTGAGTTTCGTTTTTGAATAATAAACATGTATACTGGATGCCTCGCTGCGCCTTGGTCTGTCCCTACAGAAGATCGTGATAGAAGAACTTCTGCTGAGGGCTTCCCAAGTGTCCAACGAAGACATCCAATGGTTCTTTTGTTAGAAAAAGTAATTTATTATATCCATAAATCTCAGTTTGGTTGGCGCATTATGATCATAAAATCCACCGTTGAGTCGCCCATTGAACCGTGAAGAGAACACGTTCAAATTATACCTATAAACTTTATACAAACAAATCAAACATCATTTTTAATGTATCCTTAGGTATCCTTTTATGTATATTTACTGTAATATTTCATCCGGACGATAACGTGAACAATAGGAAAGGAAAATAAACTGGGGCGCGCTTACAATCTCGCGCCCGTAAAATCTTGTTGACATCTGAGCTACCTGGACTATTTCCTCTTCCTATCCGTTCTGCTCAGGGCTACAGCCTCCAGATGTTGTATAAAGACTGTTGACATCTAGTGGAAGCCATAGGTACTGCAGTCTCAGTCCTAGGTAAAATATAAATTAATAGGCACCCTGGAGAAGAAGGTCATTTACAAAAAAAACTGCAAATCCGGATTGGATTTTCCTCGGGTTTTCTCCTGCTATATCAGTTCTGTTATACTCACATACATTATTTTAACACTTTTAGAAACTTCAGAGTGTTTCCTATCCAATAGTACTAATTATGTGCATATCCTATTTTCTGGGCCTGAGTGGCAGGCATTTTACTTTGGGCACGCCAGACTCTCCAAAACCTATGCTGCCGCTCCCTAAGAGGTTAAATAAATTACCATTAGTATAACATTCTCACAGATAGGAGTAGTAACATCAATGACAGTAACATGCAGTGGTGACCCGTCATTCAGGGCAGGTGGGGCAGAGCCCCAATTTTTTTGCCTCTTTTGCATGTTATTTTGGCATTAATACGTGTCATGTATCAGTTTGCAAACAAGGTAAAAAAGATATATATCATTGAGTTAATAAAGCCACATACAAACATGATCTCTTTTGTTTTCTTGAGTAAGGCAGCTCCAAAATGCAGGGGTTTCAGCCTAGCTCAGTGCTTTCTGGGGTGTTGGGGCAAGCCAGCAGAAAATACGGAGCGTTGCGCTGTGATTGGCTCAGTGTTCTTCCATCATTGGGACACCAATTCACCGCCAAGTCTAAGGGTAGAGCTAGAAAATTCTAGCCCCTTGGGTGCTGCCATAGAGTTACATTAGAAGTGCCAATCCAGACATATTAAACAACCCAGGTTCCAGACACCATCCAGACATATTAAACAACCCAGGTCCCAGACACCATCCAGACATATTAAACAACCCAGGTTCCAGACACCATCCAGACATATTAAACAACCCAGGTCCCAGACACCATCCAGACATATTAAACAACCCAGGTCCCAGACACCATCCAGACATATTAAACAACCCAGGTCCCAGACACCATTCAGACATATTAAACAACCCAGGTCCCAGACACCATCCAGACATATTAAACAACCCAGGTCCCAGACACCATTCAGACATATTAAACAACCCAGGTCCCAGACACCATCCAGACATATTAAACAACCCGGGTTTCAGACACCATCCAGACATATTAAACAACCCAGGTCCCAGACATTGTGTTGTTACCATGTTGTTATCATGTTGTGTTGCTACCATGTTGTTATCATGTTGTGTTGCTACCATGTTGTTATCATGTTGTGCTTCTACCATGTTGTTATCATGTTGTGTTGCTACCATGTTGTTATCATGTTGTGTTGCTACCATGTTGTTATCATGTTGTGTTGTTACCATGTTGTTATCATGTTGTGTTGCTACCATGTTGTTATCATGTTGGGTTGTTACCATGTTGTTATCATGTTGTGTTGCTACCATGTTGTTATCATGTTGTGTTGCTACCATGTTGTTATCATGTTGTGTTGCTACCATGTTGTTATCATGTTGTGTTGTTACCATGTTGTTATCATGTTGTGTTGCTACCATGTTGTTATCATGTTGTGTTGTTACCATGTTGTTATCATGTTGTGTTGTTACCATGTTGTTATCATGTTGTGTTGCTACCATGTTGTTATCATGTTGTGTTGCTACCATGTTGTTATCATGTTGTGTTGCTACCATGTTGTTATCATGTTGTGTTGTTACCATGTTGTTATCATGTTGTGTTGCTACCATGTTGTTATCATGTGTTGCTACCATGCTGTGTTGTCATGTGTTGCTGCCTTGCTATGTTGTTGTCTTAGGTCTCTCTTTATATAGTGTTGTGTTGTCTCTCTTTATATAGTGGTGTGAGGTCTCTCTTTATGTAGTGTTGTGTTAGGTCTCTCTTTATATAGTGGTGTGAGGTCTCTCTTTATGTAGTGTTGTGTTAGGTCTCTCTTTATGTAGTGTTGTGTTAGGTCTCTCTTTATGTAGTGGTGTTAGGTCTCTCTTTATGTAGTGGTGTGAGGTCTCTCTTTATGTAGTGTTGTGTTAGGTCTCTCTTTATGTAGTGGTGTGAGGTCTCTCTTTATATAGTGTTGTGTTGTCTCTCTTTATATAGTGGTGTTAGGTCTCTCTTTATGTAGTGTTGTGTTAGGTCTCTCTTTATGTAGTGTTGTGTTAGGTCTCTCTTTATGTAGTGGTGTGAGGTCTCTCTTTATGTAGTGGTGTGAGGTCTCTCTTTATGTAGTGTTGTGTTGTCTCTCTTTATGTAGTGGTGTGAGGTCTCTCTTTATGTAGTGTTGTGTTAGGTCTCTCTTTATGTAGTGTTGTGTTGTCTCTCTTTATGTAGTGTTGTGTTAGGTCTCTCTTTATGTAGTGGTGTGAGGTCTCTCTTTATGTAGTGTTGTGTTGTCTCTCTTTATGTAGTGGTGTGAGGTCTCTCTTTATGTAGTGTTGTGTTAGGTCTCTCTTTATGTAGTGTTGTGTTGTCTCTATATAGTGTTGTGTTGTCTCTCTTTATGTAGTGGTGTGAGGTCTCTCTTTATGTAGTGGTGTTAGGTCTCTCTTTATGTAGTGTTGTGTTAGGTCTCTCTTTATGTAGTGGTGTTAGGTCTCTCTTTATGTAGTGTAGTGTTAGGTCTCTCTTTATGTAGTGTTGTGTTAGGTCTCTCTTTATGTAGTGGTGTGAGGTCTCTCTTTATGTAGTGGTGTTAGGTCTCTCTTTATGTAGTGTTGTGTTAGGTCTCTCTTTATGTAGTGGTGTGAGGTCTCTCTTTATGTAGTGTTGTGTTGTCTCTCTTTATGTAGTGGTGTTAGGTCTCTCTTTATGTAGTGTTGTGTTAGGTCTCTCTTTATGTAGTGGTGTGAGGTCTCTCTTTATGTAGTGTTGTGTTGTCTCTCTTTATGTAGTGTTGTGTTAGGTCTCTCTTTATGTAGTGGTGTGAGGTCTCTCTTTATGTAGTGTTGTGTTGTCTCTCTTTATGTAGTGGTGTTAGGTCTCTCTTTATGTAGTGTTGTGTTAGGTCTCTCTTTATGTAGTGTTGTGTTGTCTCTCTTTATATAGTGTTGTGTTGTCTCTCTTGTCGTGATGTGTGTTTTGTCCTATATTTATATATAGAGAGCTTTCCATGTTATGAGAGCTTTCCATGCCCTCTAGTGGTGGGATGGTATAATGTTGGTCTATAATAAGATATGAGAAAGTGTTTTATTCAACCTCATGGTGGTGCTGAAGACACACTCATATCTAGTTTGATGATGCAGTTCATTCAGAGCAATATCTCAATGGTTTATAGATCAGAGTGTATATGAATGAAGGCATAAAGAAAACAGTCATTGTGTCTGACAATATGTAAAACATACACTGCCTGACCACGGTCCAAGTCCAACAACTCTGCTGTGTAAAAAACAGCCTGGACCTACAATGTAATGGTCTAAGGCAGGGAGGGAGTAGGCTGGCAGGCGAACTGTAACAATGTTGAAACCATACATTTAATGATGACATTTAATTCAAATCAATATGAAAACTATTTCAGAATAAACCCTGAGAAGTGGTCTATGTGAGAATATGATCTGAACCACTTAATAAGGCTTATATAGCAGTTACAGCTCATGACACTATGAAAACAAACACATTTCAAATCTTTCTGTTAACATATTGACCGTTTTAACAGTAACACGTCTTCAGTTAGATAAAATACTTCACATGAAAACAGAACTCAAGACATGCAGAAACTGAAAGTCAGTGAAAAGAAAACAAGCATGTCATGGGTTAATTATGCTCCAAAACTGTTCAGAACCATGACATCAAGCTCCTCACCAGCTTAACCCTAACCCAGCTCCTCCCTGATCCTCCTAGGTATACCCTTTAACCCTAACCCAGCTCCTCCCTGATCCTCCTAGGTATACCGTCTAACCCTAACCCAGCTCTTCCCTGATCCTCCTAGGTATACCCTCTAACCCTAACCCAGCTCTTCCCTGATCCTCATAGGTATACCCTCTAACCCTAACCCAGCTCCTCACCTCCTCCCTGATCCTCATAGGTATACCCTCTAACCCTAACCCAGCTCCTCACCTCCTCCCTGATCCTCCTAGGTATACCCTCTAACCCTAACCCAGCTCCTCACCTCCTCCCTGATCCTCCTAGGTATACCCTCTAACCCTAACCCAGCTCCTCACCTCCTCCCTGATCCTCCTAGGTATACCCTCTAACCCTAACCCAGCTCCTCACCTCCTCCCTGATCCTCCTAGGTATACCCTCTAACCCTAACCCTAACCCACCTCCTCCCTGATCCTCCTAGGTATACCCTCTAACCCTAACCCAGCTCCTCACCTCCTCCCTGATCCTCCTAGGTATACCCTCTAACCCTAACCCTAACCCACCTCCTCCCTGATCGTCCTAGGTATACCCTCTAACCCTAACCCAGCTCCTCACCTCCTCCCTGATCCTCCTAGGTATACCCTCTAACCCTAACCCAGCTCCTCACCTCCTCCCTGATCCTCCTAGGTATACCCTCTAACCCTAACCCAGCTCCTCACCTCCTCCCTGATCCTCCTAGGTATACCCTCTAACCCTAACCCAGCTCCTCACCTCCTCCCTGATCCTCCTAGGTATACCCTCTAACCCTAACCCTAACCCACCTCCTCCCTGATCGTCCTAGGTATACCCTCTAACCCTAACCCAGCTCCTCACCTCCTCCCTGATCCTCCTAGGTATACCCTCTAACCCTAACCCAGCTCCTCACCTCCTCCCTGATCCTCATAGGTATACCCTCTAACCCTAACCCAGCTCCTCCTAGGTAGACTTTAAAGGAAAGTCTCTCTGTGTGCGCAGACAGAGGAGCGGGGCAGATAAAGCGCATTGAGATCAACTCTCAACTACTGAGAGGATACTCCGCACTGCACACTACAGTAGTAGACTCTACTCTGCAGCGTTCGCTTACAAAACATAGTGTTTGCTCTGTTGCAAAACATCATTTAACCAAGACGATGTGTAATCGCATTATGACATTGCTGCTCGGGAAAAAGTAAAAAAGAAATTAAAAAAAGAGCAGACAGATGGGAAAGAGGCTTTAAGGCTGGACTTGACTCACCGGAAGATTAAGTATTGTCTCAATCAACCAAATGGATTTGAACACAATTCTCTGGTAGAATTAGCAGGTTTTTCCCAAATAAAAAAGAGGTTCTGCTTCGGAACAGTGAAACCAGTTGATACGTCGTCAGCGGTCTGGAACCTGGGCGGACTGCTCTCCTGATTCGCATGGATTCATGGTCTGTCCCGAAATAACGAAGGTATTGCGTTTGGAGGAAAAAGTTCAAGTGGATTTGAATGTTATTAGTAATGCATGTAGCTTATTCATCCATAGTATTGTGAGGTAATGTAGCTACTCTAAATGTATTTTTAAGGAATTAAAAAACAACTTTAGTGAAGGTTTGGGCTTTTCTGCTGTTCTTCCTATGACGGACAGTAACAGGGTGATTTTATACATGTGTCGTGTGTACATAAATGTGAATATTAGTAGGCTACAGTGTCTCTAAAATATGTTTGTGGTGTTTTTATTCTGTCCTCAGCCGATCACAGCAATGGCATCTGCACGCGCGTCCTCTTGTCCCAAAACGTTCCAAAGTGGATTTAATCGTCATTCCTCCTAAATAAAGTTATCCAACATGAGAACACCAAGATCACTCCTGGTCATTTTCCTCCTACATCAGGCGAGTGATTTCATGTTTACTAAACTATTTTATCTCTGCAGGTGTTAGGAATAGCCTACAGTCGAAAATGCACAAAGACATTATTTTGTTAATTTAGTGTATTCATATCCAAGATATGACATGGTAAAATGTCATTACAAGGTCATTTAGCCACAGTAAGTTATCTGGTTGCGCTTTAATATATACTTTGTAAATCAGTTCAAATATATACATAGATTGTCAGATAATTAGAGTTTATTTTAATATTACTGTTATATTAGCAAGTTAAACGTGGTAATATTGTCCTTTGATATTTGCAAGCCACCTACAAACAAGTCTGTGTTCTATGTATACATTTTACTTTACAGAAATTAGTTGAAATAAATAAATAACAGAAATAGTTGAAGATTGGTCTCCATTGTCACTGTGTTGATATTAATGATTACAGTAATGATAATTATAGCTTTACAGTAGAAGTCTATGTAATTCAACAAATTATATTAACATGTCATTATTTATGTATAGCTGAAATTATATAATACAAACTCTATATTCTCCATCTAGAAGAGTTCTCTATTAGAACCTCTATATTCTCCATCTAGTAGAGTTCTCTATTAGAACCTCTATATTCTCCAGCTAGTAGAGTTCTCTATTAGAACCTCTATATTCTCCATCTAGTAGAGTTCTCTATTAGAACCTCTATATTCTCCATCTAGAAGAGTTCTCTATTAGAACCTCTATATTCTCCATCTAGTAGAGTTCTCTATTAGAACCTCTATATTCTCCATCTAGAAGAGTTCTCTATTAGAACCTCTATATTCTCCATCTAGAAGAGTTCTCTATTAGAACCTCTATATTCTCCATCTAGTAGAGTTCTCTATTAGAACCTCTATATTCTCCAGCTAGTAGAGTTCTCTATTAGAACCTCTATATTCTCCATCTAGTAGAGTTCTCTATTAGAACCTCTATATTCTCCATCTAGTAGAGTTCTCTATTAGAACCTCTATATTCTCCATCTAGTAGAGTTCTCTATTAGAACCTCTATATTCTCCATCTAGAAGAGTTCTCTATTAGAACCTCTACATTCTCCATCTAGTAGAGTTCTTTATTAGAACCTCTACATTCTCCATCTAGAAGAGTTCTCTATTAGAACCTCTATATTCTCCATCTAGTAGAGTTCTCTATTAGAACCTCTATATTCTCCATCTAGAAGAGTTCTCTATTAGAACCTCTATATTCTCCATCTAGAAGAGTTCTCTATTAGAACCTCTACATTCTCCATCTAGTAGAGTTCTCTATTAGAACCTCTATATTCTCCATCTAGTAGAGTTCTCTATTAGAACCTCTATATTCTCCATCTAGTAGAGTTCTCTATTAGAACCTCATTATTCTCCATCTAGAAGAGTTCTCTATTAGAACCTCTATATTCTCCATCTAGTAGAGTTCTCTATTAGAACCTCATTATTCTCCATCTAGAAGAGTTCTCTATTAGAACCTCTATATTCTCCATCTAGTAGAGTTCTCTATTAGAACCTCATTATTCTCCATCTAGAAGAGTTCTCTATTAGAACCTCTATATTCTCCATCTAGTAGCGTTCTCTATTGCTACTCATCGTAAAGCGTCCCATCCATATGGTGTGATTTACAGAGGAAATATCACAATATGCTGGTGCTTGTTAGCACATTAGTTATTCATGTTAATTGTACAGTACAATATGATAATTAGTAAGAATCTACGGAACACCCAAAGATGATTAGGGAAGGTGCTGGAAGCAAAACGCTAAACTGGAGAAATAGGAAAAAGTCACCACACACTTCTAGTCAGATGAATGTATTTAATTGTAGCTGAGCTTTTGGTCAGTCGACCTTCGTCAGAGCATCTCTCCACGTACAGTAATAGTACAACATGAGAAATCATATGACTGTAATACATGTACTCTCATTTACTCATACTCTATGCCGTAGAATTCACAGTCCATTCCTAGTTTGTTTTCAGGCTTTTTTTTATGTCCGGCTGAAATTAGAGTGATTCCTACATATTTCTAAATTTGTAGTGTTTCTTTAGAGGTATGAAGTGGTTATGTTTTTATCGCTGAATTAATGACAGCATAAAAAGTGTAAACCAGTAACGTAATAAGAGCGATTTCCTTTAATCCACATTGTGTCAAGTCCTATTGCATGTCTCAGAACAACTTCAGTGTGAATGGGTGATGTCTCAGAACAGCTTCAGTGTGAATGGGTCATGTCTCAGAACAGCTTCAGTGTGAATGGGTCATGTCTCAGAACATCTTCAGTGTGAATGGGTCATGTCTCAGAACAGCTTCAGTGTGAATGGGTCATGTCTCAGAACAGCTTCAGTGTGAATGGGTCATGTCTCAGAACAGCTTCAGTGTGAATGGGTCATGTCTCAGAACAGCTTCAGTGTGAATGGGTCATGTCTCAGAACAGCTTCAGTGTGAATGGGTCATGTCTCAGAACATCTTCAGTGTGAATGGGTCATGTCTCAGAACAGCTTCAGTGTGAATGGGTCATGTCTCAGAACAGCTTCAGTGTGAATGGGTCATGTCTCAGAACAGCTTCAGTGTGAATGGGTCATGTCTCAGAACAGCTTCAGTGTGAATGGGTCATGTCTCAGAACAGCTTCAGTGTGAATGGGTCATGTCTCAGAACAGCTTCAGTGTGAATGGGTCATGTCTCAGAACAGCTTCAGTGTGAATGGGTCATGTCTCAGAACAGCTTCAGTGTGAATGGGTCATGTCTCAGAACAGCTTCAGTGTGAATGGGTCATGTCTCAGAACAGCTTCAGTGTGAATGGGTCATGTCTCAGAACAGCTTCAGTGTGAATGGGTCATGTCTCAGAACATCTTCAGTGTGAATGGGTCATGTCTCAGAACAGCTTCAGTGTGAATGGGTCATGTCTCAGAACATCTTCAGTGTGAATGGGTCATGTCTCAGAACAGCTTCAGTGTGAATGGGTCATGTCTCAGAACAGCTTCAGTGTGAATGGGTCATGTCTCAGAACAGCTTCAGTGTGAATGGGTCATGTCTCAGAACAGCTTCAGTGTGAATGGGTCATGTCTCAGAACAGCTTCAGTGTGAATGGGTCATGTCTCAGAACAGCTTCTTGGATTAGTTATTTACACGTTGATTCTGGGCAGTATCTTCCAGCAACACTAACGAGATAAGAATGCAGTGTGGCTGTTAACCCTCTTCTAAAGACATGCATGGATTACAGAAATAGTCATTCATAAAATTATTTTCATTTAATGGATTTGAACAAGATTTAACCCTTGGATGTAATCCTTAATGATCGGCCTGTTCAGATGAAAATCAAGTGTTTGTGTTATTTTATAATACTGACCCGCATCACAGCAACCGACTGACACAACAGAGCCTGCTCAAATAATAATCACAGCAACCGACTGACACAACAGAGCCTGCTCAAATAATAATCACAGCAACCGACTGACACAACAGAGCCTGCTCAAATAATAATCACAGCAACCGACTGACACAACAGAGCCTGCTCAAATAATAATCACAGCAACCGACTGACACAACAGAGCCTGCTCAAATAATAATCACCTGGGTTTTCTGAACCTTACAGTTCATCTTCTGTTCTGGAATATAGGATTGGAAGATAAATCTGTGTAAATCCAGGGAATTTATTCCTGTATTTACCAGAGATTGTTCATCTTAATCTGGGTAAAGCCCTCTGTGACCCGATGCTGTTTTCCCTGCAGGACTCTTTAATCTCTCCAAAGATAGATCAGAAGATTTAAGGAAATAAAACTCCACATTATTCACTGTTAGTAATTAAATGTTGCTTTGCAGTCGCAGTACAGATGTCAGATTTTAATTTTACCTGTTTCATTGCAGGAGGAAAATAATCCTGCAGCGCAAGGTTTCTAATATCGGAATAAATATTTAGAATCTGTGTTCGTGTACAATGCAGTACCGTACCTACAGTATATACAGTGCATTCGGAAAGTATTCAGACTCCTTGACTTTTTCCACATTTTGTTACGTTACAGCCTTATTCTAAAATTGATGAAATTGTTTCCCCCCTCATCAATCTCCACACAATACCCCATAATGACAAAGAAAAAAAAATACCTTTGAGATTTTTTTTCAGATCCTTTACTCAGTACTTTGTTGAAGAACTTTTGGCAGCGATTACAGCCTCGAGTCTTCTTGGGCATGACGCTACAAGCTTGGCACACCTGTATTTGGGGGGCTCCTGAGTGGTGCAGCGATCTAAGGCACTGCATCTCAGTGCTAGAGGCTTAACTACAGACCTTGTTTCGATCCCGGGCTGCATCACAACTGGCAGTGATTGTAGGGCGGTGCACAATTGGCCCAGCATCGTCCAGGTTAGGGAAGGGTATAGGAAATAGGAATTTGTTCTTAACTGGCTTGCCTAGTTAAATAAAGGTTTATTTAGATTCTCTCAAGCTCTCAAGATCTGTCAGGTTGGTTGGGGAGCGTCGCTGCACAGCTATTTTCAGGTCTCTCCAGAGATGTTGATCAGGTTCAATCCCAGGCTCAGGCTGGCCCACTCAAGGACATTCAGAGACTTGTCCCCAAGCCACTCCTGCGTTGTCTTGGCTGTGTGCTTAGGGTCATTGTCCTGTTAGAAGGTGAACCTTCACCCCAGTCTGAGGTCCTGAGCACTCTGGAGCAGGTTTTCATCAAGGGCCTCTCTGTACTTTGCTCTATTCATCTTTCCCTCGATCCTGACTAGTCTCCCAGTCCCTTGCCGCTGAAAAAAAAAACCCACAGCATGATGCTGTCACCACCATGCTTTACCGTAGGGATGGTGCCAAGTTTCCTCCAGACGTGACGCTTGGCATTCAGGCCAAGAGTTCAATCTTGGTTTCATCAGACCAGAGAATCTTGTTTCTCATGGGGTGAGTCCTTTAGGTGCCTTTTGGCAAACTCCAAGCGGGCTGTCATGTGCCTTTTACTGAGGAGTGGCTTCCCTCTGGCCACTCTACCATAAAGGCCTGATTGGTGGAGTGCTGCAGAGATGGTTGTCCTTCTGGAAGGTTCTCCCATCTCCACAGAGGAACTCTGGAGCTCTGTCACAGTGACCATCGGGTTCCTGGTCACCTCCCTGACCAAGGCCCTTCTCCCCTGATTGCTCAGTTTGGCCAGGCGACCAGCTCTAGGAAGAGTCTTAGTGGTTCCAAACTTCTTTCATTTAAGAATGATGGAGGCCACTGTGTTGTTGGGGACCTTCAATGCTGCAGAAATGTTTTGGTATCCTTCCCCAGATCTGTGCCTCGACACAATCCTGTCTCGGAGCTCTACGGACAATTCCATCGACCTCATGGCTTGGTTTTTGCTGTGACATGCACTGAGGTCAACTGTGGGCAGTGGTGGAAAAAGTACCCAATTTTCATACTTGAGTAAAAGTAAAGATACCTTAATAGAAAATAACTCCAGTTTAAGTTAGTCACCCAGTAAAATACTACTTGATTAAAAGTCTAAAGGTATTTGGTTTTAAATGTACTTAAGTACAAAAAGTAAAAGTATAAATCATTTAAAATGTCTTATATTAAGAAAACCAGACAACACGATTTTCTTGTTTTTTTAATTTACGGATAGCCAGGGACACAGTTCCACACTCAGACACAATTTACAAACACATCATTTGTGTTTAGTGAGTCTGACAGATCAGAGGCAGTAGGGATGACGAGGGATGTTCTCTTGATAAGTGCGTGAATTAGACAATTTTCCTGTCCTGCTAAGCATTCAAAATGTAACGAGTACTTTTGGTTGTCAGGGAAAATGTAAGAAGTAAAAAGTACATTATTTTCTTTAAGAATGTCATGGAGTAAAAGTAAAAGTTGTAAAAAATAATAATAGTAAAGTGAAGTACAGATACCCCAAAAACCGACTTAAGTAGCACCTAAAAGTATTTTTATTTAAGTACTTTACACCACTGACCGTGGGACCTTATATAGACAGGTGGGACCTTATATAGACAGGTGGGTGCCTTATATAGACAGGTGGGACCTTATATAGACAGGTGGGACCTTATATAGACAGGTGGGACCTTATATAGACAGGTGGGACCTTATATAGACAGGTGGGTGCCTTATATAGACAGGTGGGACCTTATATAGACAGGTGGGACCTTATATAGACAGGTGGGACCTTATATAGACAGGTGGGACCTTATATAGACAGGTGGGTGCCTTATATAGACAGGTGGGACCTTATATAGACAGGTGGGACCTTATATAGACAGGTGGGTGCCTTATATAGACAGGTGGGTGCCTTATATAGACAGGTGGGTGCCTTATATAGACAGGTGGGTGCCTTTTCCAAATCATGTCCAATCAATTGAATTTACAGGTCTTATAGATGGAAACAGGAGCTGAATTTCGATGCTCGTAGCAAACCGGTTTTCGCTTTGTCATTATGGGCTATCGTGTGTAGATTGATGAGAACTTTTTTTAATTGAATCAATTTTAGAATAAGGCTGTAACGTACGAAAATGTGGAAAAAGTCAAGGGGCCTGAATATCCGAATGCACTGAATATAATGATGAAAAATATAAACGCAACATGCAACAATTTCTAAGATTTTAATGAGTTACAGTTCATATAAGGAAGTCAGTCAAATGAAATAAGTAAATGACGCCATAATCAATGGATTTCACATGACTGGGCAGGGATGCAGCCATGGATGGGCCTTGGAAGACATAGGCCCCCCCATTTGGCAGCCAGCCCACCCATTGGGGAGCCAGGCCCAGCCAATCAAAATGAGTTTTTCCCCACAAATAGGCTTTATAACAGACAAAAATACTCCTCAGGCATGGAGTGTAGTGCAGTAGTAATGTTGTAAAATAGTAATATAGCGTAGTAGTAACAGTAGTAATGTTGTAAAGTAGGAATGTAGAGTAGTGGTAACAGTAGTAATGTTGTAAAGTAGGAATGTAGCATAGTGGTAACAGTAGTAATGTTGTAAAGTAGGAATGTAGAGTAGTGGTAACAGTAGTAATGTTGTAAAGTAGGAATGTAGAGTCGTGGTAACAGTAGTAATGTTGTAAAGTAGGAATGTAGCATAGTGGTAACAGTAGTAATGTTGTAAAGTAGGAATGTAGCATAGTGGTAACAGTAGCAGTAGTAATGTCATAAAAGTGTCATGTAGCGTATTGGTAGCAGTAGTCATGTTATGATATAGTAATATAGCGTATTGTTAGCAGTAGTGATGGTGTAAAGTAGTAATGTAGTATAGTGGTAAGAGTAGAAGTAGTAATGTTGTAAAGTAGAATAATGGTAGCAGTAATAATGTTGTAAAGTAGTAATGTAGCGTAGTCGTAGCAGTAGCAGTAGTAATGATATTATATAGTAATGTTAGCAGTAATGTTGTAAAGTAGTATAGTGGTAGGAGTAGCAGTAGTAATGTTGTAAAGTAGCATAATGGTAGCAGTAGTAATGTTGTAAATTAGTAATGTAGTGTAGTGGTAGCAGTAGCAGCGGTAATGTTATAAAATAGTAATGTAGTGTAGTGGTAGCAGTAGTAATGTTATAAAATAGTAATGTAGCATAGTGGTAGCAGTAGCAGTAGTAATGTTATAAAATAGTAATGTAGCATAGTGGTAGCAGTACAAATGTTGTAAAATAGCAATGTAGCATATTGTTAGCAGTTGCAGTACTAATGGGCTCCCGAGTGGCGCAGCGGTCTAAGGCACTGCATCTCAGTGCTTGAGATGTATTAATGTAGCATAGTGGTAGCAGTAGTAGTGTTTTAAAATATACATGTAGCGTACTGGTAGCAGTAGTAATGTTGTAAAGTAGCAATGTTGCGTATTGGTAGCAGTATTAATGTTGCGTAGTAGTAGTAGCAGTAGTAATGTTGTAAGTTAGTAAACAAGAATTTGTATTTAATTTACTTGCCTAGTTAAATAAAGGTTAAATAAAAATGTAGCATAGTGGTAGCAGTAGCGGTAGTAATGTTATAAAATAGTAATGTAGCGTAGTGGTAGCAGTAGCAGTCACTACAGACACCCTGGTTCAAAAATAATAATGTAGCGTAGTGGTAGCAGTAGCAGTAGTAATGTTTTAAAGTAGTAATGTAGTGTAGTTGTAGCAGTAGCAGTAGTAATGTTATAAAATAGTAATGTAGCGTAGTGGTAGCAGTAGCAGTAGTAATGTTATAAAATCGTAATGTATCGTAGTGGTAGCAGTAGCAGTAGTAATGTTATAAAATAATAATGTAGCGTAGTGGTAGCAGTAGCAGTAGTAATGTTGTAAAATAGTAATGTGGTGTAGTGGTAACAGTAGCA